>CM024547.1:28327164-28687164 GCA_014182365.1 Eucalyptus tenuipes | reverse complement strand
TCATAATCCTCTGGACTAACTGGCCACCTTCAAGCTAAAAGTCATTCGAGAAAGAAATCCATTTTGTTCGATAGCACAAGAACAGCCTTTTTCCATTCCAACAATGGCAATTAGGGTTTATTCCGCATCAACATAAGAGTGGCAATTCTAGAAAGAAATCCGTTTTGTGGTAAGCTTTCGGGCGTTCTAGGGGAACGAAATCCAATACTTTGTAGTTGGCCTATTGTGCGTATCAAACTTGTCTTCAAGCTTGAAACTTCATTTCCATCTATCCTGGCTTTCAACATAGGATTCGACCTGTCTCAAAGAAAGCATGGAAAGAGCATCCAAGTACTGGATCCACTAAGTGATCGTGGCTTAATGCATGGATGCCTTTAATAATGGCTTTTGGTTAAACCGCATGGAAAACTTTGCTTTTTTCTGGCGCCATATCGAAAGCAGTATTCCATCCACGCAAAGGACTTACTTCTTCTGACTTGATTTTCCTGTCGAAGAAGCATATCTCCTCCACGCGTCGTGTCGATAACATGCCTTTTCTATCGATTACTTTCCTTGTTTCAATAGAGGTTAGCATTTCCCGTTGGCAACCAACTTCAAAGCACGAGCAAAATGTTTGAAATTTGCATTTCATCAGCGGGCTTGGACCATGTCTCCCGAACAATCTTAGTAGATATGGCGCAATACGATTCCACATATCGAGGTCGGAATGGGATCGGGAGTTTTCACATTTCGCCGTAGCGCCCTATTTGTCTTGATTTTCGATTGATGAACAAGAACGAAAATGGAACTCTTGGATTTTTTGACTCACCCCGGCTACCTGTCCAAAACGGCCTTTGTCCATCCGCCACGAGTGGAAGCAAGCCAGCCCCCTGTATTGGTTGCCCCTTGATCCTTTCTCTAAGTTGTTGGTCATTTTTGAAGCCCAGCAAGAATAGGCCGTTGACTATAGATAGGCTAAGGCGCCATTATAGAATAGTTTTAGAAAATCAACCTTTCACGCAGCCAAAGCAACCTGACTAAGCAAACGTAGGCTTGGGCTTGAAAGCAAGAAGCAAGGGATTGAGCAACTTGTGCTCGTTAGCGCTAACCTTTGATTGCAGTTTAGGCTTGACTAAGAACATAGAGAAGGCTTTTCTCAACCTAGGTTAGGTTTGGAACCCTTCTCCCATTTATCAAGCTTTCATTCGAAGCCAGCTGAAAAACGGATGCGCGCTACTAGCGCGGCTCACATTGCTTTTGTTGCAGAGCTCGCAGCTCTTCATTTTGTTAGGAGTAGGTGCTTGCGGGGGAAGAGGGCATTTCCATTGCGAAGGATTCAATCCAGCCACAGGTTCCCCTATGGCTACCTTGTTACGACTTCACCCGAGTCGAAGACGCCACTGTGGTGTGCGCCAATAGGACCACCAAAAGCCTTTGTGGCACTCGTGGTACACGGAAGTCATGGGTGAACGTTGGTCCGATACTTCGGGCGAAACCAACTCCCAGGGTGTGACGGGCGGTGTGTACAAGGCCCTGGGTACATATTCATCACGGCATGCTGACACGCGATTATTAGCGATTCCAAGTTCATGTTCCCGAGTTGCAGAGAACATTCTGAACTAAGGCAATCTTTCCAGATTCGCTTCGCCTTACAGCAATTCTTCCCATTGTAATTGCCATTGTAGCACATGTGTGGCCCAGCCTATAAAGGCCATGCGGACTTGACATCATCCCCACCTTCCTCCATTATATCACCGGCAGTCCCTTGTGAGTGCGGCACGCACCTTTTTGTTTGTTTCGGAGTAGTCTTGGCGGGCCGTACAAAACCAACTACGTACCACACCACCGGGCAGCTTGCCTGAATGCCGAGTCTTTCTCCGTCGCCAACTCGACGTCATTGTCACCTACAAGATAAGGCCAAAAACTTGACTTTATTAAACAAGCGAGAAAAGCCCTTTCTATTTAGTCAAGCGCACTAGGTGCAATCAAAAGTTATCGCACATTACAAAGTCCTTCGAAAGGCGCCGGCTCCCTTCTGGCTGACAGCACAACGCTGGCACTCAATTAGTAGCGCTGGCACGTCACTCGACTCACTTCGATTGCAAAGACTTTCTCCTTTGGGCTCAGAACACAAAATGAGGGTTTCTCTCATTATAGGACTTGACCAAACATCTCACGACACGAGCTGACGACAGCCATGCAGCACCTGTATGAAAGTCAGTACCATCCCGTTAAGGACAGGTTTTGTTGTTCATATGTCAAGGGTTGGCAAGGTTTTGCGCGTTGTATCAAATTAAACCACGTGCTCTACTGCTTGTGCAGGCCCCTATCAATTCCTTTGAGTTTTGGTCTTGCAATCGTACTCCCCAGGCGGAGTGTTTCACGCGTCGTCTGGGTCCCTGATCCACGTAGAGCAAGGGCAAACACTCGTCATTTCCCAGCTATTCAATTGCAGTGCTAGGGGAATTCCAGCTCTATTAAGCCTTCCCTTACATCACCATCGCCTTCCATTTATTCTGCATTCGATCCAATAGAAGTTGGAATTGCAGTGAAAGATGTAGTTTCTTTTCAGCCATTGCATGCGACAACTAGTCGAGAAAAAAATGGAAAGAAAGCCTAAGCGAGACAAGAAGGAATTAAGGAGCTATTCCCGTAGTGACATCAGCATCTTTCTTTAGATTAGAACATTCGGACATTGTAGACTCTCCTCCAATAAAGGACTGGGAAAAAAGACTTACATTTCTAGATAAGTAGAAAGTCTAGGAAGATATCAACCATGGATGGGAGGTCTCCTGTAAGTCAGAAGGTCCTACTAAGTGGTCTAAGTCCAATCCCTTCCTTGAATGGTCAAATGGGAAAGCTTTCATATAATGCTTTTGTTTGTACCGGACTCTTTGACTTGGTTGGGACTGTAACCTTTAATTAGTGGGGAGACTGCTACTACTACTATTTCCTCGTTGAGGGAGAGGTGGACGAAGGATGACGTAGGAAGTAGTTCAAGCTAGCTTGTAGCTTTAGGCTATCGATTGGTCAACCGCCAAGTCAATCAATGTCTAGATTAAGACCTTTCTTGAACAAGTCGTTGGCATCCTACCCTACTAAGCCATTTAGCACTTGGAGATAGCAAGATCCTTCTTTTTAAAGGTCCTAGTGGAGCCTAATGAGTAGCTTGCCTTGAACCTCTCAAATCAGACCATTCATCAGACAAAGAAGTAAGATTGCAGTTTTCATCTCCTGATGTCATAAACTAGGCTAAATTAGATATCCACAACTTTGCCAAGAGCTTTGTTTTCTATTCCTTGGAGCTTGTTCCAGTTCTTTCTTTTCCAAGGGCGGCGGGCTATAGTTAGGCATAATACCGCAATACTTTATCCTACCTGTGGATATACTTTCTATATTTAGAGTATAAGTCATTGGAAGTGAAGGTACTTCAAGTTAGGGTTAAACTATTTCCAATTCATATTCATTTAGAAGTTCATACGACGATGTATAAGATTAGAAGGCAGAATATGCCTTTGGTAAGGTGTAATAGAGCTTTGAGTTAAGAACTCGCATTTATTTAAATGACTAGTCTAACCAGGTAGCTAGACGAGCTAAAGTTAAACGAACCTAATCAAGTTTATTTAAACCATGCATTGGGCTACTTTTCACCTCATAGCTAGTCAGTTTCCAAGAGGGAGAAGAGAAGGTCTTATGGCGATATCAGGAAGATTACTAATTGATTCTTTAGCCATAAGATTACCAAGAAACTAAGTTCCGGCCCCTTTTGATTCGTGTGGAATGAATTTTAAGTAGTTTGGTGGAAGGCGCTCGCCTCACCTCTCCCCTTCCCCTTCTCATGGAAGCAAGCTAAAGCAAAGTAAATTCATTTGTTGACCAGGCTTGTTAATAAAATTGTCCTTTAGTCTCAAAGTTCTCACGCCGCTTAATCATTTGTTTAAATAAAAAAGCGCTTTGACCCTCGCTTTTCAATTTTTCCCAATTCTTATGTAGGCCTTCCACGGTATATTCGTACTTGCCCTCTCTTAATATGCCTTCCGAAATGATGTTATTCTTTTGTTCAGCCCAGAATGGATGGGGATCTAATTCTACCATGGAATTGATAATTTCCTTCTTTAAATAAATGATCACGTCTATGTCATCGGACGTGAATCGCCTTTTTGGGGGTTAAAATGGTTATTCTATGTCGGATTTTTTCGTATTGGTATTCCTTAAAATAACTTATCAATTCCTTTGACTGTTCAACCGCGCCCTCAGGCTGTTCCCTATCAAATGGTTATTTTCTTCCATGGAGTGGAGTGAGGGGACGTAAGGAGAAGAGGGCAGGGGAGTTAAGCAAAGAGGGCACCGATGGAAAAATCCCCAAGGAGAGTCAGCAGGGGCCACATTAGAAGGACCGGCATTCGACGGTCCCGCGTCATTCCCACCTGCTTAGTTGACGCTGCATTCCGATGATGCCCCGGAAGGGGTCGGAAGAGGAACTCCTTGCCCCCCCAATAGATGAAAAATCAAAAAAGTAGAAAAAATTCCACTAAGGCAGGGACCAAACCAAGAAAGAAGGTATACCCGTAGATAATATAAATATAAATATTTAAGAAAATAGAACAAAATAATAAAAAAAGAAAAGTAGAAAGCGAGACCTCTTCTTCAAACGAATAAAAAAAAGACAAAAGAGAAAGTTTAAGCCTAAAATCATTACTCCAAGAAGCACGATATTTCTACCTTCAATCATTATAGCGCTTCCTTCTAATCCTAGAAAACGTACGAAAAAACCTACTGCGAAGACACGAAAAAAGGGAATGAAATGAGTCATGATAAACTTTTATTCGAGAAAAGGGTGGAACGACTAAAACCAGCGCGGTTGTTCCTCATTTCATTTTCTTTTTCTAAGACTTAAGCCATGCACTGAGTTACTTGAATCTAACTCTTCTTTATATTTATGCAGTGACAGAGGCAACATCTCTATCTGAGATACCCGTGAGAGTGACTCGTTTCCTTAAGGCATGCCCCTAATCAACTTCCTATTGCAAATGCCAAAGCACCAAGAACGGGTATGCCATTAACACCAGATATGGGAACAGCTGATTTAATTGCATCTTCCTTTTATTCTAAAATTAATGCTTCTCCCCTGATAAGAGGGGTAATTCAAAAAAAAAAGAAAAGCATGAGGAAAGATTGCACACACAGATTACCTTCGCTCTTTTCCTGCCTTCCGGCTTAGACTGATTTCTTTTTTTTATGCGAAGAATTCCATCTTATCTTACTCTTAGTCTTCCTTATAAAACGAAGGATTTTTCCAAAGGGGAAGACGAAATGAAAACGGAACTTTTTAACTCCTTTGAAAGTTCCCGAACCGTATAGGAGCCTTGGTTGGACATTGAATGACTTTACTGTGACCAGACCTGGGATCTCTTTTTCAATGAGTAGACTTTTTGAGTTTGTAAGCAATCATTTCCATCTCTACCTATTTCTTCCCCCTGTCGACACTATCCCCTCAAATGTTCCCTCAATCTTGTTGCCAAACCACTCTTGCCTTCTTGTTTGCCAAATTTGCTAGCCTTGAAAGAGCGAAGAAATTGGGGGTGTTTCAAGTCTCAGATTGCTCTCTTTATGCTATTGAGGAGGACACTATGGACTTCTGTTTTTGTGTCCATTTTCCGGCTATGTTTGGCATCCAATTTTAGCTCTGTGCAAGATATATAGGGGAAGTTACTTACTTTTGGAGATAGGAATAGTATTGGCTCTGTTAGACTATTATGGCTGACAACTTCTATGTTTGATCATCAAGCTTGCACTATCCGCTTCTGTATATTTTATAAGGCAGGAGAGAAATTAGAGATGCTTTCAGCATCCGCTTATAGAGAAATAAAATAAGTTTTAGTTCATGAGGTCATTAAAGCTGTCAGGTGTAAAGCTGCTTGTTGGAGGAAGATTCCTAATCAACCGATCCATTGGGAAACCGCATCAATTAGGGGTTACCACAAAAGAATTTCTTACTACTTTAAGCTCTTTTGCTTGCTGGGGGGTAAAGTCTCCAGTCAACGATTTGAGGGAATGCCTTCTTTCTAGTTGTTTTGTTCTATCTATTAGGGGTAAAAAAAGGGGATTTATTAAGAACTTGATCGTACATACAAGATCTTGATATCCTTATCTGTCCGTTGGTTGGTTCTATAAAAGGCAAAAACAAAAGGAACAAAAGCTAGTCCCCTCTCGCTTCTTATCTTGATGTTCGATCTTTCATATAATTGATAGTCGAGATTACCCGTGTTAGTCATATGGCAAACTAGTCGGTAGGGTGTATGCGGGATTAAGGTGAATGCCATATGTAAAAAGTCTTGTATTGGTAAGAGATGGGAGAACTACGGCTCCATATTCGTAGTTAGTACCATTGAGATCATACAACGGGAAAGATAGAAAGGGGAAGATCATTCCATCTTAAGTCGGACTCGGGAAGGAGACACAGGCCACGAGAAGGGGGCTATCGCTTTCTAAAAGTCTACACGACCGCAGACTAACTTCTTACTTCCCAAAACGGTGAAGAGGATCATGAAATCGGTGAGCTATGGGCCACAAGAACTAGCAGGTAGCATAGATACTGTAGAGAGCTCCCTATATGTACTTTACAGGTGGATACAATCCATGTGTGGCTGTGTTCTCCACAATAAGAGTATGAGTAGGGGAATGCGTGAACAAAAACAACAGCTCCATACGGCATACAAAGATTGGTTTGTTGGGGTTTAGCTTCAATTAAGCTCGTACAATCCAAAATTTCGGTATGAATTTGGTAGTCATCTCGATCTCTTCTCTATTTATCTCCTTTTTTAATTGAATGAATGGATTGATGAATATTAATATATATAATGATAAAGAAAGAATCCATCTCTACTCTACACAGAAAGATTGTAGCTAGGATGACAGAGCTATCCCACTGATTGATTAAGCCGTATGACAATAAAAGTCTTTTCTTTAGTGAGTGACTTGGCTGTCAAGATCATATCATGAGCAAGTAGGAAGCGAGTTTAAGTGAATAAAGTGTTAGAATGAGGAAGTAAAGCATCGAATTCAATGTGTTATGCATAGAGTGGAAGTAGCATGATTGGAGCTTCTTAGTGCTTAGGCTACTACCTATAAGCTTCAACCTCCTCTTACTTATTGAGAGATGACCTGGACCAGAAATCTTTAATGGCGGGGGCAAAAAGGGAAGCAGGTACGAATAGAAGGAGGCCTAGAATAGCCAAGGGGTCCTTTTAAGTGGTCCAATCAGTCTAATGCGTAATGTCCGGTCTTGGAAGTCTTTTAGTAATCCAACAATTAGGAACCGAGTGGGGAAGTGAGCTCTGCTCTAAACTCTAAAGGCTGCTCTGCCACCTAGGGGATAGGATACCTTTTCCTTTTCGTCCGATACGAGAGCTAGATCTTCTCTAAGACCGGCTTACCAAGCTTTTTCAGCAGGACAAAAAAGGTCTTTAGTTTGAATGTTTGAATCAACTTCTTTTCTTATTTTATTCCTGATCTAAAGTAAAGGCGGAATTCGCTTTTTTAAAGGTCTCCTGCGCAGGCATAGGCATAGCATAGACTTTCTTTGAACATGGAAAAAAAGCCAGCCCGAAAGCTGCTTACCCAGACTTCCCTTAGTGATTTGACTGAAAGCTTGACGATGGGGCTGACTCTCGAAGGGGTGGCGAAGAAGGCTCAATTGCTGGGCTCTCGAGAAATGTCCCCGTACCCAAGATTCTAAGGCCATGACCAAAAGCGGCAAAAGAATTCAAAGTGCGAAAGAGGAAATAGAAAAAAGGCCTAGCGTTGAGGCCTTCTGGCTTCCTTGTAAATAAATTAGAATTAAAAGAAAGTCACGTTTCGGGCTAGCCTATGCTTACGCCTTTTCGTCTTCGAGTAAGCCAGAATCTCATCTTCCATTTTGGCTCTTGAGCAGGGGGTTCAGGGGGCTGCAAAAGCAAAAGAGGATTATAAGACGACTAAGGTAAGTAAGATCCCATCCTCAGGATTCTATTCTGATGTTACAATAAATCCCTCTACCCTATTGGTTAATCCCGAAGGAAGCTTCCTTGGTAGAGCTACTATTTTCCATTTAGTTTAGAGAGAGTAGCTTTACACGATCTGGGTCTTCAGGGTCTGCTATTCCTTTCCTTTAATGACTAAATGTCAAACCTACCAAAATGGCTCTTTAAAGAAAGGCTTTATTCACAGGAAACTTTGGAGAGGGTCGACCAGCCCAGTCCATTTATCATCCCACCACTCACCCAAGCAAGCTCAAGAGTTCAGGTGCTACAGATTAGCTGCTTGAAGCCCAACGTCAGTCACTTCCACCGAAGAGATATTGTTTTTGTCCTTCTCAGGTTCTAGTCGAACCTTCTACCGCTGCCCCCCGGACTCCTATTTCTATTTGCAAATCAGTTCGAAAAAAAGATTGCTTGTTTTTGGTGGAAACAAAATGTTGAAAGACAAGGAGTCCACGGGAGGAATTGGGAGTTATTGAAAACAAGGAAAGATGAAGGAGAATTGAGATTTAGGGACTTAGTGGAGTTCAATAAGGCGATGCTACTGGCTGTAAGGCGGTTCCTCCAGTTCCAAAAAATAAGGCGATGCTAGGGAGACACGTTATGAAGGGCTCGTATTACCCGCAAGGAGAATTTTGGCATGTTGGAAATGATCATTGCCCTTTCTGGAGGTGGCAAAGTTTGGGAGATGGGTGCTAGAATCTGAAGTGTGATGCCTAGTGGGAGATGGTCCAAGAATCCGAATTCAGGAAGACCTGTGGCTATCTAGTGGCCACATTGGTGGCCTAGTGAATCAACACAACCCTAAATATGTAGAGGAACTGATAGTGAAGCTGCACGAATTCTCTGAGGAAAGGATAGTCCAAGAGATCCTCTCCATCCCGCTAAGTATCAACTCACATAGGGATAAATTAGTGTGGACAGATAAAAATACGGGATTATATTCGGTGAAGAGTGGCTACAACAAAATGTGCTCTTAGGCAAAAAAAAAAAAAAAAAAAATCGGAACTTTAGCTTGTTGTCAACATCCTACCAGCCTCCCAAGAACCTATGGACTTGTACATGGCAGATTCAACACTGTTTGAAGATTCATTTCTTACTATGGAGTGTATGCAACAATGCTCTCCCCACAAAAGAAAACCTCTACAAGAGAAGGCTCGTACTTGATACATTATGCCCATTGCGTCGCCCACTCCTGAAAACACCGAAATCTTCTCCTTTTGTGTGATTGGACAAGAAAAATCTGGTCAGATCCCCGCATTAAACTAAAGAGATCAACGGATGCAGTCACTCAAATGGCTAGATGGCTCACTAGAAACCTATCTTCCCATGCGAGGTCGCAATCAAGTGAAATTCTAGTCGGCGTGTCATGGCTCATATGGAAAGAACGTAATGTGTGGGTATACTGAAACATCAAACCTTGACCTCGGGGAATAATGGCTGAAGCAATCGACGACCTCAACCTCTAACGAGTATTGGAATCAAAAGGAGGGGAAACAGAGGGGATATTGGAAGAGAAACTTACCGGTCGAGGGATGGTCACCGCCGCCATTGGGCTCATGGAAATTGAACATTGATAGGTCGTGGTGTAGCGACTCACGACAAGAAGCAATGCCCGGAATTTGCAAAGACCATCTTGGGCAACTGGTTGGTGGCTTTGCGAAGAATATCATTGCTCCATCCGCACTCGCCGTGAGACCCTAGCCTTGAGGCAGGGTTTGCTGCTTGTGAAGAGTCGAAGAGAAGCCTTGCCAAGGGTACTATACGATGGAAATACTTCAATTCAGATCGAGTCAAATTGTACTTCGCTGGAAAGCTCCATCACGAGCTGGGCCAAAGCTCCATGCGCTGGCCGAACGTTAGGTAGGGAGTGTACACATCTCTTGGATTGCTTACAAGGTGTCTCAATTACTTTTTGTCCAAAAGAGGCAAACAACGCTGCGGATCGGATAGCGAAGGCCCATCGAAACGAGTCTTTGCCTATGAAGTAGTTGTCTACTATTCCCTATTGTGTTTTTTCTTTGTTATGTAAAGACATGGGACACTACTATGGTGAATTTTCTAATGAGTAATGGATAAAGTTTTATCGGAAAAAAAACGATTAGTGGCAGATTAGGTAATGAATTTTTGGTTCATAATTGATGTTTCCTAAATTTATTTTCGCAATTTTTAGTTGAATCTGCGGATTTCCATTTTGCATTAAGGAAATTGGAGAAAAATTAGATGTCCGTCGCTGTCGAGTTTCCGAGATCACGATGGGATCGTCGGAAGTAGGGACTCGCCGGGCATGAACGAAATCATGACAAAGCGGAGCAAAGATAGAGGGAGTGGGAGCAGCGTCTATTCTCTCCGCGAGAACTTCCGGGATCGGAGAAGCATTCAGGACGGGCTCTGTTTTCATCGAGTGATGTGGTCTGTTTGGGAAATAGTGGCGATTATCTTTATTTGACAAGTTAATGTATATTATTATGCAATGCATGCTCAATTGACTTGGTATGTTTTCGTCATTGGGAATGCGATACATATTCTTGTTTCAATTTAGTAAAAAATCCAAGGATGGAGTTTTGGTGCTTGCCGATGACCCTAAAAAAAGTGTAGGGCTTGCTTAGGGCCTAATTCCTTAAAAAATTTTAATTTTAAATCAAATCTCAATTCTCTTTTTAACTCTCTTTTTTTGTCTTAAAAAACCCCTAAGTTTCATTCTATTCCCTAATCTGCCCACGCTTCAAGAAATTGCCACCGAATTTTTGAAAATAAAAAAATATCAGAGGTTTATTATGTGTCTTTTATCAATACTTTCACCTTATATGGAATAATAAGAACATCATGATATTGATAATTTTTAAGAATTCGATAGTAATTTTTGGAGGTAGATTTGGGATTGAATAAAAAATTGGGGATTTTCTAGAAAAAAAAAAAGAATTCGGGACAGAATTGAGATCAAACGTAAAATTCGAGGTTTGAGTAGGGAATTGGCTCGTGCCGGGGTTTTACTAAGTCTATAAGTAAGGCTAGCAGTAGCATGGTCTAGGGTTCGAAACTCCATAAAAGGAAATACGAAAGCCTCTTATTTTTCATCGCAGACGGAGGTTCGAAACCCGCCAATCTCACTTTCGCCGCGCGCGGTTCTCTCGGCCGGACAAGCAAGCCAACGAAGGGCCGCACCGCCGATCGCCATGGAAGCCGCCGGCGAACGACGAGGAAGGAGAAAGCCGCCGCCGCCGCCGGCGTCGCAGGCCGGGGGGACGGCGCGCGCCGTCGAGCGAGACGCGCCGCCGCTGTTGGAGTATCCCGGGAGCAGCACCGAAGTCCGCGTCTGGCCGTTCGACTGCTCCGTCGAGAGTCACTTCAGAGCGGTGGACTCGGCCGCGGAGCTCTGCGGCGAGGCGGGCGTCGGGGCTCTGGACGACGGCGAGATTGCGAGGTTGTCTTCTTCAATCGCTTTCTCAAGGTGAGCGATTTGAAGTGATGGTGAGCTCAATCGGAGCTTATGTCGGCTCGTGCTTAGGCTTTTTCGCTTGCGTGAGCTCTGATCCTCATGTTCTTCGCTGAATGTAAGAAGACATTGTTACGCCCATTATGTAATAGATTCTCCCAGCTTTTCGGAGTTCTGTCGTTGCTGTAATTTGTAAATTCTTTGCTTGTTACGCAAGAGTCGGTTTCTCATTTTACATGAGGCCTCTCTTTCGCTTCAAAGTGGTGGATTTGATTGTGGAGACTTGTGGCGAAGCGGGTGATGGTGAGATTGTGAGCTTGTCTGCTTCAATCACTATCTTAAGCAATTTGAAATTATAGTGAGCTAAATTTGAGCTTATCAGGTTCGCACTTTGGTTGTTCGCTTGCTTGAGCTTTTTTCTTTCATCCTCATTCACTAAATATTAAGAGCACATTAGTGCACTGATTCGTTATGAAGTCAAGTTTCTAAAGTTCTATCAGTGCTGCTGTGTTTTGTAAATCCTTTTACTTGTTAAAGAAAATGTTGGTTTTTCAATTTACCTGAAGACCTTTCTTCCTCTGTTTGTGATATGTGAGTGTGTGTAGCAAAGCCATTGAGGAATGGAGGCACTTGAACTATGAGCCCAAGGTTATCAAATTTGCTGAGGAAGTGCAGGGTTTGCAGGAACAGGATGCTGGCGTTGAGGTAACCTTGCCACCATTCTCGTCTGCAACTGTTCCTCAGGTATTATGCTGTTGAAAGCTTGATTATGCACCTTTTTTATGCATTTTTCCACTTCCATGAGTCTTCATTTTCACATTTCCTTCCCCATTAGTGCATGCATATTGGAACAGATCATATCATTATCTTGGGATCTGGACATTAGAATTGTCAAAATTATTTTACAACTTATAGTTTGGTATCACAACCTTACAGATGATTTTGTCTAACCAAAAAAAAAAAAAAAAAAAGAGAATGTCAACGATGATCATTTTGGCTTCACAACTTTTTCAAAAGGTTCGTTTTAGTGTCTTCAAAGACTTAGCTTTGCTGGAGAATCCTAAGTTGTAATATATTGAAAATTAAATTATGTGTTGTGGCTTTTTAAATGATTAAAGCATTGGATGAAATTCTCAAATGGTCTATTTTAAAATGATTTGGAATTTTAAGTGATCCCTTGAAAAGTTTCGGAACTGATAGTATCCAACGGATGCTATCCATTAACTATAGACATAGAGCAACACAATCATTAGCGATTTCAAGCTATTTATTGACCTGTCATTGTAGCACAAAGGCTTCCTTTATGAATAACCCACATGATATAATATTTCAATTGAAGAACATCATTTCTAAGATGAAAGGAACTCTAGCTCTTAACGACGTCGTTGAGGGCATAAACTTACCCCCAAATTAAGGAATTTGGACTAGATTGATTAGCAAATATAACCCTAGGACTAGCATTAATTTCAGTTAAATCCTAATTTGTTGCTCAATCTCAATTTCCTGCTAAAATTCGTGCTGTCAAGCAGGAGCAAGAGGAGACGGAGTTGGGTTCCCATTCAAAAGAGCAAATTACTTCCGTTATGGATTGAGATCTCCAACAAGAGTAAAAGTCAGGATAAGTTGTTGATTATGATGACAACATGTAGGTTATAGCTGTAGGAATGGTTGAGTGAGAGGGGCTATTAGTATTGGTTATAGGGACTTGGACAATGGCTGAGCACTGGATTTGTCTACATATGAGAGGGGCGAAGTTGGCAGTTGGGGTTGTTTGAACCAATTTTGTTCACC
Source organism: Eucalyptus tenuipes (assembly GCA_014182365.1). Taxonomy (NCBI): domain Eukaryota; kingdom Viridiplantae; phylum Streptophyta; class Magnoliopsida; order Myrtales; family Myrtaceae; genus Eucalyptus; species Eucalyptus tenuipes. The sequence goes on along the minus strand of CM024547.1, from coordinate 28,673,940 downwards.
ATAATTGAAGTCCCTTTTTGTGGTTTTACAAAGCCTCTTGGTTTTCTAATTTTAATAGGGAGAGAAAATCAATCAAATTGTAGAATAATATTTAGAGAGCTTCTTTAATGTTTTCATGTATCGTGATTCTGATGGAAGTGGACTTCTCATCTTTGGTCCACGGACATATAGTAGTTGGTGAACAGCTTTAGCGCCTCTCTTTGCTCTACTTCCTGATAATGCGAGTCCAACAGTTGTATCGTTTCCTCTTACAACTTTTCAACCAATTTAGTCTCAATTCTTGAATTTAAGACAAGTCTATGTCCTCAACGACTTTTCTCGGTATATATTTGTTGGGCTCGGTTTCTTTTGTGCTAGAAATGCTATTTTTTGTTCAAATGTAATGTGATGATGGTTAATTGTTGGAATGAAGCTTTTTTACAGTTGCTGTTCAATTGATAGTTTGAAGTTGCTAGTGTTTGCGGTTTTGTGTGTTTAATGGTCAATTGTTGGAATGAAGCTTTTGTGCAGTTGTTCAATTGATAGTTTGAAGCTACTGATGATTGTGGTGTTGTGTGTTTCTAATATGGACACTAGAAGTTTCAAAACTTCTTAAATGTTTGCTTAAGTTCCATAACTTTTTGAGGTAGATCATTTGAGTGTCTTTTCTAATGTTTAACTATTAGAAAAGTCAGATTTGACAATCCTATTCTTTAAATATTGTCACGTAGGATTCTCTGGACTAAGTTGCTGGACGCTCAAATGAAATTTTTAAAAGAAAGTCTGCAACCAAAATGGTCATTCCTAAGGTTTTGTTACCAAACTGTATAAAACTAAAATAGTTTTGGTACTTCTAGTGGCTAATCCTCATTATCTGCTTACAATCATTCCTTTCTGACGGTGTGAACTGCAAACCTTATGCAGGATAATGGACCCCACGCAAATTGCAACAGGTGTTTCTATCGCATTTAAGCTTAAGAATATGGTATTCACACAGTTTGTGGAATTTTACAAATATTCACTGTTTCAATCATGTCCTGTGTTGATCGGCATGGCATGTACATCGTTGTTGTTCTCTTATTTATACTTGATATATTGAACATGCTTTGCACCAGACTTTTTGGTGCTTAAAGTAGGAGGATTATGTTCTGATTGTTGGTTTGGAAGCTTCACAATGTATGATAGATGTTACCAACCTCAAAGACCTTATTTTCAAATTAATATCTTCAAATTGCACCACTTGCATTTAAGAACTACAGTCAGGCTGTCAGCATCTCATGTTCATTGTGCTACTTATACACATTGTAATCATAAAATCACTTACTGTATTGCTTTTATTTATCCTGTATTGATCTCTTTGTTTTAAGATATAAGCTGGCTCAATTAACTATGGGATCATGAGATGGTTATCAACTTATTTCTGTCCACAAGATTCTAGGGGATCTTAAAATAGGCAGCATGTGTGACTAGCAATCTCTGTAGGAATTTTATCTGAAAAGTATTGCAATGGAAACTAAATGGCAAGTAGCTCAATGTCCCAACAAATTAAGGTCATATCCTGGGGTTAAGGTACCTGAAGCCTAAGGCCTGGTGTGGGGGCTGATAATGCTGGATCGGTGACTTTATTATTGCTCTCTCTCCTGTAACAGTTTTCTTTCCTCCTTTTTCCCCTTATTTTTGACATAATGGTAGCACTTTTTGAGGGGTTTAACTTGGTGTTGTGGAATATTTATATCAGCAGTTCTTTCTCCCAAAAGTTTAAGCTACTAGCAAAGTGATCCATACTTTCTATTAAGCATATCTGTACACTTCTTTCCAATGTTTATGCACATCAAACTCAAGATCTACATCAGAACTGCATCAAATAGGATGCGACCAAAATTTTTTTTTCTAAGAGTAGAAGCAGGGATTCTGGTATTCGAAAGCTTGACCTAATAAAACCACTTCTTGCTATAACTTTGTTTAAATCTTAGGAATGCTCAAACTTAAAGTTTGTTTGGTGGAGAACTCAAAGGATTTTGCAATTTTGCCAATCTTCTCATCTAACTAATATGGGCAACAAGCTACCATATTTTCACACTCAATTGTTATGACGGCTTAATTGATGGACAGCTAAGCTCTATTGACGAAAGGCTAAAATTTGCTCTCGACTTCAAAGCCTTGCATTGTTTATTTGGCTGCTTGGTAGTGCCATAGATAGGTACCCTTTGTTGGTAACTGGGTATGGGCCTGCTCATCTAAATGCTTTAGTTGGTAACTGGTACGCATAACTTACTATTCTGGTACGTCAAAGTAAGGCTAATGTATAGTCAAATACACGTGATCATCGTCTTGCACTTTGTAATGTGCCATTGATGATGTTGTCCATAGATGCTGCTATATTTTCAGATTTAGATATATTCTGAACTACTTTTGAAACTCATGTTGCCTTCTGCCTGTGTGATAAACACGCGCGCATCATGCTTCAATGCTCCTTTTCTTTATGTTACATAAGGATGACATCTCCATCTATCTATCTCCATATTATTTTGCAGCAAGGATTTTGTCATATATGTTGGAGGTTCAATTTGGGCTCTGGATTGGTGTCCCAGAGCTTGCCAAAGACCTGAATATCAGACTAAAAATGAGGTACCTTTCTCCCTCCGGTGAAGCATTATGGTGGGCAATATAGGGGCTGCATGAGAACATTTCTCATTCTCCCAATTTCTGTTCTTTTGTTCCCCGGAACAAAAAAAGAACGGAAACCCATTTGGTAACGCTAAGTTGATTTTTATTCCCCGGAGTAGAAAAGTTAGCCCGGGAATAGAAATGAGAAACAAAAAAAAGTTGCTTCTTGTTGCAGGAATAATTTCTAGAAATAAGCAAATTTTCTTTTTTATTTTTGTTTTATTTCTTTCTCTTGCCGCGGCCACCTCCAATCGCCCACCGCCCATCGTCGCCGCTGTCGCCGCTGCGATCGCTGTCCGTCCGCCGGCCGCCGCCGCCGCACGTCCGCTGGCCGCCGCCTCCTTGTCGGCTGCCGCCGCCGCAGTCGCCGGCCGATCACCGGCCGCCCCGCCGCCACCGCCCTCCGGCGGCCGCCGCGCGATCGCCGTCCGCCACCGACCGTCGCCGCCGCACGTCCGCCGCTGCCGCCGCCTCCACCGCCGCCCCCGCCTGCCGCAGTCGCCGCCGCCGCCGCTGCCGCCACCGCCGCACGTTCGCCGGCCGCCGCCTCCACCGTCGACCGCCGCCGCCCAGCCCATAGGCGTTTGCCTCGGCGGCCGGTGGCCGGCGGTCGTCGGCGGCCGATGGGCTGGGCGGCGGCGGTCGGTAGTGGAGGCGGCAGCCGGCGGACATGCGGCGGCGACGGTCGGCGGCGGACGGCGATCGGCGGCGGCCGGTGGCCGTGGCAATCCGTGGGCAAGAATAAAAAACAAATAAATACAAAAGAGAAATTGTTGCGTTACCAAACACATTTCTATTCTTTTTCTATTCCAAGAGTAGAAATTTTGTATAGTTACCAAACGGGTTCTTTTACTCAGAAATTGTTCCTCGGAATAAAAATAGAAAAGAACTATTTCTGAAAAAAAACTCTTCCCCAGCCAAGAAATTTTACCATGCGCACCCTTATTTTCTCCACTTCTGTTTCAGAAAATTGCAGTAGATTACTTTGACAAATTTGTGGTAGACAACGTGAATGTTCTGGCAAATGTCTTGCCGGAATAAATTGGCAAAAAGCTTAATGCTCTTATGAGTGTGCAGGATATCCTATAATGTCTTTCTTTAATTTTGATATTGGCTCCTCTATTCCTTCAAGTTTGGGATATAGAACATTCTATTCTAGATGGTAAATGAAATTCCTTCTTCTCTGGATGATGGACTGGGCGGCCATCTTTTTTCTTAGATTTGGTCCAGTGATTTCCTTTCTTCTTTTTCCCTTCCTTTTGGTGAAATAGTTGGATTGAACCCTTTAATTATGCAAATCTTAGCCCTATGAAGTAGCTTATTTCTCTATCTGCATTAAATTAAGCACTTCATAGAATGAATGAATGTTGAAGCGGATGCCCTGTCATTGATGTTAGTACTACCTAATTTTATGGTCACTTTTTGACCTTATTAGGATGAAAGCATTTTGTGTGGTATGGCTACTTACAATGTCAAGATAAGATGTTTGAACTTTTGAGGAATGAGCAGAATTAGCTTCTATTAATTTTGTTTTGGTATGACTAACATTAATTAATCTACTTGCCATGGCCCTGTTTGTGTCCACTCTCTGCAATCTCCAATGCTTGTGCTGATTTGGCTAGGCATAGGAAAATGTGAGACTAGTTTTACATGTCCCTTGCATGATTGATTTTTAAAGATCATCTTGCTTTCTCAGTTCATAGCTGTTGCTGCTCATCCTCGGGGATCTTCTCAGCACAAATTAGGTGCCCCACTTACTGGCAGAGGTGTCATTCAAATATGGTCTCTTCTTAACGTAAGTGGAGATGAGGAAGAGGCATCTTTAGTGGACAAGCCTAGACAAAGGCGTGCAAATTCACAATCCCTAAAAGAGAAATCATCTCAGCCTCCAAGACCTAGGGGAAGACCTAGAAAGAAGCCCTTAGAAAGACCTTCTGATGACTCGAATTGCAACAGTCAATTCGGTCAGCCTCTTGCTGGTGACTTTCCAGAGAAGACACCGGTATCATATACTTTAGATGGGGTTTCTGGGGTTCTCAGTGCACAAATTGCAGGGAAAGATTCTGGCCGAAAAAGAAGAAGTAGCGAAGCAGCAGCATCCCCAGATACCGGTAGAAGGTTAGATAATGTCGGTGGTGTGGAAAGCTGTCATGTCGATGAACATGTGTCAATAATGACGGAAAATGAGGAGAGATTATTGCCCTGTATAACTCAGCAAGGTCAATCTGGCTTTAGAGCGTGTTCTGCAGGAAATAATGCTGTTGGAAGTTATAGCAGATCGAGTTCTGGTACTTTAATATCGGAGGATGTTGCCGCACCAAGGTTGGTGTTTTGCCTTTCTCACAATGGAAAAGTTGCGTGGGATGTGAAATGGCGGCCATTTGATATGCATGAAACCAAATGCACACATCTGATGGGCTATCTAGCCGTTCTGCTGGGGAATGGGTCTATAGAAGTGTAAGAGCTGTACATCTAGATTTATCCTTCTTTCATATACATTTGTGTGTCCTTTAACTATAGTGTTTTACTTCATGTGAATAACCATGTACCCGCTCCATTAAGGTGAAATCTAAGCTAATATCGTGGAAAAATCACAAATGATCTAATTACTTTGATGGTAACTCATTTTGTCTTTAAAAAAAAAAAACTGCTGGATAATGTTCTTTGTTGTCTTTACTTTCTTGCATAAGTCTGCAGTGATTTTGAAAGTGTTCTATGAGAGCATGACACAATTTCGTTGACATGTGATTTAGACCCTGTTGCACAGTTGAACTCTAGCTACAAGAGACTTGCTTAAACAAATTCCATGCTGAAATTTGGACACTATGGTTTTTCTGTCTTTCCTAAATAATAAATATCTTGGGATAATCTTTTTTACAAGTTTTTCTATGATACTATTTGGCCTATTTAATTCGAACCATCTTTTTTTGGATTGAACTTTGTTTGAAATGGAAAAATATATATGGTATGGCATAGGTTATATTCCCTCACAGAAAGGGAAGAACTGCACCTTTGTGGATGTTCAACGAGTGAGAGGAAATTATAGTTGTACCTTCAATTAATCTCACAATCTTGCTGTTTAATTAGATTATATCTCACCATGTACCAGCTTTTGTATTGTGTCTTAGATAATCTATGTTAATAAGTGGCAGAAAAGAAGCTTTTACATATTGAAACGGGGAGTTTTCTGCATCTAGTTATAATAATTCTATGTTTCGAGTGCAGGTGGGAGGTTCCACTGCCTCAAATGGTCAAAGTTATTTATTCTTCTACTCAGAGGGAGGATACTGATCCTCGCTTTATAAAATTGGAGCCAGTATTTAGATGCTCGACACTTAAATCTGGTGGCATACAGAGGTAAAATATGTCGATTGTAAAGCATTAGCGGAGTAATTTCTCAATTGCTAAATGACAATGTCTTTTGAAGTGAAGATTTTGATCATTGTTGAATGATCTGGTTGGATTGCTACAAGAGTGAGGGGGCAGATGATTCCTTTCATCTGCCCCCTTGTAGTTTATTATGGTAGTTCTCATGATTTGATTTTTTTGGTTTTTGCTTTACCCTGTTTCTTGTTGCCGTTGGCGTGTAGTTGGTTGATAAATGAACTGAAGTGTCGTGTATAAATTATTGTTGTTACCCTGTGATTTTCGTAAACTTCTGATTTTCTTTTGTTATAGCACTTCCATTCAGCCTGCAGCCTATATATAGTTAAGTTTGCATTTGTGGCATGATGTAGGGATGTTATGTGATACAGTGATTCAAGCCTTGTGCAGATTGTGCTTTGATTAGATGAGGCAGAAAGTATCATAATGTAGTTTTGTCTCTTTGAAAGAATTAATGTAAGAGAGCTTATATATTATTCATACTAGAGTTAGATGTCCAAGGATTAGATGGGTTTAGGCATGGTGCTCATGTTTCCATCATTCATGTGCGAATTGTATGCTTATCTATGTCCTGTTTTCTGTTTCAAGATCTCGCTAGTGGGGTGAGATGGGGACAGTTACATCACAAATCCAAAACTCCATGATCTCAAATCTTTATAAGGCTAAAAGAGAGCAGAAAGACAAATCTGGCGAGAATATGATGTCTTGGTCCTTGTGTCATTTGTACTACTCTAAGATAGAGCAGCCTCTTTGGGCCAAATCTACCTAGAGGATCCTGTAGTTCACCTATATTCTTTTCAACTATCTGGATTAATCATGATTCGGCCATCACATAATCATGTTACTTGGCTCTAGAGGCAGCTGCTGGCTTGAAGCCTTGAACTTTTGCAGAACCCTATACTTCTAATAGAACCTCTGCACCAGTTTTGTGTTTTTCTTTTCTTAAAAGTGGTTGGTTAAGTGGTAGCTCTAAAAGTGAATCTTTTTTAATTCTTTGCACAGTATCCCGCAGTCTGTGGAATGGTCGACTTCTCACCCGCATGAATATTTGCTTGTTGGGTGCCATGATGGAACGGTATGCCTACTAATGTCATTATATAATGAATCTGTTTCTTTTCAGGCTATAGTTTGAATTCCTGTATGAAAGTCTAACTTAATATCTTCCTGGTGAAGCAAGTACTTGAATTCATTTGACTCAATGTTTATTCTTTTTCTTCTTGTAAAATAATTTAAATGAATGAACTTTTCACCATTAGGCAAAATCTTCCATTTTCTTTCCTATTGATATGTATTCACATAACCATAAGAATAATGCCGGTCATTTTGATTTGGCATGACAATTTTTTATGTACTTAGGAGTTCCTATGTCAGTATAGATAATGAACACAATTTTTAAATTTTAGGAATATAGAAGCACAGAAGGATGATATTTTGTGTATTCTCTTCTTAATTAGGAATATAGAACATAGACAGATAATATTTTTGTGTATTCTCTTCCCCATTTGAGTATGTTCATTCCTTTTCAAAAGTGTCCAGAATCCTAGGAATGTTATGGCTTTAAGAGTTCCTAGCTTTTGAGCATGTGTAGGGAATATGGACATAAATTCATGTATGATTTTTATTATCAAAGAGGAGATTACTTATGTAACTACAGTAATGCTATCGTTTTATCTTCTTCTCCGATGAAGAGCTTCAGCTCTCTCTTTTGTCATCATAACTGTGAGTTCTGCAATTTGTTGCACCACCTCAACGGTTCATTTTTCTCCTTCTGCAAAATGATTCTGTACGCTAGTATGAAATGTCCAGACAAATATGAGTCTTGATTTAATCCCTTGGTTTGCCGAAGATCTTTCAATTATTTTATGGTTCAGGAGAAAGTGTTTGCTACTTGAATCGCTTGGCCTACCAGTGGGCCTCGTAGACCAAGCCTTGGCATAGAAACTATCCATCCTTGAGGGAATATTTTGCTCAAAGGGGGCCCGCAGGGCTTTCTTCTGTTTTCTCTCATCTGCCTGGCCTGTGCTTCTGTCCCATTGTACCGATTCTCAGGCCAAAGTGCTGCCATTTATCCAACATTTAGAACTCTCATGATGCAACTTGAAGTGGCACATGGCTTGCAACAAGGAGGTTTACATCCTTAAAAAAGAAGCCATTTCTAACTTATGTCTCCGGATTATTTGGATTTAATCACCACTTGTTTCTTTGATTGAGCTGCTCATCTTTATCTCAGTGCCTTCTAGTTTATATTGTTTATTGAACACCAAACTTGTGACATTCAGGTAGCTTTGTGGAAATTCTTTGCAAGTAATTCATCCGAAGGTAGTTGGCAATTTATCTGTCGGCTCCCTTCTGATTGTCAAACTTTTTGGTTCATTGGCACTTGCATTTATTTTTATTAGTGTGTTAATCAAATTTATGCTCTTGAATTGCAGATACAAGGCCTTTGCTTCATTTCACTGCAGATACAGTTCCTGTCAGAGCAGTTGCTTGGGCCCCTTTTGGAAGGTGACTTTTACTTCAGTTGTATGTTTTTTTATTCCTTTCGGATTGCCAGTATGTAAATGTTAGGTTGTCTTTTATTTGCTGCATAAAATTGTTGAACTTCAATAATTAAAACTTTACTACTTCTGTAAGCAATGAAAAAAGGGCTTAAAAGAGCGAACTTTTGAATAAGGCTAGATGTCTCATATTATTAGAGTTGTCCCACAAAGAAAAGGCAAAAACAAAAGCAACAAGAAGCCAGACCATCTTTCTGCTGATGTAATTCCCTAGCTGGAAAGGAAACAAGGCAGACCATCTTTCTGCTGATGTAATTCCCTCGTTGGAAAGGTACCAAGGCAGAAAATTTTAGATTTAGTTTTGATTATTATTGATCCTGAGAGGGTCAATCAGGCAGTGCATGGAGGATGCTACCCAGGCACATAAAGAATGACAGAATGTTCAAGAACGTCTATTGACTCATGCATATGGTGTGTTCACCTTGCCCAGCTGCCAGGTAATTATGGACCAATCAAAATGTAGTCAGAAGGATAAGAAGGCACAACGGTTGCCTTGTTTTTACAGAATTGGTAATCATGCGTCCAGCTCTCTGGAGACGGTGTGCCAAAGCCACAGTTATCCCTATTCTTGCAGCTGCCAAGTCCTTTGTTGTACAATTTTGGTGCAACATCGACGATTCATTAAGAAAAGAGAAGGCCATTCTAGTGGAGATTATCTCCTATACTGATCCCTATTATTACAACTGGAAAGTCACTATTTTGGGGTGTGTTGATGACTATTTGAGAAAAGAGAGCCATTCTAGTTGTGGAAGTTATAGGTCCTCCAAAATGTTATCCTAGTTGGGCTCATTTCCCATTTCATTAGCCATTTTATCTGGAGCTTAGGTCCTGGCTCTGTCTAGGTTGGTTTCGCCTCTCCTTTTTTCTACTTTTAAACATTTTGTCAAATGACTATTTTTATTTTTATTTTTTTTGGGTAAAGGTAAGAGATATGACAATATTTTTATGTGTCCATTTGTCTGCAAAGTCCATTTAGGGTGATCTGATCTGGGAAATAGAGCTTCAGATCATCTTAACTAAAGCACATCAAGTGTCAGGTCTATTGTTAATGATAAAGTGAGCCAACACTGGTATATCGATGGACTGGTTTGAGTACAACTTTTGCATTTTAGCCTTACAATATCATATATTTTTGGGGAATAAAGATATCCCAATTCCATTTAATGTACAATTTCTTCATTTTATGAATGTTGATAAATTTAAATGGCGGTTCTCCTATTAGAATAGGTATAAATTACTGCATTTTATGATTTATTTTCATTACGATTGTGAAGACTACTTAGTTTGACCTTGCTTTGTCATATTTTAAATTTTTAATAAACATATGTATTTTAAGTAATTCTTTTATTGGAATTTAAACATTTTGCAGTGATCCTGAGAGTGTAAATGTCATAGTCACTGCTGGACATGGAGGCATTAAGTTCTGGGACATGCGGTATGTTTGGTAACTTATTGTCGACTTCTTAATGATCCATGTTAAGAGATTCTCCGTGTCCTAATACAATTTCTAGAATGGCCACTTTTCTGATAAATATGTACTTGCACGAGAACATTAGGATTTATGTTGAGTTCTGATGATGCTTCAAGAGGGATTGATGCCTACGCTAGAACTGTTCGTGTCTGTAGAGTAGGCTAAAGGCTTAACAACAACTAATCCAACTTATATAAATTCTTCTGATATTAAGCACATGGAGCTAATGAATACATCTCTTAATACTCTTATCATGGGAGATTGGCCATTATTGTTCAAACCTATCTAATAACTAAGCTTGCTAGTCTGTAGAAATAAAACTTCATTCTTATTTGATTGATCAGAAATGCTACTTCTGTTGAAGGTTGCAAAACACACTACAACAGACGGACAAAATCCATTTGCTCATGGTTTTCATAGAGTTGCAGAAAGTATATGATAGGCTCTTAGAAAGAGTGTTAGATGGTTTTGAGTTGGAGAATGTGGCACATGTTTATTGTATATAAAGCTAGTAGTGATGTACGTATGCAGTTGCGGAAATTAACCATCGACGATAGGTTACATTACGATTAAAAAAAAGTCATTGTGTCATTCTGGTCAGGGGTGAGGTCATTGAGAAGTAATTGGGTGACACTTCATGGGGTATCCTTTGCCAATTGTATACTGCTAATAGATGAAGATGGGGCATGGATACATGTTGCTTGAATTTTGGAGGGAAGTTTCAGAATCTAGGATGAATACAAGAAAAGACATTTTATATGATGATACACCTTGTGGTAGTGATGACTTAGTATAACCGACCAATAACTATTGCCCGCATGCTATGAATCTTACTCTACTTGGCGTCATGTGTGTGCATCTTATTTTTGATTGGTTGGTTGTAACACATCTTTGCAATGTGTGTCCTCATATGAAAATACCAAATACAGTATTTTGATTATTTGTAAGGGAAGGAAGAGGTTCATATGAAACTGGGGTTGAGATTTGGAGTGAAATAAGTAATTATCTTGGATCAATTATCTTCATGGAACTACCGTTAAGAAAAAGAAAATCACAATGGAAGTAACATAGACATAATCCAAGGAAAATGGATGAAGTAGAGAAGTGTATCTAGTATTTTGTGCAATCGAGGGATGCCACTTAAGGGATAGATCAGACCTAAAAAGACTTTATTAGAAGTTTAAGGAAATAAATGGACTACTTGGATCCTTCAGAAGTCTTGCTACGAAAACAGAATGAAATAACTTACGGATTGAATTAGCCGATCTCACACACTGGGAAAAGGTTTGTTGTTGTTTTTGTTGTTGTAGTAGTATTATCACTAGGCTTGTTCTTGTTGTTATTGTTGTAGTATTATTAAGGTGGTGGTTGTTGTTGTAATATTGTTATTGGATTTAGAGAGGTTTTTGTAGTTTTCTTTTTTCATTTTCAAGAAATATTAGTATGCATTCTGTCTGAAGCTTTGTGTGTGGTAGGAAAAAATTTACACCTTATTTTTGCTAGTCAGTCAAACTGAACTGGCAAAGTAGGAAAAAGCTTTCGGGGCAGGTATACTGGAGGCATGACAACAGCCAATTGAATGCCTGAATAGTCAATCAAGTCCTCACTCTAATGCCTAATATGCTAATTCTTTTTTGTCCAGTACCTAATATGCTAATTCAAGCATACTGTTTTTACCAGATTTTAATGTTGAGGCCAAGGTTCAGATTGTGGTTGTAGTAAACGTGAATAAGCTGGATGTTTTGTCCCTTTGCTTTCCTGCCTTGCTGGGTTGTTTTGGTTGCTTTTGGCATGTTTTTATGCCTTTGTTGTTTTGTCTTGCCGGCTGTTTTGGTGCCGTGCCTCCCTTTGTTTAGGGCGGCTTTGGTTTAGCCACGTCTGCGTCTTTTACATTCGGGCACTCTTCCACTCAGGTCGATTTCTCTTCCTGAGTGTAAGTTTTTGGTGCCTGAATCTCCTCTACATTTGACTGTCCTTATTATATTAATTACCCTTTCTACCAAAAAAATAAACTGGGCTTGCAATGAAAAATATAGATTGGAGCCTGTTTGGAGATCCTTAGGATTTTGTTTGTGAATTTCAGTTAAGAAGCGACTTCTAACTTGCCTTACCTATGATTCTTAAATTACAAGTTGGAAGGAGTAATGTGAAATTTTCACACTTGTGGCTTTTCTGCATATATGCAAAATTTTGTTGTAAGCCTACTCTTCACACTTTAAAGGGAAACTTTGGGATCACTTGCTCATTTATTTTCAATTGCACCAAAATTGAATGACAATACAATGGAGGTTGCTTTTTCATACTTCTAGTCTTGGCTTCTGCCAGTGGGCTTTTGACTGGTTTTGGACATTAAAATAAATCATGAGGGCTGACAAACCTGCAGCTGCAGAAATCTGGGCCAAAAAGCACCTTGGTGATTAGTCTTATTGCAGGTGTTCTTGTGGTTCTGCCATGGTTATTGGTTATATAGTATATCTGTTCGTTCATATTTTTTAGTGACAGTAGATTATGTTGCATGGTATACTTGATAAGTTACTCCTGGTTGTTGGCAGTGATCCATTTCATCCCTTGTGGCACATTCATTCTGCACCCAAGAATATCCTTAGCCTTGATTGGCTGCCAGATCCTAGGTATCCTTGTTACTGCACATGCTAAAGTATGTCTTGTAGCCTTGACATTTTCTGTTGCAAGTGCTGAAGTATCAACCTTCTTTCTCTTTCAGATGTGTTCTTTTATCATTTGATGATGGAACAGTGAGATTGCTTAGCTTGTCAAGGTCTGCATATGATGGTCCTGTCACTGGAAAACCTCTCTGTGGCACGAAACAAAGGTTGCATACATTGTACTGTTCATCCTTTGCCATCTGGAGTGTTCACGTCTCAAGACATACTGGTATGCTTCTTAATTTTGTTTGGATGTTTAAAGTTAATTCTTTATTGGGCACTTAAAATTTTTCTGTTGGAAGCACCTCTATAATTGCACCTCTGTTAATATTATTTGTCTTTACATTGTCCTAAAAAGATTGATTAAATTTATTGTCTCAGCTCTATCATTACTCCCTAAACAAGAACAGTTCACTGCAAGCTTAAATTTTATGTTACTACTATCTTCTTCTAGTGATCTTACCCACTTAGATTAACTAACCAATTCCTGGAATTTAATTTGAATAATCAGGGATGGTTGCCTATAGTGGTGCTGATGGAAACGTTTGCCAATTCCAGGTCAGCTTGAATCTCCTCTGCAAAGTCCTATTTAATGTTTTCTTAGCGAAATGTTCTATTTAGATAGACGTTCCTGAAATCCTCCATCCTTGTTCTCTCATCACGTCTGATTATGGGATTTGAGGTGTCATGTTCAAGGCTTGTAGTGCACATTTGAACCTCATGGGCATCCTGTGTCACAATTGGGACTTATGGGTCAACTGACTGTTTGCTGTGTGACACGAAGGAAGATTAAAGGAAAGCATGGCAAGACCCAAAACCAACAAAAGTAAACAAAAAAACAAGCAATTCACATGGCATATATGTATGATCCAAGTAATCTACTTGTATCGAATTCTGTCTCCTGTCTTTTCAATGATATATGAGAATTAGTGATTACAAATTAAATCTGCAAGTGCTGCAAGGTTGAGCGAGTTTTACAAGCTTTGACTGCAACACAGGATGCCCACATCACGTGTTTTAACATTTTGTAATATAAAAGTCTATATGTGACAGTTCAGCAAAACTGCACTCTGATTGTATTCACTGTGATCAGCTCACCTCCAAGGCAGTGGACAAGGATCCATCACGACATCGAGCCCCACATTTCCTGTGTGTGTCTGTTGCAGAGGAGGGATCGGCCATTGTACTTAACATGTCGCCATCAGATACTCCTGTCACACTAGGAAAACAACTTAAGGGGACCCCAAGTTCAACGCATGAAATGTTATCTGCATTTCCTGAGGTGGAAGAAGCCATGGAAAATGAGGAGGAAGGACCAACTCCTGACAGCCAAACACTAGGTATATGGCTGACCCTAGCAATATCTCGTGAATTTTTTATTGGAGAACTTGCACTTCAATACTATTCAGGAGTCTCTCAAGTTTCAATCTTTTTTTCTTCTTTTTATGTGGCAGCACTGTGCTATGGTGATGATCCAAGTGTGGAAACGGGATGGGAGGAGACATTGGCATCTTTCAAGAGCAAAAAGAACCAAACCTCTGGGAAGCTTAATAAGAAGAGGCCGCGGGTTGAGATGCAAAGGAACAAAGAGCCAGAGACAGTTCCTGAGGGAGCAGAAAATGCGGTTACTTTGACAGAATTCGAGAATTTTCCTCCTAAGATTGTGGCGATGCACAGGGTGAGATGGAACATGAATAAAGGCAGTGAGAAATGGTTATGCTCTGGTGGTGCTGCCGGAATATTGAGGTGTCAACAGATAAATACGTTGAGTAAAGATCGTAAATCAAAATGGAAATGAGGAAACAGAGATTTTCACCAGTCTGGTAATTTGAGGCTTCATATTCAGTTTTTGGTGCCGATGCAAATACGTGATATAGCGTTTCCCTCTTTGGGTCAGTAAATATGCATCAAAGCTTATCTTGGAGGTTTCTTGAAGATCATAGTTAAGCTTGCCCCTTGTCGGCATGGAACAACACTTGCTACAATGGAAGATTTCTTATTGTATTTCATTGATTTATCAGAAAGGCTACGACCGTCGGTTGTAAATGGGTCTATATAAGACTAAGAGGATGCGTCTGGCAATGGTCAGAGATACAAAGCCCAACTTAGCTCATTCTGACTTAGGTTACCGCAGCCAAGATAATGTTTTTAAGTCACTTGCCAATACATATTCAGGTATGCTACATGAAACAAGATGAAGGGATTGGATGAAGTCTCTTATATCGTTGGCATAGAGATTCATAGAGATAGATCTCAAAGATCATTAGGAATATCTGGAAAGCGTCTCCATTCAACGGAGGATTCTTATCCTAAGTTACTGGAATTTTGATCGGTTATAAAGTAGGATCATGTGGAGCATATGGAAATTGTTAGTTCATCAAGTATTTGCCGTACATATTTTTATCGTGGGGACGTTATGTCGATGTTCTCGGAACTAAATATTACTACACCAACATTTATTTGCCTGAGTTCAATTTCCCAACTTTTCTATGAAATTACTTGCTTTGTTTCATTCAAGTCATTCACCAACATTTATCCAATACTTCTTAGTTACCAACTATTTCGATAATGTACCTAGATATGGATCTACTAACTCTTTAGATGAATGTTGGCAAATTATTAAGAATAGTTGGTAAATTAGGAAAAAGAAAAAAAAAAGTGAACTTTGGTAATTTCGTATTGAGAATTAATAAGTCAACACGTTAGTGAACTCTGAAAATAAAAGTCGGTGAATTTGAAAATTTAAAATGACACTAGTGCTTTCTTAAAAGTGTTGGTAAATGACAAACGGGGGGATAGGTTAAGCGAATTGCTAGCCAAAGTGTGGAAAAATCTTATAGGAATCAGAGATTCAATGGATTTAAGGACTTGATTACGTTAGATTACTTTAATGCTCATTCGGTAACTTTTCTCTTTTAGTTAAAAAAAAAAAATAACTATACAAACAACTTGGATTAATCTTTAACTTAGCCACTAACATGTAATGAGTGATCATGCAGGTGCGCAACCAATAAAGTAATAACCAATAATCAAAGCATGAAATAAATAAATTGCTAGAAAACAGGAATTAAAACACTCCAGCAATCAAGTAAGTAATTTTTCGGTTTTTTATTTAACTTAAAATAAAAATTATACTATATGCATGCATGAAATGCAAACTTAAAGCTAAATTATGACCTAATTCTCATGACATGCAATTAAAATAATTAATGTTCTATCATGACATGTAAAATACTATCAAGATGACCCTACAATGCAATTTCTTTTATGACATAAAAACATGACATGGAATTGATGACATGACAATGACATGGCAAACATGATGACATGACATGATGATATGGCAAGATATGATGATGTGGCAATATGATGTGGCATAACATGATGACATGGCAAAATATGATGATGTGGCAATATTCATGGCAAGCGATGATGTAACCTAATCTCTATTGTATGCAGCATAAAGACAATAGGAATGTTAAAAGCTTTGTATGACGTTTATTTAAGTGCCAAAAATTTTCGTTCACTAAAGTATCAAATCGGAAAAAAAAAAATGACCACTTAAGTGTCTCTAGCAAGAAATTATAACAAAAAAATATTGCAACTTTTATAATAAAAATTAATTTGTCTTGATAGTTTATGTTAAAAAAAACAAGTCCACGTGGACTGCCTAATCATCACCGTCCTCTCTCTTTCTCTCTTTCAATAACCAACTAAATCCTAACTCCATATACGAACAGTTACATTTGAAGTACTTTAGTAAATGTTACCGAAACCCAATATCTCTATTCTTCGTGTACATCCACATACGTTTACATGCCTCATCTCCGTCTCAATCTCCGTTCGTCTTCCTCTCCCAAACACGCAAATACACTCTAGACCCCTACAAAAGCACCAAGGGTGTGAAAATCTGCACATTTTTTTTAATGGGGGAACAAAGAGAAGACTAGAGAAGAGACCGAGGATAGCTGTGCAGGTGCATCACCACCGTTGATTTTGCAGATCGACATGGACCCGCAAGTTGGTCCCTCAAAATTGGTGGTGCTTAGGTACTTGGTTCACTGGACTGAATCTAAATAATTATTTTCTCGAGTTTCCTCCATGCATGAAATATGTGCTCTAGAGAATACAGATTAGCTAATCAAATAAATCCCTTGGACTAGACACCTTTTCTTCTTTGAGCTCGAGGATAAAAAAAAAATTAACCTTGATAAACCTTTGGAATATAGAACCCCTGCTTCATAATATGCTGAGAAAATTTTTGAGAACCATCGATGGGAAATGAGAAATGATAATCATTTGAGGCATGCAAGCAATGTTTTCAAGGATTATTCCCGCCCTTGAGAAATTACAAAAGGCAATGCAAGAACCATAATAATAGCAAACTACCTAAAAGAGTAAGAGAAGGAAGTGTTATTTTATGTGGACTTCCAATTAGTGCGCACTCCATTGATCTAGCTCACGTGCACAATTCACGGATTGAATTTGTTTCATTGCCTTCCCCATCCTGGGGATGCCCTATGAACTCTCTTTATTTTAAATTGATCATACTCCATGCTTTGAATTCAATAATTCGTAGTAACATATATGATGATGGGCTTCGAAAAAATACCTGAAAACCTCTCTTGTCGGCTAGCTAGCTAGTGCATAAGAATCAAACATAACACTTTAGTCATTGAGCTCTCATTTGGTTAGTGTTAACGAGAATGAGAGAATCAAAACAAGAACTCAGAAAGGAATAGGAGTAAAGAATGAGAAGTAAGAAACGGTAACTCACAATCGAATCTTCACATTTGATAGATCCATTTAAAATACGATAGGAGGGGTATTCCAAAATCAACGACTCAATAAAATTGTTCTTTGATTATTCTTACCATTCTGTATGGGGCAAAACAGCGATCAAAGGAAAACTTACATATGTGGATCCAATTATCTAGAATGAACCACTTAAATTGATGCACAGGGTACCTCTATAAATGTCTAAAAACTGCATTCATCCTAATCTTTAAAAAAAGTCAATGTGTATAGTTAATTGTAAAACCGTTTAATATTATTTTGACATTATGACACAATAGATTATGGCATCATGTCGATAAAAGTTAGGGATTGACAATGTCAGTGAAAGGTAGAGATCGAAGCAAGTGTACGTAAGCCTAAACAAAACTAAACTCAGCATGAAATGGGATATAATCGTAAAATGAACACATATGCTGCAGAGTTCATGATCATTTTCATTTGATAATAGGTCGTGCAAGATATGAATTTCTAGAGGAAGGAGCAAATGATATGGCTTTATTGTTCTTGACATATGCACTATGTCTAGTCTTTATTGCATCCTCGATTAATGGACAAGTTTAGACAAGCGTTCGGTTTTGGACTTTTAAGCCCTCGATAGTCCCTATTAACGCTCGAATTTCAGCCGGCGTATTAACCATACATTTTATTAAGAACAAAAATAATAAATAAATAAATAAGAAAAAAAAGGAGAGTCCAATTGAATTTTGTGAGCAAGAATCTGGCTTAATTTAGTATAAAAATAAGAGATAATGACATTAATGGTCATTGAATTTTGGCCCAATGTGCACTATGATTCTTGAATGTTTAATTTATTCAAAATTGATCCTGAACTTACCTTAATGTACAATGCAATCCATGAACTTCTAATTTGTTCAATATGGTTCATAGCCTAGTTCATGAACTTTTAGTGTATGCTCAATTTAGTCCATAAACTACATGAAAATATTCACTATTATCATTCTTTTGAACATTTTTAAATAGTCTGCGGACTAAATTGAACATGCACCAAAAGTCTATAGGCCACATTGAATAAATTTAAAGTTTAGGAATGATATCGCATATTAGGCTAAAATTTACCGCACATAACAAATTAAAATTCAATGATCACATTGTATATTAGGCCAAAATTCATGGATCATTTATGCCATTTTCCCTAGCAAATGTACACGAGGAGTGCCAAAACTTGGAACGGGTGGACACTTAAGTGCGAAAACTTTCAAAATGTATACTTAAATGTCACTTTTTAAAAAAAAAAAATTAGGACACTTAAGTGCCAATTCCAACGAAAGTAACAAAAAATCCAATGTGACTTACTCTAAATAATATAAGTGGTCTACATGACTTGCCGGAAAGCCTACTCAGCAATGGAGGTGAAAAACGTCTTTTTGTCCCAAAATTGATTTTAGTATAAATATTAATTAAATTAAATTAAAAAAAAAAGTTATAACAAGAGACCCTCGCAAGTACTGCTACTCGCCCCCTCGCCCCAAATTTGGGCAAAGGCCTACGAACGCTTGCCAGTAGTTGGCCAGAGTCACCAACCACTAGTCAGGGCTTGGCGACCCCGCCTGATCCTCACTCCACCGTCACTGGCACTTTCCAGCGATAGTGCGAAAGTAGTAACAGTAAGGGCCATAGAAGCTCTCCTTGCTTTATTGCAACCCTTTTCTTAAAATGTATATATTTAATTAATACTTCTATTAAAAATCAAATTTTGGGGCAAAACAACGTAATTTTGGGACAAGTTAGTCACGTTAGCGCCAAGTCAATAAGTTTTTTTTTTAAAATAATTGCCACCTTAGTTAAATATTTTGATGAAAAATGCCACGTTAGCATTTTGACGGGAATATGATGGCTAAATGCTAACGGGAATATGATGGCTAAAATTCACATCAAAGGGAGAATTTCTAGGCATGATTGAATCTATATAATTAAGGCTGGAATTTATATCATTGAGCCTATGTGATTAATTTAAACTTTAACTAGAGGGACTTTGAGCATAGTTGAGCCTATAAGGCCAAAATTTGGCCTCATAAGAAAGGGTTGACCTAATTTTGCACTATAAGAGGAGCTCTTAGTCTTGACAATGGGGGGCTGGACACGAGACTTCACGTCCACAAAAAGTCAGGCAGAGATAGAAAAAAGTTTTGTTCTTCCTGTAGGATCTGAAGGTCGGAACCAAAAAAAAATAAATAGAACTTATAAAAAATACAAATTTAAAAAATACAAAAAGAAATAAATTAATATTAAAATTAATACAAACAAAGAGTTGAACAATGAAAATAGATGGTGAATGCCTGATCGAATTGATCGGGTCATGTAGGAACAAGGTCAGGAGCAACAAATCTCTTTATGATAAAGAGATCCATTTTGGTACTGAGTTGGAATTCTTGTGGTTCCGGAAGATGGTTATCGGTTCAAGGATGCAAGGTGCCTCTACTTTTTCAAGGTAAGAAGGGGTCAGACGTGAGCCCCTCCTCGGGCGGATTCCTCCTTTTGCTCCTCAGCCTACGGGGTATTAGCAGTCGTTTCCAGCTGTTGTTCCCCTCCCACGGGCGGGTTCTTACGCGTTACTCACCCGTCCGCCACTGAATTTGAGAATGGTGCACACATAGAGAGAGTGAGAGATAAAAAGGTAGAGGCAAGCCTTGGCCATAACTCCTTGGCCATAACTCTTATTCGGCAGAGCACCTTCCGACAACGACATGGCCTCCACTCCTCCGTTGCTGCTGCTGCGCCCGAACCCGCTGCTGCCTCTCTAAACTGAGCCCAACGACAACGTTGCTGCTGTCTGCGCCAAGCCCGACATCGCCGTCCCTGCTCATCGACTTTCTATTGATCAACGAGACAACAACCATGCCGAGAAGACTTCCCTGTGACCAGCGACCTCGGGTCCAAGCACCTGCACTAGCGAACCAGCGCTCGCAGTCAGTTGCAACACCAAATATCACGAGTTTTTAGTTTGTTTTCGCAGGTTTTCCGGTAGCGTCTAGCCGTTGCATCCCAAAATACCACCACCATTTCCGATGTGCCGCTGCTCCTTCAGTTGAGGACGCGAAGTTTTGGGCATCAATGTACAGCACGAAGCCAAGTGACGAATATAATCATGGGGTGTGTAGCAAACTAAAGCTCGAGGAATTGATGAGGAGACCGAAGGGAGCAGAAAGTGAAACTGAAGCGGAGCACCTGGATAGTCCGGCGAGCACTCAAGCACGCCCAGCACACGGTCAAGAGACTGCTAGCGACCCGATCATAGCTTTTGTTTGGGTTTTTATTATTGCAGGTCTTTTTGGCAAGCCCTCACCCCGTCGACCAGCTCTTGCCGATTCCTCGTCGCGTCGATCACCTTACCGAGATCCTCACCATCCAGAGTCTCACCGAGTCGACTCCTCATCGCCGAGCACATCGCGAGACACCAAAAACTGGCAAGTTACCGCGAACCCCAGCCTCCTCGGCCGAACACCACCGTCGGCCATACCGTGATCACCACCTGACAGCGGCTGTCTACACCATGATCCGGCATCCAATCCGCCCAATATTTCGAATTAGGTAAGAATCTAATCTAATTTGAATATTGGAATATTCAGTTGCCTAATTTAAAAATTTGTGATATTGATTAACTATTCGGATGATATTTCCTATCCAAAAATATTTTCGAATATCCGTGGATTAGCATAATTTTCTTATACATAACATACATATAATTAACAGTCTGATCTCATACCCACGATCGTACGGAAAATCGGTCAATCCTATCCACAAATCGTGAGATATGATTGTCGATTTATTTCTTTTTGAATTTGAATAGATATGGATGATATCTTGAGTGATAGATGTGTTCTGCTTGGTTTGGTTTGGTTTTATCGTATGCACAAAAAATCTCAAAAAGACGCAGATAAGATAGAGTAGATATTAATTGACAAATTTGCATATTAGATAGCATTGCATGTTTAAAATGATTCTAGATAATCTTTAAAATCAATTAGGATTTAGATTTAGAATTTTTTTACATGTAGATTGCATGCTACGATATAGTTCATCTAATTAGAGATAATATCCGATTTAAATTGGGATTCGATCTTGATTAATCCTTAAGATGAATTGGAAAATATTTAGTTCTAGATAATTTTTTTCGTTAAATTTTTAATTCTGAATTTCGATGAAAAGTACCAAAAAAAAAATGTCATGGGCATGTCATGTAGAATTAGGTTCTAAAATGTATCTCATGTAGTAATTGCATGTTAGGTTCATTTAATTAAATTGCACGTCATGTAGAGTAATTTAATTAAATTGCATGTCATGTTACAATAGTTGCATGTCAATTTTATCAGCCATTAAAAGTTGCATGTTTGGTTCATTTCATTAGATTCCATGTCATATTAGAATTTGCATGTCTAGATTCATGTACTTAATAAATTACGTGCTATGCTAGAATAACATATTTAATTGTCATTAGAATTAGAATAATTAGGTAAGTGATATGTTGCATGTGATGTTAGATTGATAGCATGCATTGCATATAACTAATCACTAAAATAAGAGAAAAGCTTAAAAAAAAAATTGAGTGGAATTGCGTGTTAATTTGAAAACATGTTTAGACCGAGAATGTGATTTTCTAATTAACATTGTAGATGCTTACACTACTATGAGATAAGTAAATTCCTTCCTTACCCCTTCGCAAGTTATTTACCATTTTAATTATTAGGTGTTTTATTACTCGTTGTGCATTCACATGATCACATTACATGTTAGTGGATAGATTAAAAATCAATTCAAGCTAAGCTCCTTGTTAAGCATTTTTTTAGAAGAAAATGGTACCAAAAGAGTGTTAAGAGTAATCTAGTGTAATCAAGTCATTCAATCCATAATCTCTTGTTCATATAAGTAAAATATATCTTCAAATACTTTACTTGGGTTTCTAATCAATCAACCAAAAATAAATTAGCGGCAACTTCTGTTCAAAATGATTTTGCATGTAAAAAACTTGAACCCTATGCCGTGAATTGATATGGGGTTTAAGAAAGCTCAAGCAAAGTTAATGAATTAGTAATCCATCATCCAAACCCCTAGATGGTGCATCATTCGAGGGTGGTTGACATAGGAGTGATAAGCGGATCAATAGTATGCATAAAGGAGCTAAAGATATCCCACATGAGATTCCGATGTGGATCCTTAACGTGTTATAACTTCTCAGGTCGTTGATGGTGGGGTGAACTTCCGCCTGGATCGGCCATCGCTAACATGATCGTGTAGCAAAGGCCAATACAATCGAAGGTCCACCGCGTCATTAATGACCCGAGGAGCGACAACATGTTGAGGATTCACGTCTGGACCTCAGCTTACACATAGGATATTTTTAGCTCAATTTTGTGTATTACTGGTTCGTTCATCACTCCTATATCTATCAAAATTCCAAAAAAAAAATAAAAAAATTATTTTTATCATCACAATATTATCACGTAAACCGTAACTACATAAAAAAAAATTGAAAAAATAAAAATAAATAGATAATTGCGTGCCCTATTTTTCTCCATTTTGATTTGAATTTATTTTTCTAATATATATGATTATAAGAGAAAAATGATGAGAAATAATAAGGACAATGACTTTATATTTGAAATTAACTTGCTTGGCTTAAAAAAAGAGAAAGGAAAAAGAGCTTATGTGGCAAAGCAAGAGAGAAAGAGAGGATAGCCAATATTGATGGCATTCTACCCAGATTTCGATTGCCTAATGTACCGTTTGTCCATCGTTGGTATTTTATTTTTCTTTTCTCCGCATTTCAAGTTTTTTTCGATCGCATAGATATTTTAATGATAAGATTTAAGTTTTATTGAACCATATAAATTTGATATCTGATTTATTTTTTTGTTTTGTCTATTTTATTATTCAATCGCTCGCATTTCGCAACATATATGATAAAGTGAAGTCTAATTTTTCCGCTTTCATGTGACATGCTCAGTGTTTCTTAAGCCCCAATTACACTCAATAATTTATACAATATTTAGCTGTGAATTCATCGCTAAATAATCTCTCAATCTCACAAAAAAATTCATAAATCTTACCATAATATTTCACAGCTACGAACACTAACTTGATGAATGTAATTCATGAGTTTCCTCTGCGCGTCTTCGTCCACCAAAGCACTTGTACACAAATCGCGCTTCAAGTCTTCTCTCTTTCTCTAGACGTGGACTCCAGCAAGAAGACCAACAACGGTGATTGAGGACACTGCATCCAAAACCCCACGATCTCATATATATACACGTACGCCACCTGTAATAAAAGGAAATAGAATCCCACTAGGGTGCAGGCAACCCATGTCCAATGTTTGGACTTTCCTGTTTCGCCCTGCCCGACTTCATCAAGAAGTAGATGTGCCTCGGTCAACTAAGTCCAAGATTTTAAATGTTGTTGACCAGCTTTGGCTTTAAGAGTATGACGTCAACGAGGAGACTAATTTGTTTACCCCTCTCCCTTTATTTCAATTTAATTTATTTTCAAAATTTAGCTTTTCGCTTCAAGTTTAAACTTGAGATATATTTTAACAATATATATATTTAGTCATATCATCTAAGTGAGTCCACTTAGCATGGCCACTCAATATCTAAAGGAGCAAGTAGTGGTAGTGGTAGGTCATAAAAGGAGCAATATCAGAAATCAAGCAAGTTAGCGGAATGGATTGCAAGAGAAAAAGATGATAAAATTGAAAAGAAGGGTACAATTATAGAGGACTAAACTAGAATTAAACGATATGGGCAATTGAGTCCGTATTGACCCTCATGCTCTACTGTCCTCAGAAATTGGAAGACTATGCCATCCTTTCATTATTCGCTCTAAAAATACTTGATATGGCTAATAGTGCCAGTGGTGCTTTTCTGTCTTGGTACTTACTCATTACTCATTAGACAAGTTTTCTGGTTCCAAACTGGCAATGCAATGCTTTGTGGAGCTGCATATGCACGAAACTTTTTAACATATATGTTCTTAAGTTCGTTTCTTTGACATTATCCTTGACATTGGGGTTTTACGGACTGAGCTGCAAGTGGAGGACGCATGTCCTATTGATATATTTGCTTGAGTCTAATGTTATTTATTTGACCAACGCTCTCCAGTGTAGGGATTAGGGATGTGCTCACAAAAGTGAAATTCCTGGACATTGGCGTGAGTAGTGGGTTTGTTCAGCATAAATACCAACTTCATTTTTTTTTCGAGTAAATGCACAGATGAGTTCGATTTATCCCCACGAAAGCGAAGATAACATACACCCTTCCAGTGTCAAAGCTGTTAGGGACCTGTGTATCTCACCTTTTTATGGCAATCTTGCAGTTTTTGCTTCATTGCAGAAGACATTATCAGTTCTCAGGTAATGTTCTTAGTGGATGTTATTTCTCTCTCCTTTGGCCTCGTTTGACAAATTTAGTTTTGTTTCATCTCTTGTAGTCTTAACAGCAACAACATCATCCTCCCTCGCCTGTTACCTACTAGTAAGCATATCGTCTCTAGCTATGTCCTGTTTTTCTCCTTGTCCAGGTTATTACACTTCAGGTCATCAATATTTAAGTATATTTGACAATAGTATGGTAGTATTTGTGTAGAAATTAGAAACCACGTAAATGAGACTTTTCAGCATCAACAGCACCATCCAAGGGATTAATAATGTCTTCAACAGTCATCAGGAAGATCCCTGTTCGATCTTAGCTTTCTTTCCTTGGGAGTATTTGAACTATTGTAATTTAATTTATTTATGATGTCAGCCACATTGCTTTTCTGTAAATCTTCAGGTGAATTATTGTGAATGTATGATTTATGTTCTAAGGCATGCCAACATGTGTGCCCACTGACATGCACATGTACTGTCGCGTCTGCTTGGATACATACTGGTGAGCTCAGGTCCATAAGGAATATCATAGCCATTCTATAACTTGGTTCTGGTCATCCTCCTCTCAAGGATTGTAATTTCACTGAAGTTTTGCTTCGTGGAAGGAAAAAATGTAAAAATTTGAACTGGTCCGGTTACTCGAGACTCTGCAGTTGGTGAACAAGGTTAGTAAATGCAATTGATATGCATCAGACCTGCTTGTGGGCCCTAATTGTTGAGGAGTATAGTATCTGACCAATTATGCATTCAAGTTCTCAATTTCTGTTGTTCGGTGGCAGGAATCGAACTTCTGGACCAAATATTAACCATGGAAGACCACTAATTCAACCGCCAATACGATGCAAACTGAGTTTCTATCGCGATGTTTATCCTAATTTAGTTCCTTTTGACAGAAACTCCTAGATTTTCATCTCTTGCATTTGCAGAGTTAAAATTTCAGTTATGTTTATTTCTGCCGTTCATTTTCTATTGTCGATGTTGATGTGCCTATCATCCGAATCATATGTGTGGATGCTCTTCAGTTGATGATGAGGTTATTGCATTCTTCCTCGGTCTATGAAAAGTGAAGTAGTACCTTTTCATAGTAAGCCTTATGAGCTTGACATCAGTTGCTAGTGTTGTATTGTACCGTCTCTTTTTGAGCCATTTAAAGTCAAAGATGTCGTTTAGGCAACTTTTCAAGAGGAGAACCGCGAAACACAAGAAGAGGATGAGAAACACAAGAAACCATGACAAAGATGAAAGCAAAATTTCTTATATACTTGATAGTTGATCATCATTACACACATGGTTTGAATATCTAAGAATACCAAACTCAGTAGCTAAGAAAGTTGAAAGTTCTGTGACCAATTCAAACTAAATGATCAATCTGAAGGTCATATTAATGCCAGTGATGCCACGTAAAGAAGGAAAAGAGAAGAAAAAAAAATTAATTAAAAATTGCCTACATTAACGTCGATCATGTCATATGGAAAGGCTGGTATTCACATCAATGATTTCTATCTAAAATTGGCTGAATGGAATAGTAAATTATTTATAGTTTTGAAAAAATTGAGCATTCGAATAAGGTATGCTAATTGGAATGGGTCATGTCAAAGATTGCATGTCCCAGAAACGGGGATACTATCTTAGATATTATCAATCTGACTTGGTTTTCATCCGTAAAGACAATATATTACCAGATAGAACAAAAAGCATCCACTCTTGATAAGTACATTATAAGGCCAAATATGTCACGTAGAAAAAGTACACACGTTGTTACGAAGGATCTAGACTTTGCAAATCCTACTAAACAAGGCACATATTTTTATACTCATGAAATATTCCGTCTCCATTGTAATCAACACCATTATAGAGGATAAATAAATTGTGATTGTACTATTGGCGATAAAGGTGATGGGCAGTGCTAGGTATCACTTTGCAAATTGATTTTGGAGAAAATTTCAAATAAAACCCAAATTACTTTCATTTTTTTAAATAAGGGCCTAAAGTGGACCTTATTTCAAATAAAAGCGTGAAATACCCATATCCATCTCAATGAAGGGCCTGAAGTGATTATGATTGCTTCAAATAAGGGCCTAGCCCCGCCTGCCAATAAAATATTCTAACCAATTAAGGATACTTTCAACCAAACACAAGTTAAATTTAAATTAAATTAGATTACAAATTAAAAAAAATAAAAATAAAAAAGGAAAAACATAGGCCCCTCCCGCCTATGGCCGCCACCCCCATCGCCGGTGGGGCGGCTATAAAGGCCAGCGACCCTCACTAACTAGAGGCGAGAGCCCACAGGACCTCACCAGACGCGAGAGAGGATGGCGACCCTCTCCTAGATCTGGGTAAGAGTTATTGGCCCTCGCCCAACACCTTTGGACCTCGCCCCATGTCTAGGGGCACTAGGCGAGGCCCGCTAGGCTTGCGTGAGGGTTGACGATCCTTGCCCAGGCCAGTGGGAGGGTGGGCAACCCTCATTCAAATTTGGGAGAGGGTCACCACTCTCTCCCCATTCTAGCAAGGGCCTGCTAGCCCTCACATCTGGTTGATGAGGGTCGTAGGCCCTTGCTCGGGCACTGGTAATCCCATTGGCCTTCACCACTGCATCCTCCCACTTATGTTTTCACTTTTTAATTTTTTTTTGTTTTTTAAATGTAAAAAAAAGGAAAAAAATTAAAAATTTTAAAAGACAAAATTACTCTTCACAACCAGTGAGTTGAGGCCCTTCTTTAATATTAATATGGGCACTTCAAGCCCTTATTTGAGAAAATGAAAGTAGATTGAGTCTTTATTTATAATTTTCCCTTGATTTTGTGACTTTAAAGTTCCTTAATTAATATAAGTCATGTTTGGCAAAAAAAAAATTAGAATTTTGGGACGATGCCATTACATGTCCAAAGTGCTACAAAATCCTCTCGCCAATGCAAGTCCTACCCATTTTTGGGTTTTGCATTTTTAAAATGCAAATACATTTTCATTTCAGTTTTGCCCTCACTAAATTTACTAAGTTATAGTTTTACCCTCACATTTTTCACCTTGCGCAACGTCACTGGTGAGCCCAAATATGATCATTTGCAAACCCAAATCCAAAGCTGGTAAAAGGCTGCTTGAGGTCGACCTCAAGCAATGGTCGGTGTTAGATCTAGCTCACCTGGCGTCCAACTGTCACAAGTAAATTTTCTTTATTATTTATTAAAAATATTTAACTAAAATCGTTTACAAGTCTATTTTTTTCCCAAATAGCCTTTAAAAGGAAGTTGATTCACCAGGCACTTTTTAATTACACTCTACCAAAAATTATTTACACTTGAAAAAAATTTACTTGTATTTTCTCAAAATATTTTCCCAAAAGTCCAACCAAACACAGCGAAACACACCTTGCATGTTATATGCCTATTTTATGTTCGAAATTAATCTTAAAATCATCTCTATATCTCTTCCTTTTTTACATATCTTTAAAAAAAAGATTAATATCATGAAAAATATTAAATTTGTAAATTGCGATATATTTACCCCAAATTAATTTTTTTTTATTACGAAAAATTTCAAATTGATACACTTATGATAAATTTATCTCAAATTAATTTTTTGACCACAAATAACCCTAAACTATGATATCTATAACAAATTTATTTCAAACTAATTTTTGACCATGAAAAACCATAAATCGATACACTTATGATAATTTTACCTTGAACTAATTATTTGACCACAAAAAACTCCAAATTTATACATTTGTTACTAATTTACCCTTTTTTCAGTTTTCATGAAATTGTATTAATATCTCGAAAAATCACAAACTACTACATACGTGACAAATAGAGGTAAAACCCTAAATTGGTATACATTTCAATTGTCATCTATCAACATCTAACTCACTAATTTAAAAGTAAAATTTAACAAAAATTATCAAATCATAAATTTATTATAATTTGGGATTTTAGTTTAATAGTTTATGGTTTTTCATGATATTAATCATTTTTAAAAAAGAGTTAATATCCCGAAAAACCCCAAACTTGTATACATGTGACAAATTTACCCCAAACTATATTTTTGACCATGAAAAACCCCAAAATGGTACACCTGTGACAAATTTAACCCGACTAACCATAAAAAATCATAAACCGATACATTTATGACAAATTTACCCAAAACTAATTTATTTAACCACAAAAAACCCCAACTAGTAAATTTGTAACAAATATACCCTCCGCTAAATTGGATTAATACTACAAAAAATCACAAAAATTGTAAACCGTGATAAACGAAATATAAAATCCAAAATTGGTACTGTCATGTATTATTTAACTTAATAATTTGACAATAAAATTTAACAAAAACTAATAAAGGGTAAATTTGTTACAAATATATCCAGTTTGAGGTAAATTTGTCAAATGTATACTAGTTTGAGGTTTTTGTTGGTTAAAAAATAATTTAGAATAAATTTATCACAAACGTATCGGTTTAAGATTTTTCGGGATCTTAACCTTTTTAAAATGCGTTTTTCCTACTTTGGGGAATGTTCGGCCCGGGCGCCGGGGGGGGAGCATCCCGAATGGCGCAAGGACAAAAATGTTAATTCGACGAGCGCATTCGTCGTCCTCCGCATCCCCCACCGGCCTGAAGATATTCCGAGACACGGACAAAACCTCCATTAATAAACAGAAGAAAAATCCTCAAAAGCCTCCATTCCTGAGCCACTCGAACCCACCAGCATCGCATCCACCAAAGGCCTCTGAACCTCGATGAACAAGGAAGAATCTCGTCAATCCGAGCCCTCCCCGCGATGAAATCGATGGGCACCATCTCCACCTGCTTCGCCCTGCCCCCACCTCTCGCTTCCACTCCACCTCCCTCTCCCTCTCCCTCCGGCCGCCCCCCGCCTGCTTCTTCCCCAGGAGGTCCGCGCCGCAGGCCCCGTCCTTCCCGGGCGTCTCGCTCGGCGGGGGGGCCCGGGACCCTAGGGCTCCGCCGGCCCCGGCCGCGGTGAGGGCGGCCGCCGACGTGACGGCTGCGGGCGCCCGGCCCGGGGGCGTCGTCGAGAGCGACAGGCTGCCGTCCGACGTGCGGAAGCGGGCGATGGAGGCCGTGGACTCGTGCGGCCGGAGGGTCACGATCGGGGACGTCGCGAGCGGGCCGGGCTCAAGGTGAATGAGGCTCAGCGGGCGTTGCAGGCGCTCGCTGCCGACACCGATGGCTTCTTGGAGGTAGGTTCAAGTTGTACTGTAATGCCAAGCACGAGCACGAGCACTTTTTCTTGAATGGCATTTGGTGGGCTGAGTGCCGTGCCATCTGTAAGCCTTACGAAACGTGATTTAGAGCGTTTATGTAGAGAGGTTACATTTTTAAGATAATGAATATGAGTGAAAAGGCGAATCATGAGATGTTGGGTTTGGAACGGGCTTTGAGCTGTCCTATTGGCCGACCTGATCCAACCCTTTAGATTAGTCAAAACGAGAAATGGTGGCAGCTTGAATTTCCTAAAATTGCAGCAAGCTTTCCCATAATTGTGGGACTATAAAGAGAGACTTAATTGTTAAAAGCATAGGAAGGACCTCTTCCAAATTCACCCATTAATGTTCTCCAGTAAATTGGAGATGGTTTGGCAGGTAGTACTTAATATGGGATAATACCAGAATCTGTGTGTGCTAGAGTGAGTAGCCATTTTGAATCATCCAAAATTCGCTATAGAGCCTTGAGACCATTGGGGTAGTGCATAGTGGGTGAACAACAGTTCAGTGGCAGACTTTCTACCAATTCTATATGAAGTATTTGGTCTATTAAATTGAATCTCTGGCCTATCCATATCACAAATGCGTGTTTGGGAGATCAAATTTTCACATGCCATTTTCTATGGCTTCAGCTCATTATCATTTTTTCCTGCATGTACTCATCTATTTCCATCTAGAACTTGATA
The DNA here is from genome assembly GCA_014182365.1 of Eucalyptus tenuipes. Taxonomy (NCBI): domain Eukaryota; kingdom Viridiplantae; phylum Streptophyta; class Magnoliopsida; order Myrtales; family Myrtaceae; genus Eucalyptus; species Eucalyptus tenuipes. The sequence goes on along the minus strand of CM024547.1, from coordinate 28,643,129 downwards.
CTACTCAGCAACACTCCCTGGTCTCTTGCTACCTGTTCTGTGGCTTTTGAATTTGAAATTCACAAGGGCATGTAGTGAGGAAACCAGTAGTGAAAACTTGCACAACACCAGTATCAGTAGAGTTTGATGATGCCTTCTTTGGCTCACTACATTTGCGAGTAACGTGACCTAGCTTGGAAAAGAGAGAGCATTCATTTTCGTTGTGTCTCTTTTCCCCTTGGTGTTCTTGGTCATCCTACAGCGAGCGAACTTGATCTTCTTTTCTTGTGTGTTGTGTTGGCAAGATTGGCATTTATGACTCATACAATGGTGAAAAGCTAAAAGGTGATAACTGCAAAATTTGGTACTTCAAGATTCAGTGCATCTTTAAAGAGCATAATCCATTGGAAACACCGAATTTTTCCATGGTTGGTTCTGAAGAAGGGAATTTGTTTAAAACCACAGACATAGGTTTAATGGACATGGAAAAAAAGGATGCAGCAGTCGGAGCATTTTGATAGTTCTTTTGAGGATCGTCTTATTTATGTACTTGAGCAATACTTTATGTCTGGTCCACTTTCAATTGCCCCTGTAGAGAAGTTTTTGCGCACGTTAGAGAAAAATCTTTAGGTAGCTGACAAATTGATCATCTGGTCGGACACTTATAAAAACCTCTCCAGCCATAATGTAATAGAGCATCAAGAAAGTTGAAAAAAATAATTACTGAGTTGATGTGAACTGACTATTTTCTCGCTAATCCATAATAGATCCAGGATGGCTTCTGTTTTCTTCCCTTTGGATGGGAGCACATAAAGGTTAATGTTATACCATTTGATCAAATTATTACCTCCAATGATTTGGCTCTCTTCTTGCTTGAAGAACAAAGACTTGGCTTCGAAAAAACTTGAGGACAAGCATTTGTTGTTGAAACTCGTGCATAGGGACTTTGGGCTATAAGAGTAAAAGGATCAGAAGTGGAATAAAGAAGTGAATTTGATTGGAAGGAAAAAGAACAAGTTTGTACCAAGAATTTCTAGGGAAAAATGACAATTGAGCTAACTTGCTAGAATTGTGGCAAGTAAGGTCACTTTCCTTGGGGCATAGTGGACCGAAGAAGATATTGTTTAACTCCACTACCCCTTGTAGCATGTAGGTTTCTAGTACTTTTTTGCTCATCGAATCTTGTCTTTCATAGAATGTAGACTCATGAGTTACTGCATGTGACTAGAAACTGAGGATAGTTTGTTGAGCACCTTAAATTCTAGCTTGAAAAACATTGGCAGAGATAAGAAACAGTAATCACCTGAAGTCAAAGGTGCCTATGTTACTCTTTAAAGACCAATTTGCTAATTATCAGGGACTGTTGGCAAGAGCCTATACAAAAGATTCCAATTATCATTAGAAAATAAAGCTCAATCATTGCGAAGATAATTTTCTAAGAGAAGATATCATAAGAAGGAGGTGGTGGTGTTGTACATTTCTGTCTTAAGATGGTTGTTGATCCCTGACTAAACCTGGTGTTGTACATTTCTGTCTAAGATGGTTGTTGATCCCTGACTAAACCTATCTCTATAGATTCATTTGTCGTTATGTAAGATCTTTAGGTTTTCGAGGACTGTGATAAGTTTATGGTTGGAAGGTGTTACCTAGCAACCTAGCACATACTTTTGTATTGTTTCACATGAAATTACAAATTATGATGCTGATGGTCTATGCTTAGAAAATGCAAACATCCGTTATATGTGAAGCAGAAGAGTTATATGATTGGTTCTCCCAGAGGAACAAGCACCTTTTGTGTTTAGACATGTGTAAAGATGAGATAATTAAAATTGACCAGACATACCTACAGTATAATGGAACATAATGGAGTCCAGTTTATGTAGTGTAGGGAATTGATGGTGCTATTTGAGCATACGTAAGACTCATTTTCTACCAAAGGCATTGAGTTGAGAAAAATAGTGGAAATTTAGATTATTGTGATTCTAGAGGTTCTTACTTGAATAAACAGCGTATAATGGAACATAGTGGAGTCCAGTTTATGTACTGTAGGGAATTGATGGTGGCATTGAATTGAGAAAAATAGTGGAAATTATGATTATTGTTATTCTAGAGGTTCTTCCTTGAATAAACAGCACGGATGAATTTTCTTGGAGATACATGAAACCCTTATTATCTTTGAACAATTATGTTTCAATTTGGCTTTTTGAAGTTCTTTCTTGAGTAATATTGTTTCTTTAAGGTTGCTTCAACAGGTTTCAGACGAAGGCGATGTCTTGTATGTATTTCCAAAGGATTATCGTGCAAAACTTGCGACTAAGTCATTGAGGATAAAAATTGAACCTTGGCTTGATAAGGCAAAGGTACCGATTTTTGTCTTTTTCATGTCCCAGCATTCTCTCGGGAAACTCTGTTGGTGTGCTCAACTTGAAATTTGTCTTGTAACAGGCTGCTGCTGAGTATCTAGTGAGAGTTTCTTTTGGGACAGCCCTAATTGCTTCAATAGTTCTTGTCTATACTGCCATTATTGCTTTAATCTCAAGCAGAAGGTACGTTTCCACGGTGATGTTTGACTTGCTATTCGTTTTCCATTTGTTTCTATAATTGCAATTGCAAATAAATTCATACAATTGTGCACTTGAATTTTTACCTGACAGTGAGGAAGATAACCGAGGAAGACGTGGAGGCAGATCATATGACTCTGGATTTACATTTTACATCAGTCCAACTGATTTATTTTGGTATGTCGGTTGCTTTTTCTTACTGGTAGACAGTGTCACTTTTTTAGGTCGTCTGTGGAGCTTCGAGTGTGATTCTTCTTTACTGATTTATTTTGCTTTCTATTTTTTTATTATTTTCCTTTTGGCTAGACACCATCTGGCTTTGTTTAATTTCAAAAAATCGAGTCAGATTTTGCAAGATATTAAAGGTTTTGTGATTGACCTTCTTCGTTTTATCTACGTAATCCATAGATAAGGAACTGAGTGGGCAAGTGCTCCTTTCTGCTGCCCAAATTATATGGTTGTATACATAAAGGATATATTTGCTGATGTTCATTTCTCCAGTATACTAGTTCCATTACTCAATGTGTAGATCTATGTTCTCTTTACTCTATGAGATGCAATCCGTTGTATACTCTGAAGGAACATAGTCCGTATATGCACAATTTCTTTGTAAACGATTAGAACCATTTTATTAATTAGTTGCTGTTATTGTTTCATGCATGAGATGCATGGTTATATTGGTTTTATAAATTAAGTTGTTATTCTTGCACTATGCATTAGCATCTCCTGGAGAAAGAACTGATATTTTTTTTGGATGAGACGCTTTCTGCAGCTTAAAATGTCATGTTTCAAGATTACCTACTTAGCGGTTTGGATGATGCAGGCACCTCATGTTTCTTAATTGAAAAGTTGGCATGAAAAATTGCACATGTTCATACTCCAATCAAGTTAGCATAACCTTTGAATGTGCATAAGAGGACATCCTCAAAATAACTATTACAGCTATACGGAACTTCAAATGATGTGTCCCATATTTGGTTTTTGGAAGGTATTGGGATCCATATTACTATAGGAGACGACGGTTACAAGTAGACGATGACAGAATGAACTTCATTGAATCTGTATGTCATGATCAGTCATCTTACATTTTCTTCGTCCGTTTCTACCTTCAGGAGGAAAAGTGAGAGAACACTTTTTGAATTCATCTGCTGCAGGTTTTCTCTTTTGTATTTGGCGATGGTGATCCAAATCAAGGAATTGAAGAAGAAAGGTGGAAGTTGGTAATATTTGAGCACTGAGTTCAGTGGTCCGTCGCTGTTATCATTAATTTAAATTAATATCATTGTCTTCTTCTTGACTTGTTCAACTTGCGTAAGTGAGAACTAATATCTGGAAGTAAAGTAGTGAGCCTCTTGAATCGCCAAGGACGGTGTTGGAGCGCACCATGTAACACAGGAACTCAACGATTGGAAGATCCAAACGACCTAGCGTCCTTACCATGTTTACCTTTAGAGACTATTTATGCCTTGTGTGTTACTATTATCTATGCTTTTAATTGTGTAACCATATGTATCTATAAAGTACCCTGCATGTTTATCCAAAAGAAAAAAAGAAAATCTTAAGCAATGCGTTAATGCTAAATAATGTAGACTATCGATAGAAGTGAAACCTTGAAACTTAATGCTAAATAATGTATTACTTTTGAATGTTTCTGCAGATTGGTCAATATATTTCATCTAATGGTGGTGTTGTTGCGGCTGAAGAACTTGCTCCCTATCTTGATGTAGAAAAGACAACAGATATGGTATGTAGTAGCTGGGTCATGGTGTATGTCTGATTCTTATGTCCAGATAGAAGTTATGTCCTATTGTTGTCATGGCTCTGTTATCATTTAATTAGTTTTTGAGGGATGCCTTCTCTATACTTCATCAATTTGATCTTACAAGAAGAGAAATGATAGATAAAAGAAGTTCCATGTGCAAAATTAAGCTCGAATGATGGACAATGCTTTGGACAATCTTTTCCATTTTATGTCAGTGATATGTATATTCTGATCAATTGGTTGGTTCATTTACTTAGAGTATGTTATCTCCTTAAGTTTGTTTCTTTGACTATTCTTTGCATGAGATTATCTGATTTTGAAATTAATGGAATGATTGACCCTCATATGGAGCTCTGAGTCTTCTATTTTGGGAGAACGAATTATTTCTCCTTTTTAAATGTTGTGCAGATCCTAAATGAGTTTTGTTTTATATTATCATGAGTGGCCTTTATGAGTTTTATGGGTCTGTATATGGTCCATGTCAACTGTCATTAAAGACTTATGCTTGATTGAGCTCCCTCCTATCTTTTTCCAGAGTGATGAATCATACATCCTACCTGTACTTTTGCGTTTTGATGGACAGCCAGAAATTGATGAAGAGGTATTGTTAAATGCCAATTGAACACTCGATATCTGGGATATTTCCTCCTGAAAGTACATGTTAATTTGGGTATCATGATTATCATGTATTTGGCGTTCCACATTTTTATAAAGTTGAAGGTGTTGATTGCGTAATACTCCCAATTGTACACATTGATATCTGAATGCACGAGACTCTTTTCCAAGCCAAATTTGTTGCATCCTACATTAAAAGATTCTTCTGGCTGCTTGTGATGTAGGGAAACATTCTGTATAGATTTCCATCTCTGCAGCGCACAGGTTCTTCCCAGCGAACTGGAAGGAAAGAATATGTGGGTAGAAAATGGACTGATTGGGTTGGTGGAGTAGAAAAGTTCTTCGAAGAAAGGAAATGGCAGTTTAGGTAGCATTTTCTGTATAATCATTAATTTGTAAAGAATTTTACGGCTAGCCCTAATGTTTGCTCACTCTGCAGTAAAACTAGTGCATCGGAGAGAGCAATGGCTGTTGGATTGGGCGGGCTTAATCTTTTTGGTGTTATCATTCTTGGGACGATGTTAAAGTATGTTGCTATCATAATAGATATATCAGCTCTCTGTCTCTCTCTCTCTCTCTCTCTCGCTCTCTCTGACTTAGTTTTTTGGTCATGAAAGGGATTACACTACTCTACCAAGTGGGTTCATTAAGTTTGTTGGTGACATATTTCCCTTGCTTCAGGTACTATTAACCGTTTGATCCTCCTTAGTTTCTTTTATTTTTGTTTTACCTTTCATTTTTGCCTAAAGTTAGTAGATTTTCATTCCATCGTAATAGTAGATTGATGGAGACTTGACTGTGGTTGTTTCCCTGGATATGTTCTATTCACATTATTCTGAATAGCAAAGTTCTGTCTTGAATATATGACAGTGAAGGTGGCGTTTCCTGTTGCATGTGGTTTATTTTCAAAGAAAAGCTCTTCCGTGGGTTTTCTACAATGTTGCCCTCTGTACCCACCAGAAGTAGTTATACTTTTTGGACCAAATTAATTATTGATTTTATTAGACAGTTTCTCGTATGCTCTCTCTCTCTCGCTCTCTCTCTCTCTCTCTCTCTCTCTCTCTCTCTCTCTCTCTCATATTTTGTTTTCATGTTTTCTTGTACTGCCTTAAATCACTGCAAGAAGCTCATTCTCTTACTGTGACCATACTTATCTGCACTATATTGGTTTGTGCTAGTTCGTGGCTCTTTATGTTACTTTCACAGAATGTTTTAGAACTGGTGTCCATATAATTTTCTTTATGCCAAGTCTTAGTTGAAACTGTGAACTTTCTAGGCATGTTGCTGATTGGGGTTTTGAATCATTTCACAAATGCATCTCATCAACTTCTTGATGCATGTACACCGTGTATCGGTACTTTCCAGTTTTCACAAAGATATTTCAGAGCAGTTCTCTGTGGTTTATACTCTCTACCTATTTATACATTGCATTGTGACTTAAAATATCTGCAGATCTATGCTGGTTCATTTTTTGCAATTCCGGTGATCCGTTGGTTGCTTCTGCGCAAGAGGAATGCTGAAATTGAGAGAAGAAACCAAACCAGGCTAAAGTTTGCTCAAGCACTTGAATTGCCAGATATTTCATTGAGACGGAAGGTAAATAACATTGTCATTGTGCTCTGTCCAGCAGTTATTATTCTTTTTCTGGCAAAAGGTTACTATTCCTTTAGTCAATGATCTACCATTGTCCTAACATAGTTTCTGTTTTTGAGTTCATTCTTGGTATGGTATTTTTCGTTAGAATTTGTAAGTTATATGTACCAAACCTTCTCCGATCCTCTATACGCAGTAGCTTTTGCATTTGCTTTCCCTTTGTCTGCTTAACATGATGAACACTTAAGTGATGTTGCTATGTAAGTGATTCCTAAGCAAGAGCGATAGCTTGAAAAATCAGAAAAACTAATCTTTACAAAATTCAAGATTCAAATGTCAAGATAAAAACGGGAAACAATTCCCACATGCACAAAGGTTACTTCAAAATTGAGAGGAAACTCAAATCTCTTGATGTTTCCAAGCAGCTGGGTTGGTTGCCTTTACTATGCCAATGTTTGAGAGTCCCAGCTCATCATCAACACAGGCATATACTATCATTATCTTCTATAAAGTTAAGACGTATTCCATAACCGCAGCAATATGATATATGGCTTTGGGCTGCAGTACTTGATTTTCACAGTAACTTGCTTTCTTAAAAACCATGTTTAGCTTACATTTAGCGTCTATACTTTTGTAGCTTTTATGTGCTCGGGAGATGGCGCAAAGAACATTCATCGGACAGGATCGGATAGTCTATAGCACTGACAAGGACTTTGTCGAGCAAGACTATGATGCCCGTGACTGGGAAAGGAGGTTTCGAGAGAATGAGAAGTCGGAGTAAAGACAGATTCTGAAGTTCGTTCATCATGCACAGTAAGTTCACACTCGATTGATACAGGAAGAGAGCGGATGAATGCACGTCGTGGTTGCCGAGGAATTTGCGTAATGGCTTGCATTCTTCGTGTAGGAAACGCCCACCCACGCCATATATTTTTTGTACCTGTGATATGTCACTTGGCGATCTTGGGCCAATGTTGGCTCCTGGATGGCTGCTTACACAGTGACCTGCCAATTGCCAGTGTGGTGGTCTGTATCTCGATAAAATTAAATGTTAGTTTAGGCCTTTTGTATGTTATCGATAAATGCACTAAAAGTTTTAGAATTTCAAATGAAAATGTAATCAAATTCTAAAATTTTCAGAATGTGCAATTAACCTATTGTCGGGGCTGTCCCACGGGCCTTACTGATGTAATACTTTACTCGAATTGACATCCTAACTAGTTACATTATAATTTTGTCCAAATGTTATGATAAAATCGAAAATTTTAGGATATAATTGTAATCCGTATAATAGATTTTAGACTTGGACTAATTTGGTAATTTTTTATATATTCAGTAGTAGGAATTCCTTCCCGTGCCTTTTGTCCGGGCATCGGCCTTCTGTCAGCTATTCCCTTTTTCTCTCTCTCTCCTGAAATCCAGAGTCGGTGAAATCTTGAAGATAGCCAAAATATCTAGATTCCCTCTGAGTGGCGGCAATGGCCAGTGGCGGCGGTTTCGTCGAGTGGCGGCAGCCTGGGAAGGGAAAACGAAGAACGGAATTGATGGCGGAGCACTTGCTTGGCGCCACGTCAACGCAAGTGCTCTGCAAAATGCACAGTAAAATACAGAAAAGAAATTAAGAAAAAAAAAGCCACATCGGATTTTTCAACAGGTAACGGTCACGGCATATCAATGTGCCGAGCCAGGCATAGGAAATTCCCCTGCTAACTTCGTGCCGAGCCCGGCCACACCTGGTTTTCAATTTTCATTTTTTTTCTGTCCTTTATTTAAAAAAATGTCAATAATTAGAAAAATTAGAAAACTAATGATGGGAATTCTTATTTCATTTAACTTATGATAATTTTCATGACAAGATTCGCAAAAATTAATACATAAGATTTCAAATATCAAGGACAAATTGTAAATACATGATACGAAAAACACATGTTTATTGAGGGGGCAAAAGATTGAAATTTGATATTTCATAACTATACTTCGTTTTAAGGCTCAAGTTTATGCACATTTCCCTCTTGTTGGACACGGACACCTCAAATTAAGATACCGTTGCTATAAGTTTGAATTAAAAACTGAATTTAATTTGGACTCCTTGTGAGCCACAATCGAGAGTTGCACGAAATGGGCTGGATTTTCAGCACATTTTTAAATCAGGCTTCGTTTTTGGACTCAAAACTTGAAATAAAATTAGTTACTTCTGTTAGGCAAAATGAGTTCTTAAAAATTTCTCGCTACCCAAACACAAGCATAGTCAATCTTGGTCTGAACATGGCAGTCCTTAGTTTTCCATCCATTGGCAAAATGCTATCAACTTACAGCTTTTTTCAGAAAGCCCTGTAGCAGAAAACAAATAAAGAGACACTTTCCTTCTTTATTGGATCCACTTTGCCCCATTAAGCTTGAACGACACAAAAACATTCCTACGTTGTTGGATTCGAAACGCTTTACCATTAATCATGAATGACAAACAAATGCTTTGAATAATTGTCCATGACAAGGCGAATATTCGAAGAAAATTTAAATTTCATTGGCCACGAGGGCACATCTTAATTTGCTCCGGGAGTAGAAAAATTTCAAGTATTCGACATCATAGAAAAAAGCTAAGTAGTTGATAAACACAATATCTTAAATATAAAGGGTTGGCAAAGCCATCAACACACTTGTTCAAGCAAATAGTAGTTCTTTTGAAGGTTCGGTTTTCCCTTGGGACAAGGTATTGCACTTGATTCCACATATCGCGGATTGACCGAGAGTTGACCTAAAGTTGATTAGGATATACAAGGCCCAAAACACATTTCAAAGATCAAAAATAGGTTTTACACACACAAACGAATGATTTAGTCATCCTTGGGAACTGGTCGCCCGTTCTTGGTAGTCTTGGGAAGTTTAAAATTTTCTGATTTCAATTGCACCTCACAAAATTAGAGATTGCAAGCATCTTAAAGTAACAAATATCAAGTTGACCGAATGCTGGACAAGAGAGTAATTATCGGTTCGACCTTCTGATGCCTCAAAGAGAGGTCTCTGAGCCCAAAACAGTACCTATAGGCCTCAGAATCAAACGAAAATTTATAGACCTCTGAGCTGAAATAAATTTTTGAAAATGATAAGTTACGGAAACGATGCCTAATTCATACCCAAGCCTTAAGCCCTGGTATGCGTTGAAATCTTAAGTTTGTGATGGCTCATTAGGAAGCTCTTGACAAGAGCCTTTCAAGACGCAAAAATCATATGAATCGGATGTCGTACAGAGGAGATAGGATTTCGGAAAGAACGAGTCTTGACTTGAGGCGCGCTCTCCTCAAGATGAGGCGGACATGCTCCAAGACAAGGCAGCCACGTCTCATCGTAAGGCTTCCCGAAATGCCTATAAGTGTACCTCCATTTATGCATTTTGAAGGGATAAGTTTATTCCTTGTCGCGATCCTCTGGAAGGGGTCTTTCCTTGAGGGGAAGTGGATTCAGTGGTATGTCAAATGGGAGCAGGTGGTTTCTCTATTCAAGGGACTCGTTATCGTTTGGAGGGGAATCTCCCAAACCCTTACTATGCGCAACATTGGGGGACTCAAGTCGATTTAAACGATGAGATCCTAACTTATTTGGAGTCACCACTACTTTATATAGGGCCAGTTAAGCTTCTTGTAAATCTAATATCTAAAATCAAGGATTTGGTTAAAGTAATCGTTTGGCCAAGTATAGTATAGAATAGCAATCACGTCACAAGGTCAATGTGTGAAACAACAATATTCAATTCAAACTCCATAACTCTCTAATTGATCAATGGCGAGGGTAAATCAATCCTAAGATTTCTGACACAAATCATCGATCAGGTTAGGCACATTTCGGGCAAGGAGCTTAGATGCAAAGTTAGAGCAATGATTCACTTTCAGATCTTCACAAAAGCAATGCAAGAAGTTAAAATCTTTAAAAAACCTCAATCGCAACTGATTTGCACATAAGCGCTATCTAGAACTCTCGGCCTCTCCTTCCCATACAAAGCAATGGAAACAGAGCATAGGCTATAATAGTTGGGCCAAAATATTAAAATTTATAGCCCAAAGGCCAAGTATATTTTTGAGTAAGTCCTCAGCCCATTTTCTTTTCTCTTTTGCAGCTAATATAGAACAACGACAGAGAGAGAGAGAGAGAGAGAGAGGGAGGGGGAAAGACGGTGACCAGTATGAAGAAAGAAAGAGGGAAACAGAGCACAATTGACAGTGAGAAATAGTCTTGCATGTGTGCTCGGGGTCTCTCGGCAAGTTAAATCAACTTCGTTTCGCAACGCTGGTAAATATTCAAAACTTTTATTCACCTAATCGGAGGAATTTTTTAAATCGGGACATAAATTTGGATTTAGGCCAATTCTAAGCAGAATAGACCATTGATGTTTGATTATAATTCTGATTCGTAAAAGCTCTATTGAAAGGATATAATAAATGAGTTATAATATTGCTTTATAAAGATGCATAATAAATGCTTGATATGCTTATAAGAGATTTGAACTATTCATGAGGTTGATTAGTAGGATGGGTTTCAGCTTATAACTCAACAGCTTGCATTCTGTGGTGTCCGAAAAGTAAGGTTCAGCTTTGATATCCCTGTAAAGAGGCAAGGCTTGCTTGATACATGTCAGATACTTGAGTGAAAAATATTGGAGGATAAGTGTATTGTGTATCACTTTCACTAATCTATGATGTACAATGTGAGTCCTATTACATAGGATCAAAACTATCTAAGGAAGAAAAATATACATAATATATGAAAAAGATTTCCTAATACACAATATTCTAATTTTCTAACAATAGACTAATCGGCATCAATTAAGATCAATGTAAAGATCAATTCCATGTGGCAAGATCAATTAGCTAGCAATGGTATCTTCAACGTCAAGCTGGCAGTCTATAAACATCTAGAATGCCTAGCTTGCTTAATAGATACGAATGTTGCCTCTGACATAAAGGTTTAGTGAAGATGTCTGTGGGTTGGTCCATAGTTCTTATCCCTCTTGTCTTGATCAATCTGTCTTGAATTTTGTCTCTAACGAAATGACAATCGACTTCTATATGCTTCGTCCTCTCATGGAAAACCAGATTCGCTGCAAGTTTAAGTGCAACATTATTATCACAAAATAGGATAGTTTGTTCCTTTATCCAAACACCAAGATCTTGGAGTAATCCTCTTATCTAGACTATTTCACAACTGGTCTTTGCCATTGCCCGATATTCTGCTTCGGCAGATGATAACGAAACAGTCGATTGTTTCTTTATCTTCCAAGAGACCAATGAGCTACCCAATTTGATGCGGAATATTGTGACTGACTTTCTACTCATAGGACAATTAGCATAATCTGTATCACTATATACTGTCATCTCCATGTTATTGTCACGAGACAATAATATTCCCAAGCCCGGACACCCTTTCAGGTATTTCACAACTTTCATCGTGGCATTCATATGCGACTGTTTTGAACTATGCATAAAGTGACTAAGGATCTGTACTGCATAGGATATGTCAGGTCTAGTCATGGTTAAGTATATAAGCTTCCCTACAAGTCTCTAATAAACGAAAGGATCTTTGAGTAAACGATCCACATTCAAGGGTGGGTGATAAACCCTTGTCATACTCTACTGTCATCGGTTTGACATTCTATTCAATTGGGATAGCAGCGAGTTTGGATCCCGAAAATTCGGGGAAAAATGTTTAAAAAGTTCTAAACCTTTTGAATTTGTGTCAATTTGGTCATAAACCTTTTTTTTTTGTGCCAATTTAATCCTAAACCTTTTTACTTAGTGCCAATTCGGTCCTTTCCGTCCAATTTTGGCCGGATTTTGCTTACTGGACGCCGGCTTGTTGACGTGGCATGATCGGTGCTAACGTGGACAACTTTTAATAATATTTTAGAATTTTTTTTTCTTTTTTATTTTATTTTATTTTTTCCTTCCCCTCCTCCAGCCGGTTGCCGGACCTTGGTGACCAGCCAAAGGCGACGACCGGCGAGGTCGGGCAAGGTTGACCTCGCCGGACTTCGCCGGCCACCTCTCTAGTGGCCGCGAGGGCGGTCTCGCGTCGGGCGACGAGGCTCACCCTCGTTGGCCACCTCGCCGGTGGCCGCGAGGGTGGCCTCGCACTGGGCTGGCGAGGCTCGACCTCGCCGGCGCTCGGGGGAGGCTTGACCCTCGCCGGTGCCGCCTAGGCCACGATTCGGCGAGGTTGAGCCTCGCCGGCCATGGGCAAGCCTCGCCACCCGACGCTAGGTTGCCTCGCGGCCTGGGCGGCGCCGGCAAGGGCGAGCCTTGCCGCCTAGCGTGAGGCCGCCCTCGTCGCCACCGGCGAGGTGGCGACGAGGTCTGGCGAGGTCGACCTCACCAGCCGTCGCCTCTGGCCGGTCGTCGAGGTCTAGCGACCAGCTGGAGGAGGGGAAGGAAAAAAGAAAAGAGAAAAAGAAAAGAAAAATAAAAAAATTCAAAAAAATTTAAATATTATTAAAAGTTGTCCACGTCAGCATCGATCATGCTACGTCAGCCGACTAGTGTCCGGTCAGCAAAATCCAGCCAAAATTGGCCAGAAAGGACTGAATCAGCACTAAGTAAAAATGTTTAGGACGAAATTGACACCAAAAAAATGTTTAGGATTAAATTAGTACAAATACAAAAGATTTATGGCTTTGTTAACACTTTTCCCCGAAATCCGCTATCTGATACAATCTCCAGGACGAACTTGAGCTGAGACAAATTCCCTTATCTAATCGTGCAATCTCTATCCCGAGGAAATATTTGGGAGGTCCCAAATCCTTATGTCATCAACGTATATAAGCAAATAATTTGATGACGTACCTTGTCTCCATGTGAATAAGGCATAGTCACGTTTGAATTGTCGGAATTTGGCAGCCGTAAGTGCATTGGTAAACTTGGCATACTATTGATGAGAAGCCTGTTTGAGTCCGTATAGGGATTTACGAAGATGACATACTCTGTTCTCCCCCTGTATACGTAAACTCGGCGGAAGGTCCATGTAAATCGCCTCTTCGAGATCACCATGAAGGAATGCATTATGAACATCCATTTGATGAAGAGGCCAATCACGAATAGCGACAATAGAAAAAAAAAAAAAAGAACAAACCGTGACTTCCTTTGCTACTGAAGAAAAGGTCTTAGTATAATCAAAACCTTCTTGTTGAGTGAACCCCTTAGCCACTAGTCTTGCTGTATAATGTTCGATTGAACCATAACCTTGTATTTGATCTTATATATCCACTTGCACCCTATAGATTTTCAATGAGTGGGTATAGGAACTATGTCCCAAGTCTTATTCTCTGTTAGAGCTTGCAATTCATCTGCCATTACTTGCTGCTAACGAGGGTCATGAATAGCTTCTTCATATGAAGATGGTTCATGTCCTTTAGATATTTTACTAATGCAACACATGTGCTCAGGTGAAAGATTAGCAAAGCTAACATATGATGAGATAGGATATTGTGTATCAGATGACTTCATTGTAGGAAAAATGTAGTTTGCTGTCCAAGTGGGCGGTCGGGTAATGCACTTTGAACGTCAAGGAGCAACTGGTGTGACAGATGGAGCAGTCCCATATGATTTAAGGGAGATATCATCTAGAGATGGTGGTGACGAAGAAGCTATTGGAGATGCCAATGTCACCTCTTGTGAAATATCTGGAGTCATATCATGTAAATCTGATGATGAGCCTACATCATATTCAGGTGCTGAAGATGCCATGGGAGATACATGAGGAATCATCATTTGAGTAGGCGTCGAGATATCGTCGTAAGCTAAAAATTGATGATTCTCAATAGTTGAATCGTTCTGTTGAGAAGATGGTCCTTCTTGAAAGGGGAAAACATCCTCATGGAAAATAACATCTCTACTGATGAAGAAGCACCTAGTGGAAAGATCATATATTGAATAACCCTTCTGAAGATTAGGGTATCCCATGAAAACACATAGCATGAGGTCCCAGTTTGTCACGAGTGCCCACGGTGGATACATAACATAAACAACCAAAACACAAAGATGACGGATATCTGGACGTTTCCCAAAAAGCAATTCGAATAGACTTTTGCCATTAAGGACCCTAGATGGCATCCTATTGATCAAGTATGCTGCCTTGACCACATAGTCTCCCCAGAACATTTCAGGAATAGAGGCTTGATATTTGAGGGCACGAGCAACTTCTAGGAGATGACGATGTTTTCTTTCGACAACATTGTTTTGCTGAGGGGTAAATATGCAAGAACTTTCGTGAAGAATGCCATTTGTATTGAACAAAGTAGAACATTCATGATTAAAAAATTCCCAGGCATTATCCGTACGAATTCGCTGTACGAATTTACAAAATCGATTCTTGATTAGGGTAAAAAATCTCTTAGTTAAGAGGGACTTGGGCCTTAGATTGCAATAAGAAAACCCAAATTGCTCGTGTATGGTCATCCACAATTGTGAGAAAGAAATGAGATTCATCACGATGTGCGGTGTGATATGGTCCCCATATATCCATATGCAAAAGAGAGAAAGTCGTGTTGGTATGGGAAGTGCTTTGTGAAAAAGGTAATCGCGACTATTTAGCCGAAGGACAGACATGACACTTTGGATGAGGAAAAGAGGCGTTATGGCCTAATCGCTGATGAGATCAAATATTTTTATTGATGCTGGCATTATATAGATTGCCCTTATTCAAGGGAAAAAGTGAAACATCAAAATTTTTTGGAAGAGTGGTCCAGAAATAAAGTCCCTCATGATTGTTAACCAAGCTCATCAGTTTCCCAGTCGAAAGGGCCTGAAAGAAATAGATGTCAGAATCAAAAAGGACCCGACAGGAGTTGTCTTCGCAAAGTTTCGACATAGAGATTAGGTTAAATTGGAATTTGGGAATGAGTAAGACATTTTTTAGAGTAATGAAAAGACTAAGTTGAACGTCCCCAATCTTAGTGACAGAGGTGTCTTCTCCATTTGGAAACCGCACGGATGTATGAGAATGTGCTTTATAGATTTTAGAAAAGAAATGTTCATCACAAACTATATGAACACTAGCACCTGAATCAATAATCCATGCTTTATTGGAAATGGAGCTCAAGCAGTGAGAAGTACCTGCATAGCTGCTTGTTTTTTCCATTGTTCCCAGCTGGCTTAAAATGTTCATAATCTGCTGCAGTTGATCTTTATTGATGGGCTGATGAGCTTTTGCATGTGCTGCAACAAAAATATCTCGTGTTTTCTTTTCCTTTTCTCCCGATTTTCCATGTAACTTCAAACAATTTTCTCGGGTATGGTAAGGGCATTTGCAATAATCACAAAATTTACCTTTCTCCTTAGAATTTTGGGAATGTGATTTGTTGGAAGTTGAGGAAAAATTATGTCCATTTGATCCTCTCCATGTTGGGACTGACGTGGCTCGATCTGAGCCGTCCGGTCTCGGAGCCGCTAGGATGAAACTAGAGCCGTCCAATCGTGCTGAATAAAGCAAGCCACCGTTCAATCTCGCGGAGTAATGTGGGCCGTCCGCCTACATGATCTGGTCTGGACCGTCCGCACTCAATGAGGCCTGCGTGCGTCTTGGGCCGTTGGATGAGCGAACTACATCTCAGCCGTCCATTTGAAAAGATGATAAAGACTCATCTTCTTCCTCCAGCAGCCCTAGTTCCACCCCTATTCTTCTTCCCAATCCTTCAAAACCACCATGCCCGGACCTCGCCGCGACCAAGCACTGGTCCAGTGTTGCCTTGGCCACGAGAACGACCCGATCCCCAACCTTGAGGTATTCCTTTGAGGCAAGTCGCAGCGATTCCTCCTGCATCACAAGCTGATATATCCGGCCAAGGGAAGGGACCGGCTCCATCACGAGGATCTGACTTCGAAAGGGTAAGTAGCTTTCATTTAGGATCAAAAGAAAGCGTGTTACCTTCTCCCTTTCTCTACTTGCTCGATATTGAGCTAGGGTTTCTTCCTATCCTTGAAGTTTTTCTTCGGCTTCCTCCAATTCATTCAAAGTGCTGAGAGTTTGTTAAAAATGGCTGAAATGGATAGATTTCCCTGTTTTAGCTCCCATAGAGCTTGGGTTATTGAGAAAATCCTAGCCCTATTGAGCTTGCCATACATCTCCCATATGTTTTCCCAAAAACAATGAGCATCCTTGATCGAAGGGAGTGGCAACCTCCAGCGTGAGGCAGTTACCGATCCAAGTTCAGACTAACCGGTTGCGTTTCTTCCAATGTTGGGCCAGCCGTTCGTCGGCCAGAACATTTAGCTAAAGGGATGCCACCAATGAGTTATAAAAATAATGTAGTCAGAATGGGCATTAGTCCAACCATGTAAATTTTCCTTTATATGAAAGAATTGTGAGACTTTTATTTATTTGCGATATTTTTCTCAATACAACTGTATACATTTAGTTTTTCTGAGTAAAACAATTATGTTTGACCTAGAATAAACATAAGTTTATTCATTATGTTATGTTACCACAAATGGGGTGGTGAGACACATTGTGATATATGGAAGATAATACTCGTTTTAAGAGGACTTATCGCCATTATTCATGTGCTTTATTTTCAGCATGAAATTATGTGGATTTGGTTCGCGATTTCGTTCAATGAAATGTTGGAATTAAATGAGAGAATGCTGTAATATTTTTAATGTGATCCCACATTCAGTTTAAACAATGCTGACATTAAATTTCATTGAAGTTTTATTTTCCAAATATGATTGCTGATAATTATGGAGATTGCCCATATCTACTAGGATTTGTCTTGATGGAAGACTATATATGTATTAAGATTTGTATGGGCATATAAATAGGTCATCTAAGTCAAACCCTCTTATTATTCATTCTATTATGATTATCTAATAATTGGAGAACACACCATCAACGTCGAGAGGGCAATTGACTAGAAATGCCTATTCACAATCGTTTAGGCTACACATATCTATTCTTGATTTCATCAATAGCTGGAAGTTAGTACAAAATTTACACATTTTCGTACTTGATCTTGATTATCGAGATCTTAGTTTTCCGCAACATTTCTAACAGGTTAAACCGCATAGAAGACCCAGATCGGGCTTCCAATCAAAGCAGCGAAATTGGAGAGCTTTATTAATTTTGGCATATTGCCATGTTGATTCCTCTTGAGACCTCATCCTTAAATACCATTAGTAAAACGTGGGGTCAAAAGAAGGAAATGCTCAAGTCGTTGTGACGGTGACGTCCACACGAACTCAGTAATGTGTTTCTTCCAGGATGGAAGCTTCTCTCCCTTGTACCGAGGGAAACAACCCCGGAGAGAAAGGAATTCGAGGTTTGACGAAGCAAGGACCTAGGATTACCTGTTCAGGAATGGATTTGTGGTCATTAAGCAACGGAAAAAGGAAAAAGAATTAATTTTGATTCTTTTAAAAGAGAGCATATGTTGACACTAAAAATAGTTCAGTTTTGATGGATTGGTGAGAGTGCGCTCTCAGTAGGACAGCTGCAAACTATCGTTGCAAATCGGTGACTAACACAGGTGGCTATCATGATGAAAGAGAATTGGCAAAGATTGGAAATCGACAAATGATAAAAGTGGGGAGGCGATTTGGAGATCGATAAAAGATGCGTACATAGAGACAAAGTCAAATTGTAATCGTTTATCGATAAGAATGTGTCGGTTATAAGCAAATCAAGTTGAGGCCTTGAATCTCGGCAGTAGTCAGAATTTCGAATTTGAATAATAACCGTCCACGACGGATGCACTTTGTACAAAGCTACATAAGGCCTAGGAGAATCAATTGTAAAGGATCCCCGATCAATCGGACCTATCAATTTTCTCCAGCAATTTAGTTTTTCAATTCTTTATTCGCTAATCTTTATTATTTATCATTATTAGTATTTTTAGTTAATTCATATCCATTATTTCCTATCCAAATCGTCACAAAACCCAATCCACTCCTAAAAAACTAAAAATCCAACTTTTAGTAAAGGGTACTTCATCAACGACCGTATTGGGCAACACAGTCGCAGACAACGAGGGTAATGAAGAGAAGAGACAAGGAAGACAACAGCGACGACTATGTGCACAGTTGGGAATGGCGTGGTGGTTCGCTGGTGACGATGGAAGGTGGTGGCAACGCCTGTGGTTGAGTGGCTGAAGAGAGGAGGAAGAGAGGGTTGCTTGGTTTTGATTGGGTGCGGTGCAGCTCAAATAAACAAGGACACTTGTTGTGGGAATGTATCTTGTGACTGCGAACAATGCTTAAAGCTTTAAATCCTCGCTAACGTGGATGTGAAATTGCCATGTCAGAGCACTAATTTAGTGACTTTGGACCGACGGTCATCGGTGGACATGATTAGACTTAGTTTAAAAATCGTGTTTTTTTTTTTTTTGATTTAGTAAAAAGAGAAATTCATGATAGAATTAGAACTAAATCAAAAGTTGGGAATTTTTTTAGGGAATTGAACCATAGAAAAACATATAAAATAAGAATTTCTTATTCATTTTAGAAATGAGTTGGCCTATTTTTACCACACAGCAACTACATCACATCTGTTTGTCTTTGATTGTCCATGTGAGTCACCACTTAGGATTGGTAAAGACCATCTTGGTTGGAATTGTGATAGAGAGTACATGTGTTATGTGGGTAAAAATTTAGGATTTTTAATGACACAAAGAAAATATTGAGGTATTGATATTATAATGGGCAGAATATGAAATTCTCTATGATATTTTATCTTCTACCAATGAAAGTAACATAAACTTCTGCAGGATTTTATGTACAAATAATGGGAAAAATGAGCTAAGCCGATGAATAAGAATCGATCTTGTGAAGAGGGCGACCAAGGTCATTTCCCACATGCCATTGAGTCGTCGACTTTAGCACCTCACGTGGGGTAGCAACACTGTTTCACGAAAAATGTAGAATTTTCTGGAAAATGTTTTATAGGAATTCATTTTAAAAAAATATATAATTATTTTTTGATATTCAGCTAAAATCTGAAAATAACTTTTTTCTATGCACTTTTTTCAATAATTTTTTATTATTTAATATTTAATATGGATTTTTAATTATTATTTTTTTTTAAAATCGATTTTTTAATTTTCTTCTTTTTTCTTTTATTTTTATTTTCTTCCTTTTTGGCTACCGGCCAAAAGTGAGTTACCACTGGCTCATCGATTTGGCAAGCAGCGAGCTCAAGCTCGCGGACCTGTGGCCTTGCCAAATCAACGGGCTAGAGGCTCACGCTTGCCAATTTGGCGAGCAGTGAGCTCAAGCTCGCCAGATCAATGAGCCAAAGACTTGCACTCGCTACTAGTTTGTTGATATGGCAAGCGACAAGCGTGATAGCAAGCCGTGAGCTTGCCGACCTTTGGCCTTGCCAGATCATCGTCGCTGATTCGCTAATCTAGCGAGCGGCAAGTAGGTAGGCGAGCCTCGGGCTTGCCGCTCGCCAGAGATAGGTGAGTGTGAGGGCGAGCCAAGCGAGGTCTGAGTCTAGCGACAACGATGGCAAGTCTCGAGCTTGCTCGAGCTCCATCAAGATGACGAGTGAGCCTTGGGCTTGCCATAGCTCAGGTGAGGTAGAACCTCGTCACCTCGCCACAGGCTGACGAGAAGCTCGCCGACCTATGGCAAGGCTTGAGTTGGCCTGTGGCCGATCACCAGTCGCCGCCGTGGTCGGTCATTGGCCAAGACCAAGCAAGAAGAAGAAAAGGGAAGAAAGAAAGGAAAAAAAAAAAACAAATAGAAAAATTAAAAACTCGATTTTTAAAATAATAAAAATATATAAAAATAAAATGAAAATTTATTTGGCAGTATTTGTAACAGGGATTGACTGGAAGGACTTGATGGCAAGTTGTAAGAAGTAGAAGACTTAATTGCACAAAACTAAAAATAGAGAAGAAAATCACATAATCAGCCAAATTTAGAAGTTTCCAACTCTTCATAACCCTTTCATTTATTTTGAAACACACTCTAAGGAAAGGCATCTACTGGGAATACCACATTGGTACAACTTGATTCTCTTAAATTACTTCCAACTGACTTATAAATCCGACAGTTCTTAAGGTAAGCCTAAATACTTCAAACAGAATAACGTGGGCACCCGATCTAGAAGACCAAATACTTCAAACAGACGCGTCTTAAGTTGAGCTGCCTGTGCGGTAGAGACGCGCACAGTTATAAGCTGAGCAAAAGGACTGAAGCCCTACGAGCAGCATGTATAAGAGGATGGCCAGAAGAGCCAGAATCTTCCAGAAACTATAGTTGGACATCCTCATCAACATTCGGACCTTTGTGTTCCACGAATCATTGTAGAACTTCCTGACGCTCGTGATCATCCCATCCGCTTGGATATTGCGGGTTGATTTGATGGATTTGATTGCACCGATGAAGATTGACGTGATGTCATTGTCTTTCATGTGGCTTATGAGGATGTTACAGTCCCTAAGCAACTTCACATCCTCCATGGTGTTGATAAGCCCGCTCATCAGTCTCACATAGCGTGCAAATATGAGGGAGTTGGACATGGCCATCGCTTCATATGCAACTAGATTACAAATGATAACCTCAGTGTTCACGCCCACTTGGATAACGGGCAAGTGTAACATGGCTTTGCTCTCGTCGAATTGAATGTCCATGATAGTCTCGGTCGGGCAGAATTTTATGCCGGCTTTAGTAAGATTAGAAGCTCTAGGAATCAAGGTATTATCTGCTACTGGTGCTTCTTGTAGAAAGTTTGAAAGAGCATTCGTTAGGTCAGAGAGCGGTAGGGCAAGCAAATGTTTTGCCATCTCGGCAAAAGATTGGACTACAGGTAAGTCGAAGTTCTTGACTGCTCCAAGAACTTTGGGCCCATAGCTGTCGCACAGTTTTTTAATGTGAGTCAAGGTACTGGAACCGGTTTCCTTGGTCGCAGTAACAGTTCTTGTCAAAAAAACTCCTGCATGAATGTCAATCTTGGCTTCGTCTCCTTGGGGCACGACCATGTGGGGCACGACCATGTGATACAGAAGATCCAATAGATGTGCATGTTCCAAAGCTGTATCTGGTGGATACGTCTTTAGCTCCTTGATCGGTGAGAGAGCCTTGCAAAATTTTACCAATATCTGGGGAAAGATGTCTTCGACGAAGCGCTTTTGTTCGTCATCGTCCAGAGTGGAGAGCGTCAACATCTTCTTCATAAAGAAGAAGGGGATTTGATTCTCCAACATTATCACATCCCTGAGAATGGCATCCTCAGCCGGTTTCCGCCCTATGGGCTTGGCCAAGTTCTGCGGCCTTTCTGAGGACTCGAGCGTTGTCTTGACAATGCTGTGGCGGCATAGAAAATCGAACAGGAAGGAAGAATCGATAGCCATGATCCACGCTAACTGGTTATCATTCAGTTCCAAAAACTTATGGTAACAAGCGCGGACTTTCTGTTCTAGTTATCGATCAAAGAGTCTGCCGATGAAACCAGAAAAGCTCCCATAATTAATTCCCTTGAAAAACCGGTGGGACGCGTCCAGCTTGACTTTCTCCATCGCTCGGACGTCAGGCCGGAGATGGTGGTACGATCCTAGGCCAACCATTTGAGGGGCGTAAGCTTCTGGTGCGACGGAGCTCAGCGATTTGGGCACTTGAAACACACACGTGTTGGCAACCACGTTGGCCTCGAGCTGCCGGTGGAAGGTGGTTTTGATGTTATTGAACCATGCATCTCGTTCTGCGTAAGAGGACATGACGACGGAATCGCGTGCAACTGTTTCACAAAGCTATTGATGGTGTATACGGCTTGACTCTATAAAATGCGTAGTCTATACTTCTGAAGCATCTCCAGTCTTCCTTTATATAGGGAAACAGGCGGGCTATCCCGAGACGCTAATCATGTGTCGAAAAACATTAGTCCCTACCTCGGCTCCAATGCAAACGCTGACGTCTGTGTGCGGATATGTTAGTGGGAATTAGGGGAGGTGTAAACTGGTGATGACTCATCCAAAAATATATTTTTAGGACATTTACATAAACTTTGGCCCAAGCTACTATGCGGTCCTTAAACTTTAAATCTGTTTAATATAATCCTTAAACTTTAAATCTGTTTAATATAATCCTTAAACTTTTGGTAAATATTTAATAATCTCAAGACTATATGAAACAAAATTTAAGGAACCACGTTAAACAAGTTAAAAGTTCACCGATGATTTTGTACATTGAGCTTAAGTTCAAGGATGACATGAAACAAATCAAAAGTTCAGAAATTACATTGTACATTAGGCCCAAATTCAGGAACCACTTGTGTCGATTCTCCCCATTTTTTCCCTCTCTTTTAAACTACTGTGATTGCTAAATTTCTAATATCCATTGATAATTGTTACTCTATTAGCTGTCCTGTCATGTTTGATGAGTTGTATGCATGCTAAATTATTAAGAGACCTTGTGTGGACGCCCTATCTTATCAAACATTCCCTAATGGCCGTTGCTTGAAGCATACTTGTAATAAGTCTTTGGCCATAAGCCATAGTTACCCTTATACCAGTGCACACTCTAATTTCGTATCACATGCTTTAGGATCATCTACACTTGACCGTTTAAACATAAAAGTTTAGGCTTTGTCCCATAATTCGAAGCCAATCACTAAAATTTAAACTTTGTCAGGTTATTAAGGTGCTGCATGAGAACATTTCTCATTCTCACAATTTCTGTTCTTTGGTTCCTCGGAACAAAAAAAGAACAGAAACCCGTTTGGTAACGCGAAGTTATTTTTCTATTCCCCGGAATAAAAAGTTAGCCCGGGAATAGATTTGAAGCAGAGACGAGAAATAAAAAAAATTGCTTTTGTTCCCAGGAACAATTTCTAGAAATAAGCAATTTTCTTTTTTATTTTTCTTTTATTCCTCTCTCTTGCCGCGGCCACCTCCAACCGCTCGGAGCCACCGTCGGCCGCCGCTGCCGGTCGCCGCCGCTGATCGCCGTCCGTTGCCACTGCCGCCGCTGCACGTCCCCCGGCCGCCGCCGCCACCCAGCCCATCGGCCGCCACCTCCCGCGGGCGGGCGGGAGGTGGCGGTCGATGGGCCGGGTGGCGCGGTCGGCGGTGGGCGGCGGCGGTCGGGGGCGTGCGGCGGCGGCGACAGCAGCGAACGGCGAGCGGCAGCGGCCGGCGGACGTGCGTGGCAATGACGGCGGCAGACGGCGATCGGCGGCGGCCGGTAGCGGTGGCAGCGATCCGTGAGCAAGAATAAAAAACGAATAAATACAAAAGAGAAATTGTTGCGTTACCAAATGCATTTCTATTCTTTTTCTATTCCAAGAGTAAAAATTTTGTGTTGTTACCAAACGGGTTTTTTTACTCAGAAATTGTTCCCCGGAATAGAAATAGAAAAAAACTATTTCTAAAAAAAAAACTCTTCCCCAGCCAAGAAGGGTTACCATTCGCACCCTAAAAGTGTGAACATTAACAGCCATACTTCAAAGACAAACACTAGAAATTTAATTTTCAATATGACGACATATCCTAAAAGACCTCTTGGAAATTTGGAGTTAGGCCTAGAGTCAAAATTGAGATGTACAACAATCGGCAAAGCAATAACATTTACTTGATACTTTCTTTATTACCTTGAGGTAGTTCATCACGTTTTTTTCTCTTTCGGTCCGCAAGTTAATTCGCCACGTTCACCTTTTTTTTTTCCCTTCATCACCATTTCTATTTTTCGAAAAGTAAGAAAAATCGGCTATTGAAGAGCCGAAAGACAAACAAACGTAGATACAACTTTCAAAGTTAGGTATAGAGAATTTTTTTAACCCCTGTGCAAGTCCATGACAAATGGATATAACAAAAAGGTCATTACCTAAACAATCGCCAAAGAAGACAGTCTACCAAACCGTATGCATTAGCATCTATTAAATTGTGAACACATTCTATCACGCAGAGAATAAAATTGAAAATATATAGATATGAGTACAATAGAAACACCTTTACAAAAGAAGATTCATTGAATTTAAATATGCATCATTATTTAGCATTGAACTATGACTGACGTGATTGAATATGAGTTAAAAGCAAAACAAGAAACCTACCATTTACGTTCGTAAGCTTTATTATTATGTCTCATTCTCATAGAATAAACTAATTTAAGTTTAATCACGTAACTCCTTTTTAGTTAAGTAAATTTTCTGTCACTACAAAATGCGTTGATGATGACATTTTGAGATGACAAGTCATTTTCTTGGCAGAAAAAAAAAAGATTTATTCTCATATTTGCAACGAGACAAAGTTTTACACCAATTCATGTACGTTATATTAAGTATAAAGAATTTATATTAATATGAATCTTTTTTCCATAAAAATATTAAATGAAATTGACGTTTTGATACCCAAGCAAGGTGCACAGCGCGGCCTTATCTCTAGTGTGTAAAGTTCAGAAGGAATCAACTCTTTTAAAGCCGGGAGGCATTTACAAGCTTCATCATACTTTTATGGCCTCTTTTCCATTTCGTGCGAGGATAGGTTATGATCTACAATTTTGGTTTCTTCTTTGCAATTCGGTCGTCATAGTCTAAAACGAGAGACCTCGATTTCTTTACGTTTTTCTTCTTTTTTGGGAGGCTGTTTCAGGAGAACGTGAGAGAAAAAAGCTGCAAAGGACCTATTTGCTAGTCGGCCAATTCTTGATTATTTCTGCTCTTTTATTTCTCGGACAAGAAAAAAAAAGAATAGAAAACCATTTGACAACTTTAGCTAATTTTTCCACTCTCGGGAACAAATTTGTTCATGAAATAGATTTGGAACAAAATCAAGAAAGCTGACAACTGGTCAAAGGAGGAAAAAGAAGTAAAGAGAGAGGAAAAAAAGAAAAGAAAAATCTTATAAAATTATCAAAAAATCAAAAGAAATTCTACATTAAAAAAAATTGAGGGTCGTAACTAATGCATTTTTGTTATTTTTCTATTTCGGAAATAAAAATTTTATACAATTATCAAACATATTCGAATACTTAGAAACTCATTTAGGAAATAAAATCAGAAAAATCTATTTTTAAGCAAAAAAGTTTTTGAGATATCTTTCAAGATTTTAATCTTATCGAATTTTGTTGAGAATATTGCTTCAAAATAAGAGCTATCATGTAAATTCATAAAATATTATGGTCAGTTTCTTTTGTGAAAATGAACAATTTGAAAAATATCTTCCTAAAAATGATCATTTGTGTCAATTAAAATAATAAGTAATAAAAAAATATTTCCTTTATTGGCAATAATTTAGTCGGCTATTGAAGAGCCAAAAGACAAACAAACGTAGATATAAGTTTCAAAGTTAGGCATAGAGAACTTTTCAACCCCTATGCAAGTCCATGACAAATGGATATAACAAAGAGAAGGTCACTATCTAAACAATCGCCAAAAAGACAGTCGAAAGACCAAACCGTTTGCATGAACATCTATTAATTCTTGTGAACGCGTTCTATCATGTAGAGAATAAAATTTAAAATATATAGAAACGAGTACAATAGAAATGCCTTTACAAAAGATGATTGATTTAATTTAAATATGCACCATTACTTAGCATTGAACTATGATTGACGTGATAGAATATGATTTAAAAGAGCAAAACAAGAAACCTATCTTTTTTTTCTCTTTCGGTCCACAAGTTAATTGACCAAGTTCACCCTCTTCTTCTTCTTCTTCTTTTTAATTTATCACCATTTCCATCTTTCAGAAAGTAAGAAAAGCCGGCTACTAAAGAGCCAAAAGACAAACAAACATAGATACAAGTTTCAAAGTTAGGTATAGAGAATTTTCTATGCAAGTCCATGACAAATGGATATAACAAAGAGAATGTCGCTATCTAAACAATTGCCAAAGAAGACAGCCGAAAGACCACACCGTTTGCACAAACATCTATAATTCTTGTGAACATGTTCTATCATGTAGAGAATGAAATTGAATATACATAGATACGGGTACAATAGAAACACCTTTACAAAAGAAGATTGATTGAATTTAAATATGCACCATTACTTAGCATTGAACTATGATTGATGTGATAGAATATGATTTAAAAGAGCAAAACAAGGAACCTACCATTTACATTCGTAAGCTTTATCATTATGTCTCATTCTCAAAGAATAAACTAAGTTATGTTTAACCACGTGACTCCTTTTTAATTAATTAAATTTTCTGTCAATACAAAATGCGCCGATGATGACATTTTGAGATGGCAAGTCATTTTCTTGGCTGAAAAAAATAACTGATTTATTCTCATATTTGTAATGACACAAAGTTTAAATAGAAAAGGTCAAGAACATATATTCCAATGATTAAAACTACTTGCTACACAAATTTATGTACGTTATATTAACTATATCGTATTTCTATTAATGTGAATCTGTTTTCCATTAAAATATTAGATGAAATTGACGTTTTCAACGGCACGGCCTTATCTCTAGTGTGTAAAGTTTAGAAGGAATCGACTCTTTTAAAACCGGGCAGCACTTACAAGCTTCATCATGTCTTTATGGCCTCTTTCCCATTTCGTGCGAGGATAGTTTATGATCTACAATTTTGCTTTGTTTTTCGAAATTCGGTTGCCATAGTCTAAAACGAGAGACCTTAGATTTCTTTACCTTTTTGGTCTTCTTTTTTTTTTTTTTTTTTTTTTTGGGAGGGGAGGGAGTTTCAGGAGGATGTGAGAGAAAAAAAAGCCGCAAAGGACCCACGTGGTAATCGGCTAATTCTTAGCTATTTTTTTTCTTTTGTTTCTCGGACAAAAAAAGAACAGAAATCCGCTTGATAATGTCTACTAATTTTTTTACTCTCACAAACAAATCTGTTCATGAGAATAGATTTAAAACAAAATCAAGAAGGCCGATGATCGACTAAAGGAGGAAAAAAAAAAAGAGGAGAAAAAAATTCTCAAAAAATTATTTAAAAATTAAATTAAATTCTACAACAAAAAGTTGTATCAAGCACAATTCTGTTCTTTTTCTATTTCAAGAATATAAGTTTTATACAGTTACTAATTGTATTCGAATGCTTAGAAACTTATCTAGAAAATAAAATCATAAAAAACTATTTTTAAGTAGAAATTATTCTCATGAACAAAATGATTACCGAACAGACCCAAAGTATTTCCTCACAGTTGCTTGTCAAGATATCCTTTGAAGATTTTCATCTTATCGAATTTTATCGAGGATGTTGCTTCGAAATAAGAGTTGTCATGTAAATTCATAAACTATTATGGTCAGTTTGTTTTTTGCGAAAAATGAAAAATTTGAAAAATATTTTCCTAAAAATGATCATTCGTATCATTTAAAATATTAAGTAATAAAAAAATATTTACTTTATTGACAATAATTTATATCTAAACAATTTCATGGATCATAAAAAAATTATTTAATCATTTTTCTAAACGATATGAATGATCATTTTTAAAAAATATATATATTTTTAAAAATTTTCATTTCTTGCGAAATAAACAATGTCTTAATAATAAATTTGCAAAAGTCGGTAAACTAGTATATGGACAAATAGAATGATCCTATGTCCTACCAAACTGAAGAAAAAAGGACAAAACTAAGTAAGTTGAGAGTTGAGAGTTGAGACTGGATTAATATTTTAGAAAATCAGAAGAAATATCAATCTTTTGGGAAGAGGGGACAAATCGGTTGCAAAAAAAGGGCAAAGCCAAGTTAGTTGAGAGTTGATGCTGACCGAAACGAGATTCACATAAATTTGACTATATTTTAGAGATATGGTCCCATGGAGTGCTAGATCAATGTGGAAGTGGAGTATTATACTAAAAATAGATGGGAAATTTTTTAAATAAGAGCCCAAAGTGAAACCTTTTTATCCAAAAAAGAATATAAAGTGGACATTATTATAAATAAGAATCTGAAGTAGCTAATTAGATGCGCTTTTGGCAACTTGTCAAACAATAACAAATTCTATTTTTTTGTTCTCGGGAGTTAATTTCAAATAGAAATCAGTTTGATAATATTTTTGTTTTTGAAAATAAATTTGGAACAGAATTAATAAGTTAAAAAAAGTTACTTCTTTATCCCAAATCAAGCAAAGTTGGATTTATTTTTCTCTTTTCTCTTCTTCTTTTCTTCTTGTTCTTCTTCCTTATTCTCTCTTCTTCTTCCACCATCGCCGTGGTCGGTCTCTACTACTACCGCCGTCCACCTCCGCCAGTTGCTAGCGACTGGTTGGGTGAGGTTCGATAAGCTTACTAGAGGCTTCCTTAGCCACCGGCAAGGCAAGGTTAGTAGGGGTGAGCGATTCCCGGTTCCGGTTCGGTTCCGTCTGGAACCTAGAACCTACCATCGGGTACAAGTTCCTCATTTTTTGGAACTTGGAACCTACTCGTCAGAATCAAGAACCTATAAGCTACCCTGTCACGGGTTCTAAAGTCAGTTTCAGGTTCCAACGGTTTTTTTTTTTTTTTTTTTCATTTTCAGATTTGAACTATAAAAGATAAGGAAAGAGACAAACCAAAGAGAAACCAAGCAGACCAAAAAAAGCTCTTAAGATAAGCTCTCATCAAGCACTATATCATCCATAAGTAAACAGAACCCAAAAAAACCTTTTGCAGTAAAACCAACTGTAAATAGTTTCTGAAGCAAGAGATTTGACTCCCCAATCCCGACATAAAGAATTACAACATAGGTAATGAAAAAGACAATGAAGAAGGAGGGCAATGACCTTGCCAAAAGGCCACAGGAACATAGATTTTCAAGTTTACAGGTGAAAATTTAGTTAAGAATTGCGAGACTCAGACACTTGGAGTCCTCAATTATCATAGACCCAAGGGCAAAAAAAAGGTAGATTCCTCCGCAATTCCTGATTGTTCTAAGCACAGCTCATGAGGTTTAGGAATCAACCGGTATACACAAAATGCAGACTAGAGGTAGAGAGGCTGGAATCTCAAAACAGCCTTACCAAAGAAGAGAGAATGTCAAAAAACAAAAATTTGACTTCTTCATGATCATAATCTTAGGAGCTAACTTTAACCAGGTTGGTCAATTTACCATATCAACAGCAAAATGCTTCTAACCAAGTAAAGACAAAGTTCTACCTGTCCTACAATCCCAAGAAACATGAAACATGGAGGCACCACAAAAACAGACAAGCACCACATCTAGTTAAGAAGTCCCACGTGTTTTCACACTCATCACCTGCATATAGATCATACAACTTATGAGAACTGAGAAAGAAAAAATACCCATATGCAGAAGTAATTTAGACATGTCCACACGACAATTATTGTAACTCATTAACTTTGTTTTGACAAGACAAAAAGAATCAGAAAAGAATACGATTTGTCCCTGGTGATGAGCCTCCCGGCACCCCGAATCAATGATCTACCTAAAGCTAACGATGCAAGGTCAACTCTTGCGTTTAAGTGGGGCTTCCAACAATCTGGTTGGCGTAAATACACTAAAGTAGGTTGGAAGGAAGAAAAAATTCCAAAAGATGCAGAAGTAGTTGATTTACCGAGAGAGAGCCCATTAATGAGCAAATGCCAGTGTAAACTAGCACATTCGTGTGCCCACATCTAGGTGAAAAATGGAAAACCAGGATGAACACCAGCATGATTACCAAGCCGACGTATAGCAGAAAAAGCTTAAAAAGATATGTAAATGCAGTCAGTTATCAGCAAATCAGTTATCAGCGTTGACGGCAAGCGGTTGAGCGGCGAGGCGAGGGAGGGGTGACGGTGTCCAACGGCAGTGTCGAGGGAGGTCCGGCAATGGCGGCGCGACGGCAACGAAGACACGAGTCTCACGACACCAACGGTGGCACGCACGGCGCGGCGAAGACGGCAACGGTCGCGGCTCAACCCATGGCCAAAAGGGGAAGAGCTCGGTTCGGGTGGAGGAGGTGGCAGTTCGGAGCAACAACGGCCTGGACGGCAGAGCGAGCGGCGGCAAGAGGTGGTGACGGTGGCTTGGGGACGGCGGCGGTGGCTCACAGTGGCGAGGGCCGGCGCAGACGGCGCGACAGCTCGTCGAGCGAGACGGCGAGACGGCTCGTCGGACGAGCGATGGGTGGTGGTGGTTCAATGGCCAAGAGGTGGTGGTGAGTAGGGCGTGGGGCGGCGGTATGGTGATGGGTGAAGTAGAAGCCAGCAAGAGGAAGGAAAAAGAAAAAGAAGAAGAAGGAGGAGGAGGAGGAGAAGGGTGGTTTTGGTCGAGAGAGGGGGAAAGAGAAGAGAGAGAGAGAAGAAAAGAAAAAAAGTGAGGGGGAGGAAGTGACGTGAGGAGGAAAAAGGGGAGAAAAGAGAGAGAGAGAAAGAAAGGGGATGGGGGAGAAGAATTGGCAGAAAGGGGGAAATCATGTGCTCTAGGTTTCTTTCTTTTTTTTTTTAAACTCTAACAGGTTCCGGTTCCTCCGGTTCCTAGAAAAAAGGGAACCGGGAACCGGAATCGGTCTCTTTAGAACCGTGAATCGAACCGAACCCTCTGGTGCAGTTCTCCGGTTCTCGGTTCTACTCTGGAATCGCGCTCACCCTAGAAGCTAGGCCTCCCTTAGCCACTAACGAGCCTCGCTTGGTTGGGCGAGGCTAGGCCAAGCCTTGCCTAGCTATCGATAAGGCTTGCGCGACGAGGCATATAGGGGCCAGCAACACTCCGATGAGGTTGTCAGTCAAAACTTAAAGAAGAAGAGAAAGAAAAGAAAAAATAATAAAATTATTTAAAAATTAAAAAAATGGTTTGGATTAGAAATTTTGAGGACGGTACCAAATGCAATTCTATTTAGGGAATACAAATTTTGTACAGTTATCAAATGCCTTTAAATGCTTATAAATTATTCATGGGAACATAATAAAAAATGATCATTTCTTATTAGAAATTGTCCCAGAAATAGAATAGTTATTAAATGTGCTATTCGTTTCAAATAAGGACCCAAAATTCCAATCTCATTCACAGCCAAGGGTATTTTTGTCCCGGAACATTTTTATTTAATATTTTTTTCTTTCTTCATCTTCCTTACGCCTCCTCCTTCGCTCTAAATTAGGCTTCCCACCAGGAAGCTCGTGAGCTTCACGTTGTCATGTAGACTATCGTTGGTCTTAGTGACGAGAAGTTAGATTGGAGTTATTTGCCACTAGCCGCCCTCTCAAACAATAAAATCCTCAGTTCCTCAAGATGCATTAGATCTCAACTCGCTCATGCTCAACATAAGGCTTGAATCGACCTCCATCTGAAAAGGAAGATACTGGAATTTCTTTCAAGGGCGGTGGTCACTAAGGTCGATAGCTTGAATAGGACTTATTAATGGTGGCAATGGGGCAATTGAATACAACATTTTCTGTAGTTAATGATGTGAGATGGATTGATGATCAATCTGAGGATGGGGCATTGGTTGAGGAGAAGAGCTGTGTCAATTACAATGACAAGAGTGTGAGTGGGTGTCTCCATACTAGGGATTATTGAAAGGATCCATTGACATTGCAAAGGGGAAGGGGGATATTCGAAAGATCAAATTCACACGAGAGAGGCAAAACCGAATTTAAAATTGACAAGGCAAAACTATTGCCGAGGTTGAAATAGTTGCCTGCTACAACGACATTGTTCTTTGGCATGAAATTGTTGATCACCAAGCGTTAATCGAGTAGAGGCATCGATTAGTCAAACAAGATGATCTGCCAATGCTTGGATATTATTGCTTCTATTGTTGGCAAGCAGGACCAAAAATAGAGCAATAAATTGTAATTAATGCACTCTCAAGGTGAGAGAACGTACGTTTGTTTGAGAATTGGACAAGAAGTTGAGTTTTAGAAAAAGCAAATTCATATTATCGCTTTGAGATTGGAATTTGCGATGAATGATGGAATAAAGAGAACCTATTATTGTATGCTTGTTTCAATTGCATTAAAATGTCTACAAGCCATTTCGAGGAGCAAAATTTAAAATCTTCAACAAGTTAGACTATGTTATAATGGCTTGTGCTGATGAAAAGCCACTCTTGTTCATACAACAAGATGACAAAGAGATAGAGGGGCAGATGATGGCGTTGAAGGTGAAGGTGATGTAGAGCGAAGGAGGACGTGTGAGGAAGATGAAGAAAGAAAAAATATAAAGAGAAAAATGTTCTTGGACAAAAATACCCCCGAGTATGAATAAAATTGGAATTTTGGGTTTTTATTTGAGACTAAGGGTGCGTTTGGGGAAGCTTTTGGGAAAAGCCTTTAAGGAAATGCAAAGGCCTTTGGTCTAAAGGGTTTTGATGAAATGCAAAAACTGTTTGGTAAACTATAATTGAAAAGCGCCTTAAGAAGCGACTTTGGGGAAATCTTTGTTTGGTAAACACATATTTGGGAAGTCCTTTAGCGCGACCAATTTAAGTTTTTAATTTTTATTTTTTCAAATTGAAAACAAAAATAATGATTTTTTAATTATATATTTTTGCACTAAGATGTATATATAAAAGAGATATATTAACAAATTCAATGACTTATATATATATATATATATATATATATATTAACAAATTCAATGAATATTTTTTATTATATTTTTGTAGTGAGATGTATATATAAAAGAGATATATTAACAAATTCAATGACTTTTTATTATTATATATTTTTGCACCGAGATGTATATATAAAATAGATATATCAACAAAAAGAAAGAGTAATTTCATTATAATAAACATGATTACATATGCATCAAAAAAAGAAATAGGTTTTCATTGAAAATTACAAACATCCTCAAGTATTTACTAAACTCAGTGCTATTTGATCACGTAAACGCGTCATGTCAGAAAATAAATTGTCATTTGAAGTACCAGCCCCCTCATTTGTATTATGAAGGTCAACTGAATATCCATAATTGAGATCCAAATCTACTCTTGCAAAATGTCTATCATTAGCGGCGTTTTGTCGTATATAATTATGCAAAGTCATTACTGCTATAACAATTCTTCCTTGCTTTTCAAAGGGGAAACTTGGCATATGCTTTAGGATCTTCTACTTCTTCTTCGACACACCAAAAGCTCGCTCAATTTCCGATCGCAGTGAGGAATGAGCACGATTGAATACCTCTTGATAGCCTGAAGGGACGGGACCTTGTTGAAATTCTGGCAAATAATATCTAATTTCTTTGTATGGTCCCAAATAACCCGTCGGATTTGGATATCCGGCATCTACTAAATAATATTTACCTGCATAAATATAATATAAATTTGATCAACATATACCATATTTATACATATTAATGTACAAAAACCATTAATTAACAAACCTGGAGGAGGATGAGGAAATTGCATATCATGTCTCCCTAAAGTTTCATAGAAAATACGAGTATTGTGGGCTTGGCTCTCCCAACCAGCCTAAACATAAGTGAATTACATATTAAAATTACACATTGCTAAGACATTTTGAGTCGGTGTACCTTTTTGACCAATAAAACAAATATGATCTTTTACAGGTATCACCGCTGGGATATGAGTGCCATCAATAACTCTAATACAATCCTAAAACAAAAACGCAAATATTATTATATAATCAAAATTTGCATTTAGTTCTTTCTTTTTATTGAATAATCAAAACATACCTTAATGTATGGATAAAATCTTCGAAAGTACCGTTCATGAAATCACGATGCGCTTAAGAATCACAACTAGAAAAGGCACAACTTCCATCATCAGCTACCGTATCCAGGCATCATTGCCGTCCAACACCCATCCAAGATTTCGCAAAATATGGTCACAATGTGGTCGGGCCAAACAATGGCATTTTAAGGAACTCAATAGACAAACTGGTATAGACTAATACAGGACAAAGAAGAGGGCCGGCAAAAACATTTAGGGTAGCCGCGAATTGTACTAAAACTTCAACCCACCAGTTCGCCAAACGAACACTATATAGAACAGAACATGGCATGCTTGGATTTACTAGTACATAGCCAAAATAAGAGAAAGATGCTCATGACATCGGTTTAAACATTTCAGCAAAATAGCGCGGAGTGAGAGGAAAATATCGACCACTTTTAGAACCCGAACTCAAGTTTGGACTCAAAAGAAATCATTACGAGACAGTTTAAACCTAGCATGTGTATGTGCTTAAGGAGATCGAGTTTTGGCTTTGCTTGGATCAAAATAGCGCGGAGGAACAGGGACTTAAGAAAATGACCGTCTAATCGCGGAGTTCCCTACCCGACTCGGAGATGGCGGCAAGCGGGCCAGCTTGTGACAAATCGGGCTATGGTCTGCCACCTTGGTGTCTTTGAGCTGGGATCCTTGGGCAAGGGAGGTTCGAACCAAGTAAAGAAACTCACTGGCGGTGCGGAGATTTGGGGAGTGAAAGTTCGTGTGCTCGAGGGCGTCGGCTAGAGGTCGTTAGAGAGGGTTCGGGCGAGGCCGATTCGCTAGAGAACTCCTTCTCGCTCTCGAGTCTCACTCTCTCCACCACGCTCTCTCTTGCACTTGGACCTCTCTCTATTCCGTCCAATCCCCGAGAAGTGAGAGAATGACAAGTGAGGCGGATCACAATAAAGAAGCAACTAAAAGAGAGAGGCGGACACAAGAGAAGTAAGTGATTGTTGAGATCAGAGAGAGGCAACTAGAGAGGCGACCGCAGAGGCGAGGTTCGAAGACGAGCAAAACTAGAGAGGCGCAACCTTGGAGAGAAGCGAGGCCGGAGAAGCGAGCGGCGATGAAAATCTAGGGTTTTCAAAAGGGTCAAAGTTGGAATTTAATAAATTTGTGAGGGTAATAAAGGCAAACTAAAAATTTCCATTAATGAACCCCCAGCATGCCGAGAATGCTAAAAAGCCCAAGGCAGCCTCTTACCTGCCTTTGGCTTTCAGCCTTGCAAATGTCAGCTTTGCCATTAAGGGACTTCCAAAGTTTTTTCCCAAACACCTTTATTTTGGCCCAAGGGGCTTTTGATGCCCAAAGCCCTTTGGAAAGCTTCTCCCAAACGCACCCTAAGTAAGTCACTTCGGGTTCTAGTTTGAGACGCTAGCTACTTTGCGCAATTTTTTGAGAAAAATGACCCCATTTAAGACCTTTATTTAAAATTTTCCCAAAATAGAAAGTAGAAAATCCAATAATTTTCTGAGTGCTAGATCATTATTTGATATGAATTAATGATATTCTCTGAATTGATCAAAAGATATTAAATTGAAAGATATTGGAGAGATTCATTATTATTTTTTTATAATGGAATAAACATAATCGATCATGGTATAGAGATTATATAGATACTCACGTTCGTTGAATGATATGGGTCTATCCTAGCTACTCGCTGAAAAGACTTACGAACTGCTAATCATTGGTCTTCTTGAGTATATCAGCGATCAAGAGTTCACTCAGTTGTTCAGCTTACCAACATCTGTTCAAGCCTTTGCGTACACCTTATCCTCCTAAATTGGTTAACCCCCTATTAAGGTCCACCCTGTTTTTAGGCGTCCTTCCACTATAAACTTCAAATGCCATTAAGGGTGACAAAGTATTCCTCATACTAACATTGCCTGAAACATACACATCTATGAATTGGTAATGGGAAATATCTGATTTCGTCTATTCTTCAAGATATCATAGAAGATTTTTGAAACAATGAAAAGACAGAAATGCTCAATTGCTCATGAGTCTTTTGCGAGAGCTTTTCTCGAAATTTTTTCATTTTATTTTGAAATTGTAAATATTTGTTCTCTAAAACTTGAGTTCTATATTTGAAATTAGTTGTGAGATTGATATAAGAGAATTTATTGGTTGTCTTTTCGGCTGCTCTTTTTACTTGGAAAAAATTGGAAAAAAAAAAGGCGAGACTTTTGGGCTTTCGTCGGCCCGGCCTGAAATGCACTATTTGGGGCCGAAAGTCTCTTGATGTTCGGGCCGGGCCGGGCCGGGCCGATTGCCAGACGCCCGGACCGCCCGGCTATGGCGGGTCTTGTCCGGAGTCGGGTCGAGACCCGAAGCAACCCAACCGAGCCCGGTCCGGCTGCCATCCTTCTTTCAGTTCCCGCGCATGGAGAATTAGGGTTTAAGGGGTCAGCTCCGAGCTGCTGCTTCTTCTTCACCGTGACCGACACCGCGAGCTTCAAGCCCGGAGCTGCCATGGAGGACGAGATGGATGCATCTCCAAGCTCCTTCGACCCGGAGGATCTCTCAATTAGAGAGCAATTCCGACGATACGGGTAAATCGATGCATCCCCTTTCATTTTGCATTTTCTCCGATCATCTTGTGCTCCATGGGGTTTTCGAGATTAGCTGGAATCGGAGGGGAATGACGGTTCGGTCATCGCAAGGTGGATGGAAGTTTGCGAATCGGCAGCCTCTTGGCACCATTGTGGTCGTGGTGTAGTTCTACAGCCCGCCATCTCTGCTATGCATTGCCTGATTCGAGTCTTGAGTGCTCATTAGGTGCCGGTAAATTTTAGTTTCGTATTGGCAACGTATGTGTGGTTAGGATTGAATCGTGTTGTTGCATGCTCAGGAGAGGGCAGTCGTCCACTTCCAACATATCGCCCCAGAAACGTTCAGGATCAATGGTGAGGCAGGGTAGCTTGTTGTACGATGGACCGCGCATCCACAGCCCGACAAACGCCGCACTTCTTCTTGAAGTCATCAAGCAAGAAGCCTTGGGCTTCGATGCTGATTATGCAGAGGGAACGCCTGCGAGGACCCAATCTTCCAAGAGAAGATACTCCATTGAGGGTCATGGGAAGGTAGAGGCCGAGATG
Organism: Eucalyptus tenuipes; assembly: GCA_014182365.1. Lineage (NCBI taxonomy): Eukaryota > Viridiplantae > Streptophyta > Magnoliopsida > Myrtales > Myrtaceae > Eucalyptus > Eucalyptus tenuipes. The sequence continues at coordinate 28,605,978 of CM024547.1, read as the reverse complement.
GGTTTTGATTCGGTCCGAAGAGCTGGAAGCTATTCGCTGAAAGCTTGTAAGCAGGAGGATGAGTCATCATCGGACAGTGGAGAGACAACGTTCTCTTTATTCGCTTCTCTCCTGGATTCTGCTATTCAAGGTGTTCCAAGTAGATTAAATGTTAGCATGTAGAGATAAATTGAATAGATGTTCATCTCTCTAATCTCATAATTGATTTATTTTCTCACTCACATATGCATTATTTGCACTGATATCATGGAAAGTATGGAAAACTTCTTCATGGAAATTTGAATCTGAGATGAAATATGAGCACGTGCCTCGATCTTAAGTTCAGTAACTGTGATGCATTCTGTTACTTAGGAAAGTCTGTGTGATGGTTTAAATTGCCGTGATAGAGGATTTTCTATATGGTTGCTAAAGGTTCCCCCTTGGTATCCTTTCTAGGAGTTTTATCTACAAAGACGCAGGTGCTGTTTTGCTGTTTTTTTTTTTTTTTCTTTCCCTCTCCATTTAAGCTTCTCCAAAATTTGTTCTAACTTAGATTACGTGCATCAGACTAGTGGGCCTGATGTTTGACTTGTTTGTTATTGTCTTAGAAAAAGTCCATTTTGAATATGGATGGGTTGTGTTGTCAACAAAGAGACTGTAGTTTTTCTTTTCAGCACAGATTACCTACTTTTATTAGAGAGAGTGTATTCATGAGTAATAGACATGAGTCGACATACAGAGAGGATAAGTAAGTTTTTAAGTGAAGAGAGGACATTGAAGACATGCCCACCACAGAAACTATTTGTTCTTGCAAGGTTAAACGAAAGTTGAGGGAAGCTTTTATGAGGATATTCTGGTCCCTTTGGAGAATCTAAATCAACAAAAGATGCTTAAGCTTCAATATCGATATACTCCAAATCTGTGTAGGGGCTGCTTCTAATTTCTTTTGTGAGCTTAGCATAGGTGTCATGTAATTTATCTCTCTGTGTCGCATATGCGGGTGTGCAGGTGAGTTTATGTGTGTGTGTGAGCACGTGTGTTTATATATGTTTTTGTCCCTTCTTTTTAATCTGAAGTTCATGAGTTCATAAATAGGATGGTGTTGTGGGCATGCACCTGTTCTTGACAGCTATATCTAAATCTGCAGTGTTATGCAATTTGGCAGACTTAAATGTGAAACTTTCAATAGTATGCTTTGTGGAGTCTTACTTTTTATCATTTTGCAGGGCTGATGTCTATACCTGATCTAATACTACGATTTGAGTCATCTTGTAGGAATGTTTCAGAGTCAATCAGGTATATTACATCAGACAAATAATACAGTACTTAATAACTCTTTCTGTGGGATTTTGGCAATGTGTGCATGGACTAGCAAGTTCACTGCACGATTACTATTGCCTTGTTGAAGTGTAGTACTCTTCTTAACCCTTGCATGGCGTGATTCTCATTTTACTCTTTGTGCTTTAAAAGGTATGGTTCCAATATGAAGCATCGTATTGTGGAGGACAAGCTAATGAGACAAAAGGCTCAATTCTTGCTTGATGAGGCTGCTTCATGGTCTCTCCTGTGGTATCTATATGGAAAAGGAAATAGATCTCTGACCTATTGAAGTTGATTATATGCTAGAATATTTCTTTCACAGTTTAATCTATGAAATCTGGTATTGTGAAATTAGCACGTTATTCGTTGTGCGTGGCAAGTTTGTGAAGCTTCATATGATAATGAGATCATTTGATATGTTACAATATTTTTTCTTCTGTTGATATTTTGCATATAACTACCTGGACATAAAAAATGTGCTGTAATTTTTGCAATTATCCATGTGATGAATTAGAAATTGTTCTTGGATCCTTTATAGGATCACTGTTGAATAATCTTTTTTATGGGTCGGTTAGTGAATCCGGTGGATTGAGATCAAGATCAAGTTTGATAAATATATATTTGAATGGTAGGTTAAGGTCAAGGATGGGGACGAAAATTTCTTAAGGATCTATTTGGTTCTTTTTTTCCTTAAAATTCTTTGTGGAAACAGAAAACTGCTAGGATATGTCTTTTAACATTTTATAAAATGGTTTATGAAGTTTCCAATTATATATGAGGAAAGAATTGGGAATTCTTGAAAAATTCTTGTTTGAACATTTCTTGCCAATGTCGGAACAGAAAGTACGAGAAAGATGACTTATAGAGGGTATAAACAATATACCAAATTTGTGCTCCAAACTTTTTGAAGTTCTAATATAATCAAAATGAACACAGTTACAAGTAATCGGATGATTTGAAAAATCCAAAAAGCACAAGATCAAGCTCCTAGAGTTGTGAAAGAAAAGGACGAAGAGAAAGACAGTCTGGAAACAAGAAAACATTTTCCTAAAAAATTTTCACTGAAAATGAAAATCTGACATTCCTCTAGAATTAGAGGGGTACCCTAATCTTTTGAATTTACTGTTTCCCCAGCGACTTGTAAGTATTTGTCTAGCCTGTTGTTATGTGAATATTTCATGTATAATATCTCTGCCAAGTTGCCCCTCTTCTCCTGAAGCTCTGTCTGCGTGCGTGTGCTTCTAACAATTTCCTTTCCCTATACAGGGAATGAAGACATCCCAAAAGATGTATATTTGGTAATGCATCTTGTTGTCTCAACAGTTATCTTTTGATGTTTACAAAATGACTTTAGAGTCGAGTATAATACTTTCCTTATTCTAATAACACCTCTCTCTTGTTTACTACAGTATCCAACCACATCACATTTGGAGGCTTGTCAGTTTGTTTCAAATGACCATACAGCACAGTTGTGCCTCCGGGTTGTTCAGTGGTTAGAGGGACTAGCTTCCAAAGCACTTGATTTGGAAAGCAAGGCATAACTCTATTCACTTATTTCTTTTATGAGGGACATCAAATCATGTTATAAAGTGTGATTTGTTGTTCAGAATATTTGACAAATGTCACCTATGCTTCACCAGAATCTCTTTTCTGTGTGGCAGTGTTGTTTCTTACAATTTGGTGCCTGTCAGTTCCAGTGGGACCACAATTTTTTGTATTTTTGTAGACAGGATTGTGTCAGCCACCTAAGAAATTATAAATAATGAACTTTTTTATGGTTGTGTACTAAACCATTTGTCCCATAAAAGATTACACCAAAGGTCGATGGACCCATAAGGTCAACTGTAGTTGACTTTGGGTTTTAACAATGGAGGAGTTATATCTTCTAGTTATGCCGTAGTTTGGTGGATGGTTGATCTCCGTTCTGATAATATCGGTTGCTTGCTTCTTTTTTTTTTAATCATTGGGATGAAAATGGCCTTGAGAAGAAGGTCAAGCAGGAACAGGATCATAGTCATGACAAGGTGTAATTACTGTACAGCAAAAGAAAAATACCTAAAATGGACATCGTGCTGTTCTTTTGCATAATTAGACCGGAAGAAACAAGGAGAGCTTAGAAGGAGAAGAATCTTCATAGTAAAATTCACGGAGTTTCAGTGTTATGTTGTTCATCTTTGGTATAGGGAAGTGGAAGGGTGAAGATGGTGGTTAGATACTTATGTAAACGTGTTTCTAGAATGATTGCGACACAATGTGGTGTTTAGTTTTTGTACTTGAAAGGCTTTGCTTTAGAAGCCATTTTTTGTGGGGCTGATGCCTTCTTGGTACCACTTAGTGAATCTATTGTATTTATCAGAAAATACACATGTATTTTATTGTCTTTCTATTAATATTCTGGTTTAGATGCTAAAAAATCCTTTTGGTTTTGAGAGCTGTCCTGTATATGGCTTTAGTTTTTCGGGCTCTTTTTGTATTTGGGTTTGCACTTCTTGGTGCCCAGTAGTTGAACTTTTTATCTATCGTCAGAAAAGAGGCAAAGAAAATACTAAAAATGAGGAAGCAAAATGTCTACAAGCCTTCTCTAATTGGTAATCCGACTGAATGTAAGTCTGCTTTCGGTATGCAATTTGAGAAAAAAAATCCATGAGTTGATCTGTAATGCTGAGTGTCATGCTTGTATCCCTCTAGGTTCTGATATCACTATGCTTCTGTGCTGGCCAAATATTATAGTTTTACTTACTGATAGATGGCATGAGTTTTGTACTGGGGCTCCCATTGAAATTATCTGTCATTTCAGGTGCGAGGATCTCATGTTGGAACCTACCTACCCAGCTCTGGAATCTGGCATCACACTCAGAGGTTTCTGAAGAAGGGTCGTTCTGATACAGACACTGTTTGTCACTTGGATTTTGATGCTCCAACACGTGAACATGCACATCAACTGCCTGATGACAAAGTATTTCTCTTGCCTCATAGTTCTAGCAAACAGATACCCACTGTAACATTCCAATTATAGCATTGGTTATAAACGAAATATTGACCAAATTGCTGTTTGAAGCCTGTGTTCCCCCTTCAAATTTGGTTATATTTCATAACATTTCCCCTTGTTGGCCCCAGCTTGCTTAGAAGCCTTGAGATGATTCATTCTTAATGAAGCTTGTGCATCTATGTTCGCCATACTTGTCTTTGTTTGTGATTTGCATCCCTTGCTATAAAAATGATAAAATGCATTTGCTAGTGCTCTTCTATTGTATTTTTTTGGGGGTCATGTGAAGGAAACTTCAAAAAAGGGGATAAGATGATGGAGGAAATAAGAATACTTGTTATAAATCTATCCTCTTTGTGATGGGCATTTGCGATAGAGAGAGGTTCTTTATCCGCATGTATTAAGGTTGAGAAATGTAGCTGAATCCTGATGTATACGATGAGATATAATCCCTCTTTTCAAGGATTTTAAGGATATTACAGCATGCACCTCTCCAATAGCCAAGAAGGCTGGAATTCACAGCTTTTCCATCTTCAGCATCTGAGTAAAATACTCAGTCTGATTGAGAGCTTGTTGTTATTCCTCCTCAAAAACATATAGGTTGTACTTGATTTGCGTAAAGAATGTTGTTTGCATTGGTAGTTATCTCTGTTCTACCTCATTTCTTCACACAAAGATAGGGAAGGCACTACAAAGCAGATATATTGTTGATTTTCCAATCCCCATCAGGGGGGGAAATTGTCTGTCTTGCCAGCAAAGACAGATGCTATTTACTTTCTCCAGATTCATTTTATTGCTTACGTGCTGCAGAGCACATGATGCCGCTTGATAACTATGGGTTTTTGGAAAAATATTTGTGTACATGAAGTTGATGTTAATTGATGGATTTTAAAATTCCTACTTAAAAACTTTAAAAGACTAATTATTATGAAGAATGATACCTGTTTCGGTACTGCCAGGACTGTTATCATCACTTCATATAGTTTCTGGAGCTGCCTTATCTACACCTGACTCAAAGCTGAAGCCTAGTTCTAATTAAGTGAAAGTAATGTTGTGTGTGAAGCTTTTCTTGCAATCATTCTGTCAATAGTTGCATGTCTTTCCTATTTTTCCTATTGTTGGGTGAATACTGTTATCTTGAACATATACCTGTTTAGGATCCTTAAACTTGTGGGAATTAAACCAGGACTTTCAATATTTCCTCACAGAAACAAGATAATTTGCTATTGGAAGATGTATGGACTTTATTAAGGGCTGGGAGAGTCGACGAGGCTTGTGACATTTGTCGGTCTGCTGGACAGGTGTGTTGAGTTACAAAAAGATGCAATTGTGAAATCAACCAGTATTTTAATGCTCTTATGAAGCATACTTTGTTATGGCATGGCAGCCATGGAGAGCAGCAACTCTTCGTCCATTTGGAGGGTTGGATCTATTTCCTTCCTGTGAAGCCCTGGTAAAGAACGGAAAAAATCGGACTCTACAAGCAATTGAGTTGGAAAATGGCATTGGACACCAGTGGCGCCTCTGGAAATGGGCATCCTATTGCGCATCAGAGGTGGGGTTCTAATGATAAATTCTGCACATACTTGACTCATTACGTTAACATTTTAATATTAATATGTACCATCGTGCCAAAAATGCAACTCTGTTTAAGGTGTATTGGTTCAACAGTTTGCATATATATGTTAATCTCATTTTTTTGTGGTATTCGCTATGAATAACTGCAGCCATCTTCATTCAATAGTGTTAAGATTATTACCGAGACTCAGGATTTTTTCAAGTTTTTGGATGTTTGATGGTTCTCTCTGGTGTTTGGCTTTTGTAGTCTTACATATGTGTCTGCTTTTGTGCATGGTACTTTAAAGAGGATTGCTGAGAAAGATGGTTGCAAATTCGAAGCTGCTGTATATGCAGCCCAGTGTAGCAATTTGAGGTGCTTGCTTCCAATATGTACAGACTGGGAGGTTCGTCTTTTCCATCTAATCAATATGATTAGTATTGATTTCTTTAACTTCTTCAAGTTCTGTTTTTGGCCTTTTCCTATATATGTTAGAATTTCTTGTGACAATGTGGAAAGGTTAGATATGGCAAGGAATTATCTTTTGCATGCTGCCACAAGATTTAGCCTTTGAGGCATAGTGATAGATGATGGACAAGTTACAGGTAGGATTATTATTTCTGTTTCCTGGGGCTCATGGTAGAGAAGGAGAGAATTTTTGCAGATGCAATATGGACTAGCCATTATGAGGTCCGTGGCAGAAAGGTGTACCAGCTGATGCTTATAGGAATAATTTTGGCAGACTCGATTCATATTTGCTTGGATAACAGTTTTATGATGTAAATATAAAAGATTAAAAAGGAATTGAACCTTTGAGACATCATGGCCATGTATTGGTTTGCTCCCTGTGTCTAATTACTCCATGGATATTTTACGGACTTCAGTGTCAATTTCACAAAATCCAAATGAGCAAGGATTCTAAAAATATAAATTCTGTATGAAGTTCTCCCAAAGACTTTGGCAAAAGCAGCAACCCCTCAGACACCATGCCTGGGAAGAATTTTAACAAGTAAAAACCTGAGAACTTTGTGATTTTATTGTGAACTGGTGCTATATGGGTAGAAAAGCTTCAAATCTGTAAATAATTGTGGTGAAGGTGCTTCAGAAATTTGGTCAATTTCTAAAGTTCAATTGGTGACATGTTAGAGTACACCAAAATGAGTTGCTTGTTTGTTGGCATCTGTGCGAAGGCCATCAGTTTTAAAAGAAAGTTCTTTAAGGCGTGTCTGGATTATCATTAGCTTTACTCAATCTAAATTTTGTGGCAGAAACCCTTTGACTTTTTGTTTAACCCTAAACGCACGAAACTTTTATGACATATAAATGTTGAGACTTACATTCACATATAAATTTTTCATAGTTTTTTGAAATTAGAATATTTTAAATTTTGGTGGGAAAGCAAAAAATGCACTCTTTGCTTTTAAAAGGCTTAAACAAGCAGGCCCTTGATAACTTTAAAGTTAATGAAAACCCAAGTTTTACGGTGAGTACTGTTCTTTTTCATAAGTTTTTATTAATATTCATTGAATCTTGCCATAATGATCATTTCGCCCAATTTTTTCATAAATTCACTCGTTCATAGATGTAAAATAGTTATTGTGTCAATAAAAGATTGCGATATCAAATCCATATGAGTGAATTAGTTCTGATTTAATCAAGAACTGTGAAACTTTCTTTCTTTTTTTTTTTTTTTGGTCCTTCATCCTATCAACTGCTCTCGGTTGGTCCCTCCTTGCTAAATCAGGAACCTATGAAGCTTCCCCAAAAGGCTTACCAAATAATATAATGAGATGGAAAGTACTGGATAGAATTGGGTAAACTCTTGGCTTCATGCTTAAAATTAAGCATTGAAAATATTTAAAAAACAAAACATGACATTTCCTCTAAATAATGAAAGTTCTTCTAGTGGTTTATGGCACAAAAGGGCATTGTCCTGGAAAATATAAGTCCATTTGGAGAGGAATGACTCTATTGACAAATAAAAAGGAAAAGGGAATGAGAGAAACAAAGAAAAGAAAGTAAGAAAACCTTTTTCTATACCTGACCTAATTCATGCGGTGGGCTAGTGTGAATACCATGCATCTTGAAAACCCTACTTTATATAAGTGTAAGATTTGCATGATGCACAAGCTCTGGTTTGGGGAAACAGGAGAAGAAATGGTTGGATCAGAGGCTACCTTGCCAGACCAGGATTTAAATTTTGCTTCTGCGTAATTTTCCAGTTTTTCTATTCTTTAAGCCTTGCTTAGCATTGTCCATTATGTGCATCTTATATACATGAATGGCTACCTTCTTTCGTTTATTATAGTACATTTATCATAAACAGCGATAATAATCACATGAAAGAGCTGATGAATGCCCACCACAATTACAGTCTGCTTGCTGGGCAATGGCCAAGTCCTGGCTTGATGTTCTGGTGGACATGGAACTTGCTCGTTTGCAGCCTGGTGGAATGACTCATTCAAAGAGTTATGGAGATGAGGTTGATGGCAGTCCTGAACAAATCGAGGGCACATCTCAGTCTTCATCGGGGCCTGAAAATTGGCCGCTGCAAGTTCTTAACCAGCAGCCACGACATCTTTCTGCTCTTCTTCAGAAACTTCACTCGGGGTACTAAACAAGACTCAATTTCTTTGGAAGTTAGTATCATTTCTTTCAATATATGATAAACCTCACTTTCGGCCTAATTTAGTGATGCTGTACATGAGGCCGTTATGCGAGGATGCAAAGAGCAGCAAAGGCAAATTGAGGTGAGGATCTTGGCAGGAGAATCACTTTGGCTTAATTATGGTCATGGACACATGAATGAAGCGCATAATTGCTTCTTTACTGCATCGACTGTGAAAATTATATCATCATAACATTTCCATTCATTTTTCTCTCTTGTACAAAGGTACACAATCTGTTACAGTTAAAGTGGGCAACTTTTATCCTTTTGGACAATTTGTCCACACAACATGAAACATACATCATTTGACTAAGAGTTCAATTAGATCTTCCAGTGATAATTTTATTGTTTATTACTTCATTTGAGCTTGGCATGACTTGCTTTCACAGATGAAACTTATGGAAGGGAATATACCCCAATTGCTGGATCTTATCTGGTCATGGATAGCACCTTCAGAAGATGATCAAAATATCTTCAGGTATTAGAAAATGAAAATGCTTAGCAACTTTTTTCATGCCCATCTAGTCACTAAAATGTAAAGTAGTTTTTAGTTGGAGGCTCCCTATGACCATGGCTTCCTAGTTTTTCTTTCGATTTTTCTAGCGGGATAGTTGAACATGTTTTTCTAACTGGCCACGTGAAATTGGATTGTACGTTCAAACTGTATCATCGTAAAGTTTTATGAACTTTGCTGAATAACTCTTGGAAATCTTAGGAGTCTCTAAAGCTCCAGATTACTATATTAAGCAAGAAGAACAAGCTTATTTGTACCAGTCTCACAGTATCAATGCCCTTAATGGTGCCACTACATGTGGAAAGAAAACATAACATCGGGATCATGATCGCCTTCTGGCACCCTTTCTTGGGCTCTTTCATGATCTTAACATAGAGTTTGCACTTCTAAAGCAAGTCATTCGATTGTTCATTGCATCTCAACAATCTATTGAGTTTGGTTGAGCCTAGGACTCACATCCTTTTTGCAGCCATGAAGAAAGATCGGAACTCGGCTCTTATACCACGATAACATCTAACACCAAGAACAGAATTGAAGAAGCAAATCAAACAATTCACAAGGAAACTTACAATCTAAAAGGTTGTCTTGTGGATGTCAAAGCTAGAGAAAAGGAAAAAGAAAAATCTTGAATACAAACTTTACTCAATAATGGAAAATACCCTCTGAAAACAACCCTTCAACACTTATAAATAGGCATAAAACCCATTATTGATAGGACGCCTCGTTAAAGAAGTAAACCTAGTACTTCTAGGACTCTGAAAACATAAGTAAAGACCCTGAATCTCGAAATTCTGTGAACGGTAAAAGCAAGAATAAATCTTCTGTTATGCTTCTGCATCTCTCTCTCTCTCTCTCTCTCGCCCTCCCTGCATGTGTGCATCCTGAACCAGAAGAATAACTTCTGGTCGTCTTCTATTTGTTTTGTAATGATGCATACTTAAAGGCCGAGTCCTAACATTTGAGCAATAAATGTATAGCTGTTCTCATTTGGTTTTGCACTTTAAGAAGCCAACAACAAGATGAAACCACTAGAAGAGATCTTGGAAGTTAGAAAATGTAGGTAACCGAGTCAAGGTGAGTCAACAAGCAATTGTAACAGTTCAACTTGTGAAAATATATCGTTTGAGGGATAACAAGAGGGTGCGGCACCCAGCTAATGACAAGAAATTCAGTGTTAAATTATGTTATTCTCTCTTGGGGAATTTCTCCCCTCATTCATTCCCCTCTAAAGCAAGTTGGCTGCCCTATATATCTATTAGAATGTTCAACCCAAGAGCTTAAACTAATAGGTGGAGGGAGACCGCAGGAATATAGAGAGCATTTACGACCCGCTGTCAATTGATGTGGGATAATATTTCAACACCCCCTTTCACATGCAAGTCGGATTACAAGCTGCATGTGGAATTTTGACTACGCACATTCACGAGGATTTTTTTTACCATGCACCTTTCTGTAAGGGATAACTGGCTTTGGTATCATGTTAAAAAGTCCAACCCAAAAGCTTAAGTTAATAGGTGGAGGGAGACCACATGAATATAGAGAGCATTTACGACTCATTGTCAATTGATGTGAGATAATATTTCAACAATATCATATATAATCTCTTCTTTTTTTTTGGTTGGATGATAGCTTGGAATAAGATTCTTACCATTGAGAATCTGAGGAAACAGAATTCCCTAATCACAGATTGGTGTTGCTTGTGTAAGCATTTAGGGAAATATGTTAATCATCTCTTTCTTCATTGGGACTTTGCTCTTCAGCTTTGGTTCATAGGCTTAGTTTGTCTAAGGTGGTGTGGGTTATGCCAAGTCATGCCATCCAGCTTTTTAGTTGTTGGGAGGCTTATGGAGGAGGCTGAGTTTCTAACAAGTATTGGAGTGCTGCTGTCTCTGTCTCATGTGATGCATTTGTAAGGGAGGCAATAAAAGATTGTTTGAGGGTTTAGACTCTTCAGTTACTTCTGTGTAGTACTCTTTATTTGGCTTTGGACATCTTGTTCTGACTTCACATTGTCTTGTGATGATTTTCTTTGTTTCTTTTTTTTTTAATTTCTTTCCTCTTATATCCATTTCTGATTTACTTGAATAAATTAAAATCCTTCATTGCCTATAAAGAAAAACTTGCGAAAAACATGCTTTCACTGCAGACAATTTTAATGTTGTCCTATAGAATGCAAGTTTAGCTTGTCAAATCTTTTACTAGCCACATCATTGTTTTGAAGACATTGCTGTACAGTGATTTGAGTGAAGAAACACATTTGGAAACATTATTCTCTATTCTTTTGGTTTGAGTGTGATTTGACAGAGGAGTTGTAATGAAATTTCCTCTCTCTCTCTCTCTCTCTCTCTCTCTCTCTCCATGTCTGGATTCTGAGAAGCAAATTACTGTGAAAGATTCCTTAAGGCGTCTCCTTCTTTCAGGCCACATGGGGATCCTCAGATGATTAGGTTTGGAGCTCATTTAGTACTTGTGCTAAGATATCTGCTTGCTGATGAAGTTAAGGATGCCTTCAAGGAGAAGATTATGACAGTTGGTGATTTCATTCTTCACATGTGAGTCTTTTTCTTGGATTAAGTAACTCTGTTTTTCAATGCATTGACAAAGTATATGGACTTCAAATTCTGTAGGTTGTGTTTTTTTTTTTAATGGTCTATAGCGCAGGTTGTTAATAAGCCCTGAATTTATATAATTTCTTGCTGTTGGTCTAATGCTTCATGTAGGCAAATCTGGGGGCTAATAGCTCCTTCATAATGAACCAGTCGGCATGTATCATAATGGGTTAGTTAGTAATCATATGTTGCTCATTCGATGATTTGCAATTGATTATAACCTGTAGGTGCTTGCTAAAATACTATCTGCTACTCGTTCTAGTAGCAATTTGTTGTGAGTCATGACTAATCACTTGTAGAGTTGGAAAACATATTCTCCCTTCTCAAAGTTAAGTAATGCCAGCCAGCCAGACATTTTCATTTTGTTCTTTATTCAGGACATGAAGGTATCTACTGACCTATTACCTATATGGCCATCCTGTATTTCTAGCTGCATAGGCTCTACAAAAGTTCTGCAATGTTAGAAGATCTCCCATCTTTTTAGCATGGTTGTCCAGTTTTTGTAGCGTCCTTCTATTTCTTTAATGATTTTAAGTTTGCACCGATCGCTGTCTTGTGAAGTTATGGGAGGCAACAATTCTATGATTCATTTGCCTGTTCGGGGTTCGATTTCAGGTATGCGATGTTTCTGTTCTCAAAACAGCATGAGGAATTGGTTGGGATCTATGCTTCTCAGCTTGCCCGCCACCGATGCATTGACCTCTTTGCCCACATGATGGAACTTAGGGTGAACAGCAGGTCTGTAAATGTAGAATTGTTTTGAATATTTTTTCTCTCATCTCTCTTTTTGTTTGTCTGGTTTTGTGCGGCAATCTCTTAAAGACCATCATATTGTCAGTATAATTTACTTCTGTTGGTTTGATTGTTCAATTTACCACCTTCACATGTGAGAATATCCCACATTTGTATTTGCATTCTAAAATTTAAGTAGAACTTAAATTAGGTCAAACATATCATTTGAATAAAAGCAGCACTTGAGGAAACATAGAAATTTTGAAGATGTCCTGAACATGCAAAATTACATGCCGAATTAAGATCTGGTCCTTATCATGCATGGATAGTCTCTGTTGAACTGGGGTATACTCTCTCCTCTCACATTGAATTCCTCCCCCCCCCCCCAAAACACAAACAAAAAATAAAAAATAAAAATCTCTTCTTACATACATATATGGGTCCCACATGAGGTTGGAAGGATGTAGCATACTCTGGTTAGCACTTAATAACTTTAGGTGGAAGTGGGTCCCCTATCACATGCTAGCATAAGATGCTTAGATTTACATTTCCCTGATAATTCCAAATGTGACAATCCTGGGGACAAATTTCATGAGCCATGGTGTTTGAGGGATCACCATCTATGCTGTGGAGAAGACCATAGTTTACTCTCCTAAATGGCATAATAATTGTAGAGAGTATGCTTTAATGATCACTTCCTTCATGCCATTGCAGTGTCCTTCCATCAGTTGTACAGTGCTGAGTGCGAAGATGACCATATTCATATGCTTGTCAGCTGCTTCGGTTTTCATGTTTATGAGTTTGATTTCCTTTATTTTCCTGCAGCGTACATGTGAAGTATAAGATCTTCCTTTCTGCTATAGAATACTTGCCTTTTTCTCCTAGCAATGATTCAAAGGGAAGTTTCGAAGAAATAATTGAGAGGTACTAATTTCATTCTGCTGCTTTCTGGTTCTATGCTGATAACTGGAAATTTGATGAACTTTGACTTGAATAGGGTTCTGTCAAGTTCAAGAGAAACCAAAGTTAGAAAGTATGATAATACATTGGACGTTGCTGAGCAGCATCGCCTTCAAAGCCTTCAAAAGGCTATGGTCATTCAGTGGCTCTGCTTCACACCACCATCCACCATTACAGACGTTGAGGTTGTTAGTGTCAAGCTGCTGCTTCGTGCTCTAATGCATAGGTAATATCCTTTTGAGCCTTCTGGTTTTTCTTTGTTCTTATGTACACGATGATCAAAAGTTAGTATAGCTTGATTTTCATCACTTACATTTTGTTGTATTTGTAACTTTAAATCAATTGTTCTTGTTTTCTTTCCTTTTATATTTTAGATATTTCCGCACACTGTTTCATCTTTTGCATTTCCTCTTTTTTATATATTCATCTGTTGAACTCTTCTGTCTTACTTGAATTGTCACCACAGTTGCTTGGCATATTCATCATTGTCTCGTTTCTCCTGTTTCTTGGTACTCTTGTTTAATTTTTCTTTTTCTTTTGTAGCAATATATTATTCAGGGAATTCGCTTTGATTTCCCTGTGGAGAGTGCCTGCAATGCCCATAGGTGCTCATAAGTTACTTAGCTTGCTTGCTGAACCTCTGAAGCAGCTGTTGGAGAATCTTGGGGCTCTTGAGAATTACGACATCTCGGAGGATTTAAGTGAATTCGAAGACTGGGTAAGTTTTGTAGGCATGATTCATAGATTTTTGTTCGATCGATATATTCCTTATGATGGTTATGTATCATTTATTTGTCAGAGTGAGTACTACTCATGTGATGCAACTTATCGTAAATGGCTTAAAATCGAACAAGAGAATGCAGAAGTTTCTGCAGTAGAACTCTCGCAGGAGGAGAAGGAAAGAGCTTCTGCTGCAGCTAGAGAAGCCCTACAGTCAGCACGTTCATTATTACTTAGTAAGTGGGTTCAGCTACTGTAATTATGCTTTATGCAAAAAGCAGACACAATTTAAGACAGTTGATTTGTGTTTGATTCTTTGAGCTTCCCAATTTGTCTGCAGGGAAAGAACATCCTTGGTTGACTTCTCGTGAAGAAAACGTGTATGAGGCAGTGGAACCTATTTTCCTTGAGTTGCACGCATCTGCAATGCTCTGCCTTCCATCTGGTGAATGCATGTGTCCAGATGCCACAATTTGTGCTACACTGATGAGTGCACTTTACTCTTCAGTGAGTGAGGAAGTGGTGTTAGATCGACAATTGATGGTACGATGGTCTGTTTTCATCAAATTTCTCTTCAGTTCCTTACATGCCTTATTTATGTCAGTTATGTGCTTATGGAATTTGATGTGAAGCTAGGAATGATAATTTAATCTCAAAAGTGGACAACAAAATTTCCTGCTGTTTCCTTCTCCTTACTGATGAGAGATTCGTGTATTCTTACGCAAAATTTCCCCTTGGAAGTTCACATTATTTCTTTTTAAATATAGAGCTAGTTAGTTCTTGAGGTATTTTCAAGATCAACACTTAGATGTGTGGAAAAAGCAGGGTCAAGATGTTTTGGATGATTGAGTAATTCAAGAGCAACTCTCCTTCTACATCGAATCTATTGCTGTTAACTGCATTAGTGAATGAGAACTAATGATAATTGCTCTGCTTTTTTCCTTATGGCCTATTGCTTGATATTACTGACAATGAAACAACGAATCACGATGCCATTTTCTTTTATGTCTGTAGGTCTACCTAAACGATGTTACCTGGCTGTCTTCGAATGTCTGGTTTAAGTAATCATGTCCCTTGCCTAGCATAGTTTCCTCTTCATTTGTCCACTAATATCATAACTCTTCCTGGGCGTCTGGCAGCATGTGGCTTGGATTTTATACATGGAAACTACCTTTACCTATGATATGGGTTCAGTCTAACAGTTCATTATGTCATTGGTTCCCAAGTATGGACAATTAATAGGAGAATAGGGAGTGTTGTCAGCTGTAATTAGTTTGATAAATGGCAGTCACTGAAGTACTGTTGGCCTTGTTCTGTTAAAGTATATAAGTACAGCAAAGTCTAGTAGAAGAAAGCTAAGATATAGCCTGGCGTGATTACTGTATCCACAGTTGGATAAAAGTGATCATGACATTGTGAGCTGAACTGGAAGATATCTTTTCCCTTTGCTGAGGTTTTAAATGTAATTTGCAGGTAAATGTTGCTATCTCATCCAAGGATAAGTACCGTATTGAGGTCGTCCTAAGGTGCTTGGCCATTGAAGGTGATGGGTTGGGACTCCATGTGCTCAATGATGGTGGCATACTTGCTAGTATGGTGGCAGCTGGCTTTAAGGGTGAGAAAACAGTCCATAACTGCAATTGTTTATGCTCTTTTTTTTTTTTTTTTTTTTTCCTTTTTCGTTCTTTAATTGGTATGAGTTCCCCCCTAATAATACCATTGGAGACAATATAATGCGGGGAAAGATGAAGCACTGTGATGATGATGATGATAATGATTGTGTCTTTTGCTTGCTCATAAGAATTCTTGGAGTGCCAAAGAAGCAGATTGGTTGTTCTGTTCGTTGAAAATAAATTCCATGTGCTGGCAATAGTGTAATCAGAGTAAGTGGTGTTATGAACATATTACATCTTTTTTTCATATGTTCTAGTTCAGGGGCCATGTCAATATACGGATATGCCAGGAAATTTTATCTGGAGGGCTTGCCATTTTTCATTAGGAGGTGGTCTGGATGGGAAATTCTATGTTTAAGATTCGGAAAAAGAAATTAGTCTATCTCTGATCCACATTGTGTGGTTGCTCACAAATTTGATGCTCTGCATTTTTTGTCATATGAGAAGAAGTAATCGGATAACTGTTGATATATATGATGAACAACACAAACAATTTTATGGGGGTAGACCACTAGGAGAGAGCAGGGAGGATGTAAAAGGTAAAAACTTTCACATTCTTCTTTTTGATAATTAATCTTAATTGGAGTTAAGAGGCACGACAACCCGTCAACTTGTTTAGCATTGTGTTGTTTAAATTAGGGTTCCGTTATAGGAAGGCCTTCTATTTTCATCTTTTGATAGTCATTTGTATCTTTTATTGAAACTCAATGATGGCATTATGCATTTTAAATTCAGCTCAGAGAGAAATGCTAAGGATCGACCTCTTTGATTGAACTCTTTTGGGTATGCGATAGGCAGATACATTAATTTCAGTGATAAAATGAGCTTTAATTGTCACATAATGCTTTCTTCCTTGATTCTGTACTTGCTCTTTGTTTGTTTATTTTTATGATTAGATCACTTGTCGAAAGAAATTGGGAACTTGGTAGTGAAACTTACTCCTAACATGCCTACATAGGGGTGTCAACGAACGGGTTCGGTTCAGTTTTCTACCAAAAACCCTGCTGAGTCAATCATTCCAGTTTGCAGACTTTCCTCCCAGCCAATCAATTCAATCTGTGATAACAGGAACTTTAATCACCCTGAGCTTCTTCCTCACTCCTACCTGCATTGGATGATTTCTACTCTTTACATATGAAATTGTATACTCCAGAAAATCATAAAACCGAGAACCAAACAGAGGGTAGACATATGATTTGACTAAATAATCAGTTCATTTTGGTTAAGGGGTTAAATGATTTTGGTTTACCCTCCCTCCACTCTGGTTAGAATGATTTTGAGGACAATGAGTAACTTCACAGATGATCATAAGTCATTTGACCAGCTTGAAGTTTTCAAATGAGTGGTTGCATTGTTGCAAACTCATCCAATGTTTTAAAGATGCTTGGGTCTAGAGTTTCCTCATTTGGGAAAGGGGTTGATTGTCATGGAATTTGCTTGAAGAGAGTCAGTGAAGCTGTTTTTCTTTTTAAGATTTTTGGACATCAGAAAGTGAAGGAAGGCAAAAGTTATCGTTAATAGTTATATTGAAAAGTGGAGCCACTTGATCATGTTGCATAACAGGTGGAGCGATTTTGCAGAAAGAGAAAATTTAGGAAAACTTAGTAGAATGAAAGACCTCAGGAAAACTATATAGAATTACACCAGATGGCTTATATGGTGTAATTTGGTTTCCTGATCCAATGACTAAAGACTGGCTTACACTTTCTTTAATCTAATTGTAGATGTCATGCTAGGAATACTCAAGTATCTTTTTTCTCTTAGCTTTTGTTTGGTAAGCTCCTGTAAAGTATAGAAATAAGTGCTCTAATACTGCCTTAGGCATAATTTATGTGAAGAAGGTTGAAATTTAACCCAAAATCAGTCCAATCTTTGAAAAACTGAAAATCAGTTCAGTCTACACAGTTTGGTCCAGATTTTCAGATGGGCCGACTTATTTTCATAGTGCTGATGAGTGATGACTGTTTACTGCAGGTGAGCTTGCTCGATTTCAGATTGGAGTCACCATGGAAATCTCCCGATTAGATGCTTGGTATTCAAATAAAGATGGTTCCTTGGAAGGCCCAGCATCATTCGTTGTCCGGGGCCTGTGTCGTAGGTGTTGTCTACCAGAAGTCGTTCTGCGATGCATGCAGGTGGTGTTTTGTCCCCAAAGAAAAAATCCCCCGTCTTTTTTCTTTTATTTTTTGACATTTCCAGTACGCGCACCAAAATGGATGCACGGAGTATCTCATTTGTCTTTCAATTTATTGGACCATTCTCCATGCAATGCAGGTCTTGGTGTCGGTTGTGGAGTCTGGTGGCCCTCCCGAAAGCCATGATGATCTGATTGAACTGATCACTTCACCCGAAACAGGGCTCCTTCATCTGTTTAGTCAGCAACAATTGCAGGTAATTTTGATACTAGTACCTGATACGGGATATTGGGTCTTCCTGTATCGTGGGATACCAGGTATAGTGGGCCTAACCTGTCATTGCTGAGAGTGTTTTTCTCATCCTGCAACTCCTGACTTTGTTGCACGTAAATTTTATTGGCATGACAATGATTCACTCAAGTTATGCGGGTTCTCTTTGGTTTAAACTGTCTCTGATACTTCTAATTCTGCACCCTGTGAACATAGGACATCTCGATCATACACCTTTATCGTGTCAAAAATGGAGTTTTGAGTTTTACCCTCTAGTCTTTTCAGTACTTTCCTTACAAAAAGCACTAATGTTCATTTTGCCAACTCTTGTGGGATTGTTCCAGTTACTTGAATTCACTGATGGCGTCTTTGGATTTTTCCAGGAATTTTTGTTCTTAGAGAGGGAATACTCCATATGCTGCATGGAGCAATGACAAGTTGATGAATAGGCCTATTGTAAATTTAACCTGATCGGCTTTTTTTTTTTTTTTTTAAAGACTTTGTAAAGCATGAGGTGAGAAGCCAAAAAAGAGATAATGAAGGTCGTTTTGGAAGTCTAATACTAATCCCCCCCCTCCCTCTCTCTCTCTCTCTGTGCAATCAAGAAATGTGAACTTGAGCATTTCAATGCTCTAATGTGAATTTTCCACCGGGACCGAGGCTTTGCTTATAGAAGAGGGCTTCAGAAATATTTTAACTTGGCCAAGAATTAGCTGTTGTTCGCTAAGTGTAGCCCATCTATTGGTGCTTCCCACCATATGCTCTGATCGTGTGTTATAGAGAGGACAAAAAGAAAATGCTGTTAGTGTCTGATGGTGTGCCCAAGTACAAATTAATAACATAAATTAAGAAATACATCTTTACGTGCGGCAGCCAATTCTTTGCCCTTCGAACTTGAAGGAGTTAAAGAAGATCCATTACCATTTTGCAATGTGATCTTTGAATCAATTTAACTAGATTGGGAAAATATGGCAGATGCGTTGCAACAGTTTTATTCGGTTCAAATACGGGTTTTTGACAATTGTGGAGAACTTGCTTCCTCTTTACTTTCCCCGGTTGTAGCGAATAATTTCATCCGGGACGGGGAAACTCGATGGTCTAGTGGGAGCCCAGGGATAAGACGATATCAGTTGAGTGAGCATAATTGCTCCCACTCTTTTAAGGTCTTGACCGGAAGGTTGTAGAAAACTGAAAAGGACATTTTCCAGGTGGCTTAGGTGGCTATTGAGGGGCTGTGGCGGTGGGACCGAGATGAAAAGTTTTGTCAGTAGTCGTGTTAGCCAAATCAAATATGTCAATGACAAGTGGACTGCATTGTCCAAATTAAGATCGACTAAACAATGTACACAAGTAGAAACAAATTTGTTTTTTTTTTTTCAAGTAGAAACAAGTTGAAAGATCGAAATAATACTTGTCCCTAAGAAAACGAAGATTAGGCTTGCCAGCAAAATAGCTATCGGATGACATACTTTGACCATCCAAATGAAACACACTTCAGGCAACATCAAGTTTAATTGGTGGGAAAGCTGGTCAGGCTTTGTAATGCATCTCCACTTCTATATACTTCTGCCGTTCTAATTCTTCATCCTGACTTCGAATCATGACTTACATTTTGACCACAATGGGCAAGTTTCTGCTCTAAGCTAAATTCTGCTGACACGGCAGTGACGGCACTAATAGATTGCTAATTTATATTTTATTTAATAAATAAAAAATAAAGAGTTTCTTACAAATTCAAGAAGGATTCGTTAGAATTCAATCCAACAATAGCATCACAAAAAGTAAGGTTGTATCAACGAACAGAAGAAATTAAACAAAGCACAGAAGTATCCAAATTCACAGTGCAAGTTTGGCTGTTGAATTATCAGAATACATAAGCCTGTTGAACTTACTCATCTCAAATCGAAACTCAGGGAGTGTTATTTGAGAAAAGAGAACGTAAAATGGGGTTAGACATGAATTGCTTCTTATAACTGAATAATTTGGTTAACTTCTTAGATGAAATACTGTACCATCTGAATTTCCTTATGTTTGAAGCCACACTTCTCATAGAATGCTTTATTCTCATTGCTGCAGTCAAGAATCACCTTATAGCAACCCACAGATCGGGCATGATCAGTGAGAAAAGAAAGAACCTTCTTCCCTAACTGCATCCCCCTATAATCATGATCAACGACCACATCTTCAATATGCCCAGCCTTACCACAGTTCCTTACGAACTTCTTCTCAATGAACACACTTCCAGTGGCAATGATCTTTCCACAGGTAGTATCCTCAATCACGCAAATCACATGGTCATCGCCTAATGACCTGAGCTCTTGGAACCGTGCTTCAAAATTTTCATCAGAGATAGCATCACAAACTGTCAGTTGCTGCAATAGCTCTACAAACCCTTTACTATTGTCAGAGACCTCTAGTTTCCGAACTTGAAAGTTATGTGCTTTGTTTAGTGGGACCCCAGTCTGCATTTCCTGAGATGAGGCTTCTGTACGTGCTTCGTTTAGTGGGACCCCACTCTGCATTTCCCAAGATGAGGCTTCTGTTTACACCAACTTCATTCATGTTGACAAGGAAAGAATTAGATTTCATACTATTAAAGAAAAGAACATGGAACGCATTTAGAAGCTCCACTATGTTATTAAAGTAAAGGTAAATGACACATAAGATGCATAGCATTTTTATATCCAAACAAGCCACCTTGTGGAGACTTGTAGTTGCCAAATCTGCTGAGCTCTAAATCATAAAGCAAAAGATAAATGCAATTCACTTGATGGTTCCACTTTTCTGCCCCTTTCTGTCTAGCTAATAATAATGCAAATGTCACATCAATTACTTCCTACTGAGTCTGTTCAAAAAAGATGATAATAAGAGGAGAAGAACTTCCTGATGAGGCTAAATTAGTATGTATTTACTCAATAGAAGGAGCAGAAAGAAGCAGTTCTATAGAGTCCTTTGTTTAAAGAGTGATATTCTCATATCAAATTTTAAAGTCAGAAAGCAGAATCAAAGCACCTATCTACAGCATGGCAACAATTACGGCCAAAAAAGAGAGAACAGTGAACAAGTTTTCTTGGCTTTGTCATTTTTCAAAATCGCTCATTAAAACTTCAAATAAAATTCCAATTAGGAAAAAGTGATTAGTTGCTTTCTTTGGTACACCGTAGCAATTCATAATGATGTTTGGTGTTAATCCCCGACACCATTCATTATTCAGACATTGGAAAACAACATATGCGGTGCTAATTAGTAAAAAAATCACAAAATGGAGTTGTTCTTTCTTAAAGCATAAAATGACTCTCAAGTTTTCTATTACCTGGACTTAAACTCCATTTGTTTTGTGGAAAATGAATACTTTGGAAAACATTTCTCTAAAAATAATTGTTTATACGGCTTACAAAAATAAATGAGCGAAAAACATTTCATCGTCTATGAAATGTTTAGATATAAATTGGATAATGAAAACATTTTAAATAAATTATTGATTTTTGATGAAACAAATCAAGCCTTAGTTCATGTCTAGGTTATCCATAATAGACAAACCTATGAAATATACACAGAGAACAAGGGGTGTCAATGGGTTGGGTCGGGTTCTTATGGTACCCGACCCAACCCAACCCGAAACACATAAGACCTGAAGTAAACCCCAGGTTGGGTCGGTTTTTCGGGTTTTATTTTATTTATTATTTTGGGGGCTCCCACTTGCCTCTTCTTCATCAAGCAATTTTGATGAATTGTAAAGAATGACAAATCTGGTTTTCTCACACAAATTGGAAATAACAATGCCTACTAGTGACCACTCAATACACCTAGTTGATAGAAAAGAGATAAGAAAGAGAATGCATTTGAGTACCCAATTAGTCATTATCTTCTCATATGGAAATAACTATACTGCATTGCTTCTCCGACTTGGCTCTTGATAGCTTCTGCTTCAGACTGCTTCCCAAACATCCTCTGAAGCCATAGAGAGATTCAGAGAGCTGAAACATTACATGTGAAAGCAATAAAGGCGGACACAAAGATTTTTCTGAAGACAAACACATTATTGGATGGATAATCCAGTAATTTCTATAGTAAAAGATTCTGACATGAGTTGAAGGTGCCAGAAAACTCTAATGCAAAGATTGATATCAGCAACAAAGATGCATTAGATAAAGTGTATACTATGAGTATCCACATTTGATATGATTAAAAGACTGAAATGACCCGAATCACAGTCAATGTTGCCATCCTTGCCGGCATCCCTGGCGTGGTCATAGCAAGCTTCTACCTCCTCAAGCTCGGTCTTGTTCTCATCCATCTCGCACACAACTCCCCCAGATCCTGACCCCACCCTGAAAGCCAGCTACCCCAAAACCCTAACCCTAATCCATTCCAACCCCCCTTCCCCTGAAATCCAACATCACTTGCGCTTCCGGATGAAATTCAACCCTCAGAAAAACTGCCAGAGCTCACCACCAATGTCTCCAACGCCCCAATCCAATTGTCCCCAACGCGAAACCCGCATTGAACGCCCATTGGTAACTCCACCATTACTACGCTTAAAAATCAACTTACAAATGCCTATAACTAGAGGGAAAAAAAGCCAGAAGCAATCGTATATGGGCAATATGCTCCTTTAGCAGTTTACCAAAATGGAAGTCCAACCGTCCACATTTTAACCCTCGAGCCACAGCAATTCGGTGGCGGCCTCAGTAACCAAACCACCCGAAAGATCAGCACCTAGACAAAGACCAGGAAAACGACCGCTCCAAGGACACCGATCGCTCGAATTTCGCGACGACACGAGACCAGAACGAGAACCCAAAAGAAAGGAGGGGGAAGGGGAGGATAGAGAGAAGGTTAGCAACTCACAGCAGAGTTTAGGTTTGCGGCCGAACCGCGTCGGACGACAACGACGGAGATCTAAAAGACCGGGGAACGGCGACAGAGCACGTGGGGGCGACTGGTCGAGGGCCACTTAGATCCGCAGATCCGCCCAATCAAAGCGCAATCGCTCGCCGAGCGAATTCGATCGCGCCCCCTTTCCGGAAAATTCTCTCTCTCTACCCCGCCGCTCCCTCTACTTTCCGCGGACGGCGGCGACGGCGGCGGCGGCGGCTGACGGCGGAAGGAGGAGGAGGAGAAGAAGATGGAGGTTAAGCGAGAAGACGAAGAGAAACCGGGAGGGGTCTCTCGATCAGTGCGATGGAACCAGCTGATGAAGCGCTCTCTCTCTCTCTCTAATTTCTCTCTTTAGAGGTCGAAGGCGTGGAAACGAAGAGGGAGAGTAATCGTGGCGTCTGTGTCCCGATATAGGCTGAGTTCATTTATAAAGGGTTGGTAAATGGGTCTAAAATAGGTACACATTATATTTATTTAAGATTCATATATTTTGCTCTTTTTATTTTTAGAACTCATTAGGAGTACTTTGAAAAATAAAACTTAACCCATTAACGATTCATTTAAATAAATATGGATTTATAAATAGATTGTGTATTCATTTTGACATCTCTACTTCACACTTATGATATGGACCTGATTGAATTAAAGATAGTGGAACATCTACTAGTAGTTTTCACTTGGATGTTTTTACTCATGTTTTTCCCTCAAAATCCGTGAGTATTACAAATTTTAGAAAGATATTATAACGCATACTATAAAAAGGGTTATGTTTAGGACAAGAACATAGCAAATGTAAGTATTGAGTCTCTTTGGATCGTTTCTTTTAGGTATTATTGTGATAATATTAAACAAATTAAAAATTTTAAAAAATATTTACAAATGAGATTGAATAAATTAAAAGTTCTAATAGGTATATGGAATATTTAAGAGTCAAATTTGAGGGAGTATTTATGTAATTATCCCAAAAAAAAAAAAACAACAACAACAAGAAGCGAATATCCATTCTTCTTCCTTTCCTGCCTGTCACGTCTCCGGTAAAGCGTGGGAAGAAGGGAGAAGGAGGAGGATTTGCGTCTTCATCCGAGCCGATAAAAACTTCTTCGGCGATGCTGCATGCGTCCACCTTCGCTGCTTGAGTGATGATATCGTCGATTCGAAGGCGGTGCAATCCCCTCCGTGAAGCGAGTCGTCCTCCCACATCTCCGGAGCGACGCAGTTCGCGCGCTCCCTTTTGATTTGCGCGGAGATCGGGTGGTCGAAATCAGATAAGGTAGCTGTCTCTTTGTCTGTGGCCTGTGCGATGTTTTTCTTGTGTTGCCGTTGGTACGCGGAAGTTCTTGGTCGTTGCGATGATATGTCGCTGAAATTGTCCGCACAACTGCTGGTTATAGGTCCATCGTGGTTCTAATTTTCAATCGGCGGGATGGATGATGTCGAGTCGCTGGCCGTTCGGGTTGTGGTGAATAATGATCGAAATGAGAGTCCGAAACTGCGTGAATATGGAGATATGAATCCCGTCACTGGGGGGATCGATTTCTCTTTAGAAAAAATTGAACTTGAAAAACTTCCAGTTCATGTATTTAACACAAGTAGGGCATGACTTTGTCTTTAGAAATGACGTGAGCTACTCTTGGCGACCCCTGCAGCCTTAAGTTGTCGCGGGTTCATGAGTTCTGTTGCATCATCTTGATATCTTTTGAAATTAGATTATTCGGCACCTTTTGTTTCTAAAATGCCTTGCTGTTTATTTTATCTTATAGACTGCAAAGCTGTTCTGTGAGATATCCTTCAGTTATAGCGCATTTCATGTGAGATGAGTTTGGAATTTGATTTAGATTGTAGTCATGTACATACTTAGATTACGTAGTTAATTTCATTGCTGGAAGACTTTTGGGCTATTGGTTTAAATATTAAAGCATAGATGTCGAGCTTTATATTGTCAGCATTTTATTAAGTAGTTAATTTCATCGTTGGAAGACTTTTGGGCCGTGAAGTTCCTACAAAAGATATGATAGTTGTGTCCTTATTCATTTAGAATTAATCCTACTTGTTGAACTTTAATATGATTAAATGTTTGTGTGTCCTCATGAACTTGTAGAGAAGTAATATCTTGCTGAAATTAGATGGAAATAATCTACTAAAATCTTATGAATTTGTCTCGTTAAAATATTAAGCTGAGTGAATTGATTGATGTTGGGAATTTTGTCAGGACTGGTTATGGTTCATGTACGTGTGTTTGTAAAAGCAGGAAATATTGATTGCTGTTATTAGATCAAATTCATATTCAAAGCAACCCTCACCCCATCAATATAACATGTATCTCCTTGGGCTGAAGTCTTGCCTTGTGTTGTCTTCACAAGCCCCCATTTGATACTGTATGAGTGGTGACTTCTCTGGTCAATAAACAAAGCCAGTATTTTTTAGTCTCTTAATAACATGGAAAAAATTTGAAGTTATTGGAGATAGGAGGTAATGAGTGATTCTGATGATGATCTTTCTGTTTCCAGATCCACAAGGCAGAGCAAGAGATATCCATAAGACATAAAATGTCATTGATTAAGCGCCTAACTCCTTTTTTCACTGCCTGGATTCGAGAGAACCATAGGCTTTTGAGCTCTTCTGCTTCAGCACTTCATGAAGCTTCTTCCTCTCCATTGCCATCTCCTGATGACATAGACCTGACTGACAGTTGCATTCAGGTATTTTCATCTTAATATTTTATTGACAGGCTTCAAAAGAGGGAGTATGCAAAGCTTAGATATGCTTTCTGAATTTTATAGTTCCAACTGGGTGCTGAGTTAAATGAATTTCTAGGTAATCCTTTACAAAATTCATCAACTCTGTGTTGTAGCAATAGGATAGTCATGATATCAAGTCAGCGCCAGAAGTTCCTCATAGTTTGCATATCAGGAAAAGCAATGGTGTCACAGAATTATAGTTTTCCTTTTCTTTTCCAAAGCATGGCACCTAGATGGATGGCTAAGATTGTGAAAAATAGTCATAGATACAATATTCATTGTATACTCCCTCCATGTTAGATCTCATATCATCTCTATCTTGGGGTTGGTAAGCGCCCCATGGTACATTCTCCATGAAATCTTATTTTATAGCAGCAGAGCTTTATGGTAACAGAATGTTGACTATAAAAGTATTCTGTGTATCCTCCAATGCATGATTTTCAGAAATATGGTCAGTTTGTGCGAGTCAGCTTCTTCAATGGCTTACATCATGTAGAACTCTTTATAAGTAGAATAGGAGAGGATTCACATCATTACAGAATGCATTGAACATCAATGGAGCAGGAATATTGATCCTTTTCCTCTCGTTGAGTCATTTTCAAGTTCTGATTGACTGTAGGACTGCCTTTCAGAGAATGAAAGAACTGCAGGCGAGTGAAGGATCCTGTTCTGAGAAACTGCTCCGCTTGAGTGTAGAAACTGGTGGATGTTCGGGATTCCAGTACGTTTTTGATTTGGATGACAAAGCCAATTCAGATGATAGGTACTGAAATTACAGGAGAGAAGTTTTGCTTCTTACATATGGTTTCTCCTATTTTGACCAAGATGTTAAAATTCATTTGAGCTGTCTTGCTTTCAGGATTTTTGAAAGAGATGGAGTCAAACTTGTTGTAGACAATATTTCATATGATTTTGTGAAAGGGGCAACTGTTGACTATGTTGAAGAGCTTATCCGTTCAGCTTTCCAGGTAGCTTCGTGTTCTTACACACTCCATTCTGACAATGGCCTTGAATATAACATTATCAGTTACTATGGTCCTGTTTTACATTTCACTGATACTGGAACTATTGGAGAGATTAATTTGCTTATTTATGAATTTTCCACAATAGAGTGATCTGTTGGAATTGTTCTCGTTCTTTTCCTCATTTTCATGTTTGTCTATGGTTAGGCTTACCTTGACTGGCATCTCGAAATTTCTGGCGTTATGTGCAGGTAACTACAAACCCAAGTGCTGTGGGAGGGTGTAGCTGCAAAAGTTCTTTCATGGTAAAATAGTAATCCTCACATTTGCTGGATGGTTCATTGCCTCGCTCTCCACTGACATATACTTAGTTCTCGACAAACTTTAGCGTCCCTTGATTACTATGCTTTGGAATGTAATCATGTGCCATTGAGTCATTCATTGTAAAGTTGGACACACGAGTCACAGACTCATAACACTTGCAGGGGTTATGTTACTCATTTGTAAGTTCTATGAGCCTGATTTTTTGACTTTCGACAAAAATTTTGGTGTCGGTTCTGTCCATGTCTTGTTTATACATCTAGTGGACCGTTTACGAGTTATTCTGTTTAGATCGCCTATTGGCAGCGTCTAAAAACTCTCAGATTTTCATAAAGAAGATCTAGCTGGCAGAAGAAAAGAAGGATGGGAAAAGTTCATCTTCATATGTCGTTATAAGTAGTCAGCACATCACCATGCTAAAACCAGATGCTGTTAAGAGATGGCAGGGTTCCGTAATCCGAATGGTACCCTCGTTATGCACCAATTTACCAGATTTAATCGAATTCTGACGAACAAAAACGACACATGATTGCATGAACCGGTAAATTGTCTGTCCTATGCTAGTGTTCGCATGCTATTGTTTTCAGTTAAAAGGGCATGGATTGCAAATAAGATTTTCTGGGACGTGTATAAAAGATTTGTGGACGAAAAACTTAAGTCCGTAAATGTTGCACCTCGAGCTCCGACAAGAAAGAGGAAAGAGTTAATAGGACTACCAATCTTTAAGAATCTCAGAGAGAACCCAACATTCAAAATAGAAGAATCTCAAAAGGTTTTGGTTGGTGCATCATTCTTAAGCTTGCGTGGTGGCTCGGGTTTTAAGAAGAGAAAAAGGAACACTTTATGAACTATGTTTTATGGTTGATGGAAAGTGAAGATTTATAGGACCGTTAGCTGTGATGAAAAATTGGTTAGATGAAAAATTAGAAGATGCAAAATCGTTTCGGGGCCAAAGTTGGAGAGGATGTTTTGATTCTCCCTTGGTAAATTTATCAAAGTCAGATATTGCAAAAGGATAAGTTTTGACATATTCCCGACATCCCATTCATCCAAGCCAATCCAAGCCAAACATATTGTGTTAAATACTATGAATAAAAAAACTCACGCAGAAAGAATCTGGAGTTCAAGCTGTGATTCTTCTTCTTGCAATATTCAAATAAAAGCTCAAGCAGAAACAATCCGGAGCACCAGCACCAACATTTAAATTGTCGTTACAGGATTGCATCGAAGAGCAGACACACAGGTAACAGAGACTGCTAGGCAAGAGATAGCTGAATATGAGTAAATACTGCCACTGATGATTGCACAAAAGAGAAACATTTAGCAACACAAGGTTACAAAATTAAGTTTTGAGGTACTCATGTGCATGAAACTTATTCAAGAATGAAAAGTGCAATATAAATGCATCCTCCAAGAACTCAGAAGCATAAATACATGCTGCAGTTGTCAGGAGGACCAATATTACTCTTCTGATGGCCTTTGACCCAAGACTGGAATGTCCTCGTACCGTTTCTGCAGTTCACAACAATGATTTAAACCCAGATACATGAAAAGATAACAAGCACAAAGGTCTTAAAGTGAGGAATGTCGCACAACAAGAACTCCAAGAAGCAAAAAAATCAACAGCTGTCAATACTGTCACCAGCCAAAATAGCCAAGATTCTGTGACTTCACAGACCACCGGTCTTTTCTAATTATAGCTCATTTAATTGAAACGAAAGATGTTACCAGCCTAGGATTGGTGCAGCAATTAAATGAAGCATGTCACACACAGAGCCCAAAGGTTTACACTCTTCATTTCCTATCCTCTCTCAATAAGGAAGAAAAGCAAGGCGAAGGAAAAGATACATAATATTAATTGCAAGCCCAGCATCAAATAACGTTGATCATACACATATGGTCCCTCCTAAAGTGTTCCGCATTGCTTGGCTATTGGATTTCCATCAGCACTTTATACATGTGGTCATCTTCTAACTAACTTAGTTTGGTTGGACTTTCTAAGCTCGTATAAGAACCACCTTCCGCCCTGAATCAATCCCAAGTGTGAGGCTCCCATTCATCAAATTCCATGTGCTGTTTGCAGTCCAATTTGCATGTGAGAGGGAGGGTTAGAGTATCCCATGCCACTGGTTTATGGGATTGTGATAGTTCTTACATACATATAGTCTTCTTTCACCTATCAACCTAAATTTTTTGTTGGACTTTCTAACAGATCCCACAACCACAAGAACCAGCACTCCGATCATAATATGATGAAAAGAGAAGGCACTTAGTAGTATTAAGCAAGAATTCTTCTAATCACAAAAACGATTTACAAGACTCTTTAGAGCAACAACAAGAGGTGACGATGATGACCCCTCAATAACAGGAAACCCACAGATAATATTCATATCTGATTCTTTATTTCTTGGTAAGTAAAAAACGTCCCTTTGCCCCCAAGCCCCAGTTCCTAAAGGGGAATGGGCATGCTACAAGAAATAGAAAACCGCTTGGTACATTTGAAGATATGCCCAGAACTAATGACTCACTATTCAAAGATTTGCCAGGAAACTTTGGATGGAATCAAGTGACACGAACCATTTCTAATAGCAAAAACCTCAACAGAATTGATCTTTCACAGCTTGACGTAACTTTCATCAGATTATCGTGGTTGAAACAAACAGAATTTCCACCACAGCTAAAGATGCATTTATAAATCACTGATTTTCTGGATGCAAGCAAAGAGATATGCAGAGGAAAATAATAGATGGAGACAGAAGCGTACCCCGACATTGTTGTACTCCCAGAGCTTATGAACTCCGTAGTCCACAGCCTGCATCAATTGTGTCAGCCACATAATTAGCATAGAAAGTTTGCTATAACCCGGAATAGTAAATGCAACAATCCCAACACACATTTCTTTCTCAAACG
Organism: Eucalyptus tenuipes; assembly: GCA_014182365.1. Lineage (NCBI taxonomy): Eukaryota > Viridiplantae > Streptophyta > Magnoliopsida > Myrtales > Myrtaceae > Eucalyptus > Eucalyptus tenuipes. The sequence continues at coordinate 28,576,042 of CM024547.1, read as the reverse complement.
CAGCCCTTTTTTTTTCCTTCATTAAAACAAAATGCCCATCACCCAACAAAGTAAATTGAACATGATGACTAAGCTGATGCCACCTTCTCAAGACAATCACCGCAGATCGCTCAAAGTCCATAAAACCTCTCAATCGAAGGAAAATATAAAATACTCCGAGCCATACCGAGATATGATCGACTAATTTCCCTTTGCTTCAATAACCCAAAACTCAAAACCGGAAACTAAAACTGCAAATCCAAAACCTAAGCAGCGCAAGATACAATGATCTCATTCTCCAGCTTAAATCCTCCAAGACCTAGATGAACCGCACAGAAAATGGAACTCGGAAAGAGGACCGGAATCGATCCAAAGCAAAGGAACACTTCCGATTTGAATAGCGGCACTCAGGCCGTCGCCTCTTACCCGTTCTCCGAGGAAAGCTCCGGCGACGATGAAGGTGACGTAGACGGAGTTCCGGCGCATGATGACTCGGTAGAAGCCTTCGAGAAGGCCGCCTCCGCTTCTGCGAGCTGCCGATTCCATGGCTGGGCGCTTCGAATCTCGCTCGATCGATCGCTCTCCCTCTCGCTCTCGCAGCTTTGGGTCTGCTTAGGGTTCGTACGAGCGCTCAGGCGAAAACGAATGATGTTATGAGGTCGTCGGTTCAGCTCGGGACCGGCTAAGAACGAACGTAATGGTTCGAACCCGGTTCGTTCGGTTGAACCGAGGCCCTCCGTATGGGCCGGATTCGTGAAGGCCCACACTTCGCATGTAGAGGTTTCCACCGGTCCTTTTCGTAATTATGGAAATACAAAAACAAATTTAGGGTTCCGTCTATTTCGCGGAAAATCGACAATTTGATTTTTTTTTATAAATTAGTCACTTGTGTTGCTTAAAATTTCATCATCGATAATAACTTATATTCAAACATTTTTGCGAAAGATGAAATTAATTTATTTTAGTTCGTTTACTTTTATAAGCAATATATACAATCATATTTAGAATAATATGTTTTCAAATCATTTCATTTTTCTCGAAACAAATGGAGTCCTATGCACTAGACTATCGCCAAGAGCCTTATAGTAGATGTACAAAATCTCATACTTCGAAGGGTTAACATAAGTTGAGTTGATTCACATGATATAGGTTTCGTTTTTCACTTTTAACAAATTTTATTATGAGTAATCAGAGCATGCGTTAGCAGCATAAAATTGCCACGAAAGATTGTAATTCTCTCTTTATTGCATGGCTAGTAAGAGAGTGAGTAGTCAAAAACCTTAGATTAGGAGCGAAAACATGCATTCTCATAATTTTTTTTTAATTGCATATGCTCGAGTTGTTTATTTTTTTCTTTTCATTCGTCATATTGTTTTTTCTTGCAAAAACATGAATTAACACCAGGATATAAAAATTTCCCATATAGATCTCGCTATGATCATTTATCTTTTGTAATACGGTAGAGTGTTATAACGTTAGACACCCATTAAGCTTGTAAGTTGTAAGTGAAAATAGAGTATATGTAAATATAAGAGCGCATGAACTTTCACATGCCAAAGTAGAATGGTAAGTGGGATTTGACTAACAAACGGCAATGCACGTGAATTGAACTAGAGCAGCACTTAACTTTGACATGATAAATGTTTAACATAAAAGCTTAAGCAAATGACACAAATAATTTATAAACCTCGGCTTAGTATGTAACGTGATTCTTGAAATTAAAATTTTTTATTTTGGTAAAGTTTTTTTGAAATTTAAATTTGTTCAATATAATATTTGAAATTTTGTTACATGTTCAATTTGATCCAATCTAGAGACTCGATTGAATCAGCGATATAATAATCGAAGGACTAAATTAGATATTTATAAGAAGTTCACGGATCACGGGATCGACATCGTAAATTGGACAAAATTTCATGGATGATGGTTATTATTTCAACTCATGGAAAGTCAATAAATTCCGTGGGCTAAGGAGGAAAAGGCCAAAAGGGGAGTGGAAAAAAGAGAGGCAGGAAAAAAAGGGTGACTGTCCTCTGTTCAACCTTTTTCCCTCAGAAATCAAGCCCTCCCATGTCGCAATAATTCAAAGACACGTTCACTCCCTCCATCATCGCATCACTCCCCTCCTTCGCCGCCGCGCCCCCCCCCCATTGGACCGCAACCCTCCTCCCACCGTGGCAGCGCGTGCACGTCCGCCGGACCCGCGAACGCCCCTCCTCGCCCGATCGCCGGCGGCCCGATCGGTGTCGACAGCCCCTCCTCAATCTCCGGCCCCCGTCGCTCTCCGCCCCCCCCCCGCCCCCCGCCCCACCGGCAGCAGCTAAATGGAGTCGCACGACGGCGCGTGGTCGCTCAAGGAGGTGCAGAAGCTCGAGGGCCACGCCGATAGGGTGTGGAGCGTCGCTTGGAATCCGGCCGCCGGGGTGGCCGGCGTCCCCGCGATGCTCGCCTCCTGCAGCGGCGACAAGACGGTCCGCGTCTGGGAGCAGAATCCCTCTTCTTCCTCGTGGTTCTGCAAGGTCCGTCGGTGAAGGTTTTTCAATTCGCCATTGCTTTCGTGTCGTGCTTGTCGTGGTTACGATTTGTAGAAGCTAGTTGATTGGATGTCGAGTGATGAAGCGCGGAGTGGTTGAGCTAGCTCGGCTGAGCCTGGGAGAATGTTGGTACGGTGGGATTGCTGGAGGCGAGTTGCATTATTGTTTGCGAGTTCCTTTGTAATTGGGCTGCAGGGTTGTAAGATATTGAGTGCTTGTTCCCCGGTAAAGTAGTTTGAAAGACGTGAAAGGGTTTGATTTATAAGTTTCGCGGATTGGAGTAGTGCGCATTGTACAATAATGTTGAGTTGGAACTTGCAGGCGGTTTTGGATGAGACGCACACTAGGACCGTTAGGTCTTGCGCTTGGTCGCCTTCGGGGAAGTTATTAGCCACCGGGAGCTTCGATGCCACCACTGCGATTTGGGAAAATGTTGGGGGTGATTTTGAATGTGTTTCTACATTAGAGGTATTGTTATGGTTTTGCACTCTAATCGTTAAAATATGCACCATGGGACTTGCTAAGCCTTCGTTGCATGATAATCTTGTATGCCATATGTACCCGTCTCTTTCCCCCTCCCACTTGGCATTGCTTGTTCTAGAAACATAGATTCCTTCCATGTATAATTTGCTGGTCAATTCATGGTTCTAATAAATATGAAGTAGACTTTTTGCTTGTCTATATGCTATAGGGTCATGAAAATGAAGTCAAAAGCGTCTGTTGGAATGCGTCTGGGTCCTTGCTAGCGACATGTGGCCGAGATAGATCTGTTTGGATTTGGGAAGTGTTGCCAGGGAATGAGTTTGAGTGTGCTTCAGTGTTGCAAGGACACACACAAGATGTGAAGATGGTGCAGTGGCACCCAACCATGGATATACTGTTTTCTTGTAGCTATGACAACACTATTAAGGTACTTCTTTGCTGTAAAATCTGTTGTCTTTGCTAATGCTGCTGCCAGAGGTAGTCGAGAACGAAATCTTCCCACTGGCTTCTCTGCCCTTGGTTATCCTGGATATGTTCTGAGTTTGGTCTGGAGATTAAATACTTGGCGCATGCAATTTTTGTTGCAGATTTGGGCAGAGGATGGTGATGACGACTGGCATTGTGTTCAAACCTTAAGCGAAGCTAATGGGTACATCACTTCTATATTTATGTTTTGTTTGTGTTCTTTGTTCATCGTTTGTGAAAATTGGCTCTTTCCATGTGACCAGTGTAGTCCTCTCTATATGCATGCAATGGCACTTTTGACAGTACCTGTATTACTTAACATGTTGAAACAATACATCTTTCTGCTTTGTGATAATTTTTGGCTTCCATGATTGCTTCTCTTGTCAGTGGTCATACGTCCACCGTTTGGGCTCTTTCCTTTAATACTGCTGGAGACAAAATGGTTACGTGTAGGTACGCGAAAGTTCTCTTTTCAGGTATCTCCGTATCTAACTAATTGGAAAGATACTGCTGCTAACCATCTGAGTATTTTGCAGTGATGATCTCACGATAAAGGTATGGGAGACTGACGGTGCAAAGATGATGTCTGGTGATGGCTATGTACCTTGGTGAGGAAGAGATCCACTATAACTACTTAATTTTTGCGGACAGTGCATGGAAATTTTATGTTACGGTTGTTGCCTTCTGGCTTTAGTTTGAATATTGAACCACAATACTACGAAACTGTATGCTCGAAAAGCAATATGTGTTGTTTAACCGTATGAACTTTCCAATGTACATATTGGCAGATGGAAGATTTGCTTTGATACTAGTCCATTTCGTTTACTAGATGGTATTTAGCTACTGCTAAGTTAGGATGAGGGTCTGGTTTCAGAAATCTTCATTGCAATCATGTAATTTGCTTTCTCTCATTTCTCCAGGAGTCATGTCTGCACTCTCTCTGGTTACCATGATCGAACCATCTTTTCTGTTCATTGGTCCAGGTAGTGATATCAATACTTTGATTAATATATTTTTACTTAGTTTGAGGTTATGTCTGCATTTTTTCTTATTATCTGTTCTTTCTTAGCCTTGTAATTGTTAAGTCAGAAAAATCTTGGTGATGCAAATTCAGATGCGATCTCTAACATCTTTCCAACTTCTGAAGAATGGTTTTGGGTATAAGCTAGACGATGTTGTAGATATCTGTCCAAAGTATACTATTTCCCAACATCTCCCTGGAGGTTCTTTAGTGAATGTATCATTTAATCATGGACCATGACTCTTGCTTTTTAGGAACCGTCCACAATATCTTCCGAAATGAATTGCCATGTAGCATGATAAGTTTGTTTATTTTACCAGTATAACAGGCAAGGGCAAGAATTATTAGGAGCAAAGTCAAGAATACAAGGGGCTTCAACCTGACAAGTTTGGACTTGAGATATGAAAAGATTTTAAGGGCACTTCTTGAAATAATTTGCATTTTGCTTTCTTGGTTAATGTGAAATGTGTTGACATGAATTCTCTTATGTTAGAGTTGCTGATTTATAGTTTTATGATTCTTGAATGTGATAGGGAAGGGATTATTGCTAGTGGGGCTGCAGATGATGCTATCCGATTTTTTGTTGAGAGTAAAGATGGTTCAGTAAGTATTATACCTTACCATATCTTCATGATTTAATCTTTTCTTTTAACAGTTCCTCCTATATTGTTCCCCTATTTGTGGAGCTTCCGAAATGTTAATGTTTAGATGGTTTCTTTTAGTGCTTAACAGGTTTGGTGAATGTTAACCTTTTTTTATTAGATGAAAAATTTTCTTAATAGAGAATTGTTTAAGTACATCAGGAATATACAAGAAGCAAAAAACTGACAAGACCACATTATTTCCTAAAATTATTAGAACATGAAGTCCATAAATACTACAAATAAGCAAAAAAGGAATCATGAGAAGATTTGGATTCTTTTGATAATGTTTTAGTTCTTTCCTTCCAATTGCACCACGCAGTGAAGAGAGCGGCATTCCAAGAGTCCAAGCCGATTTGGAAAGGAGAGAATGGGAAGGAAAGCTCTAGCACTGAAACAATTACAGAACTGACTTCGACATAATCCTATATACCAGAGGAATCGAAACTGAAATGCCGAAAATGTTGAACAAATCGAAGCTGAGGGACATTTCAACATTCATTTTCAAAATTTGGAACTCTGCATGAACGATCCAGTTACAGCGTAAACACTCAATTCTTTTGCACTGAGTGATCAGTTGGGAGGGATGGACAAACCAAAGCCTTTCCTCTCTAAAATAATCTGAAAGCTCTGTCAGGTGCAAGTTCTTCTTTGGTTGGATGGTGTAGACTGGTTAGTGAGGTTGCTCACTTCATACTTTGCTGGGTTGTCTAGTTTTAAGCGAAAAACCTATGAATCCTTAGACATTTTCCATGATCATGTAATTTTGGTAATCAAAGGCAGAACTAATCTTCTTCACATTGTGGTTAGAGTTATCTACAGTCCTTCTTGTTACCTGACTATGAAGTTAATGCGGATATTGCATTAAATTCTAGTCATGAAGTATTCAATAAGCAAACTTTGTGATTATGCAGTGCCTTTACTTTATCTACTGAATCTTTTTGGATCAATGACTATGCCTCCTTTTGCCTTTTGAACTCAAAAACACGGATTACCTCACCAACCTTCTCACATTTCTCTCAGGTTGATGGACCTTCGTACAAAATGATACTAAGAAATGAAAAGGCCCATGATATGGATGTGAACTCAGTAAGGTGGAGCCATGGTGTAAGTCTCTCTCTCTCTCTCTCTCTCTCTCTCTCTCTCTCTCTCTCTCTCTCTGTCTAAGTTCCGAACTGGCATATGGGTTCAATAGAGACGTCTATTTTTGCTTGATTGTGTAGTCAGATTGCGGTTGAATGTAGTCATCTTATTGTGTTAGGAATGGGAGTTGACCTGAATTTTAATTAATTGACCATATTAAAGATTTTTTTTTTTGGTCGGACTCATATCAAAGATTTAACTGAACTATAATTTTTTAGTGCCTTACGAGGTGCTTGCTGGAAATTTTGGTCTTTCCTTGCTGTAAGTTTGAGATCTTGCTTATGCCTATGGTGGAAGTATTCATGATGACCATTAACTGCTGTATGGAAATTATTCTTTGCTTTATTTCTACCAGAATACCATAAATTATTAAAGGAATAATAGGCATGAAATGCACATGAAAATGAAAATTGGCCATTAGAAGGCACAATATTTTTCATAATTAAATATACTGGGACGAAGAGAGTCCCCTAGGATGCTTCTTGTTTGGTGTTCTTTGTATTTTCTTCCCCCTTGATTGCCTAAAATGATAAGAACGATAAAAGAGTAGACTGGCTAAATCTACAGGTTTAGAAGATAATGTACGAAACACTGCACTGGGGAAAACTCTCGTTGATTTATCTATAACTACTTATTGGTTTTCCTGTGCAAGTTTGTCTTTTGTTATCAGTTTCTTGCTTGATTGCTTCTGTTTGAATTCTCATATTAATATTGCCAAATATTATGCACTTATCACCATTATTTTCCAGGAAAACCGCTTTCTTGCTTCTGCAAGTGATGATGGGACGGTAAAAGTATGGGAGCTTGTGCCTGTAATTTGATAGCTATGTATCACACTGTCAGTGAATTTCATAGGTATTATGTCATAGATATGTAAAAAGCTCTCCAAATTGTTCAAACCTTGGAAAAAAAATATATAGAGGTTTCATTTCAAATGTCTCGCCTTAAAATAAGAGAATGCTGCTGATCAGATTTTTCCTAAGTTTGGCCAGGGTAAACAAAACAGAGAAGTGAATGAAGATGAGGAAATTTGTGCTTCTAGCTCGGCTGGAAGTGTGGATGTGTTCGGGTGCACAATTTCAGGGAGAATTTTACCCCCCTTCTCTCTCTCCTCTCTTCTGTTATTTGCTGTAATCTTTTATAGGTTGGTTGTGTAAACCATATTTTGTCCCGCAAACCCTACTATTCTGCAGTCAATAGACTAATCAAATTTTGTGGGAGGAGACATTCCCTTTTTATTTGTTTATTATCTTCCGCTATTGCATATTTGAAGCGGAGACTAAGACTATAATGATCCATAATCATGTTGGTAGATAAATAGGGCATTTGCTTTGAGGACATAAAAGCAGCAATCTATGCAACAGGCCAGTGCTTGTTCTCTCTTCCCAGATAGTTACCTTATGGCCGAAGGGATTGATATTTGCTACCCCTTGACACAATAGAAGCAGAAGTTCACGCTTTGTCAATTGCACATTGACAATGGTGGAGCTAAAGATTCAGATGTAGATATGCTTGTATTCTTGCGCTGGTGAACTTGAGAAACAAGAGAAGAAACAGCTAGATCCTTTCCTTTGCTTCTATCGATTCCCTTACCCCCCCTCTCTCTCTCTCTCTCTCTCTCTATTCATATATATACAGACGCAACAATTTTATTGATCCTGAATTATGGTTTCTATGCCAGTCGCTTCATCTGGAAAAGTCACCATGGCATTCGGCGAACCGTGCAAACGTCATTGTAATGCGCATCGTGGAAACGCCATTAGTACCCTCTACAAAGCAAGAAAAGAAGAAAAGCAATTCTCGAAAATCACTTGAACATTATTTATATTCCTGGTCGGACGATACAACACACATTGAAATCAACACATTGCCAAGATCAATCTAAAAGTGATTATGGTTACACGCCTCTAATAAATAGAAGAAAAAGAGTGAAAAACTCTAGCACCTGTTCTCTAATCTCAGTCCACCGGAATTAGCTCGTCTTCCCTCCTCAACCAAAGCAGCCTTAGCCGACATGATTTTCGCGGGCAGGAACGAAGCCTCGAACGCGGAGCAATCCACCCAATCCTTCAGCAGCTCCTCCTGACCCCATATCTCGGGGATCCACGCCCGACCCGCAACATCGATCCGATGTCTCTTCAGCCTCTCCCGCCCGTTCATTCCTCTATCTTCTTTCCCTTCCTCTTTCGAATCGTCCAGGCCCGAGGAGCGGTCGGCCAATGCTCGGAGTCGTGCGCCTTCTCCTCCATCGTCCTTGGTCTCCTCACGAGCTGCAGGTGATGAACTCTGCCCCTCATTTTCATCAGAGTTACCCTCAGGGCCACCCCCGTGAAGGGTGTCCAGTTCATTACCAGGTTGGTGGGTTCCTGCTGGAGAAGAGGCCATCGACGCATCGGACTGAGCTGAGCCGGAACCTTCTTCTACACTCATTGCAATGTCTCCTTTCCTCATGTAGAAAGTGAGAGTGAGCGAGCTGAACAAATGGCTAGCGTTTCGTCCTTCTTGATTCTCGGGAGGCACTCTGGTTCCGCTCCAGTTCTTGAACGATCCCCGCTGCTATCTCGTTCGGGGGCTTTGAGAAGATAGGCGAGAAGGAGGTCGAGAGCGTGTGGGAATAAGAGGGGGGACGAGAAATGGGTGGGACGGTAGCCGACACGTCATCCGAAGGGTACCCTTTCTTGAATGGTATGTGACAAGTGTACGTGTCCTTTTCCGGACTGAATTCCAATTTGTGTGGCTTTCTTTCAAGTCCATGATTCACCAGAGAGAGAGAGAGAGAGAGAGAGAAGGAGAGGGGGTCAGGTGAAGCTGTTCCGTTGGAAGGGATCTTGGGAATATTGTGAGGTTGATACGAGCTTTAGCTTTTTTCGAGTGATTATATTTATGTGAGGTCGATGTTGATTTCGATGAATGCGATTCTTGGGGACAGGCCAATGAGGTTGTAGCATTGGATTTAGGGGGAGGACTGGAGGAGGGGCCCTTTTTTCATTTTAATTACTTTTATAAGAGAAAAAATGTATAGTATTTTTTATATTATTTAATAAATTTTATGATATATAAATGGAGACTTGGTGGGAGAGGAGTTTCAAGGAGAGAGATTTCTTAGATGTTGATGGACACCTCCAGCCACCCGCGTTCATTTCGTCCTCATTTGCTTGAAGCTCCGACCAGCTTTCCTTTCTTTTTCTTTTTTCAATAATTTTTTTCTTCTTTCTTTCTCTTTCATTATATTCTTGTAATTATGTTTGCTCAAGCGTAACTATATATGGAAGCTAATTAGACCAAAATATCTGGCTTAATCTAGTTGAATTCACTAATTAGATTGAAATGTTGATCTTAATCTTTAAATTCAGCTTCCTTATATTTCTCTGGTAAAAGCTAGTGACCATTACCGACAACCACCAACAACCATCAACGGTTGATAAGTAACGTCCAATGATGAAGGTGAAGATGATGAGCATAGTCCACAATAATCTTGTTCTTCAACTATGAATTAGTCCATTTTAAGTTATTTCTATCTATTCTTTTTTGCACATGAATATCCGAAACAAGTCCATCTCCCCAAGGGAAGTGCACCTTTTGTGGAAATTTTACCAAGGAAACATATTCCTCATTTTCTAACATTTGGATCATTTAAGAATATGAATTGTCTGAAAATCTTATTCAAGAAATTCACTCCGGCTTTTAAATATCAAAAATCACTTTTTCAAAATAGATTAATTCCAATATCCATACTTGGGACCCCAATGCTCAAGCTTTGGACCTTAACAATCAGGTCTAGGTATCCCTGTGGCCACCAGGTCCTAGACCGTGGCGCTTGAGCCTAAGGACTTTGAGTTGTACTTCAGACTTTTTCTCAATGTGTGTTTTCATAAATTTCTCATGACAAACATCAGAAAATAACTAGAAAATGAGTTCTGTTATTATTTCCCATATGCTACTACATATAGAAAAATGAATCATTTTTCTTGAAAATATTTTCTAACAAAGTTGATTTTTCGTAAAACAGATGAAGCCTTAATTCCCATTTTCACGGATGAAGATCCTTTACCCCATTTGTGCTCCTACTTAAGCACAGTTACCATTGGAGATCTGAGGGAACCAATTGACCTGTTCTGAGAGAAGCCTCAATGTAAGAGAGTTCGCCTTGCGACTCAAAATATTACAGTGGTATCTACCAGAAAGTAAAGCCATATATAGCCCAAAAAGAGACCTGCCATAGGTGCAAATTAGGGCAAAATCTTACCTTTGCACAATCGATGTGGACCGAAATCTTAACAGTCGGGTGTATAAGGGTCACGAGATTCAAAGGCATATTCCACATAACTGGACCGTCTTCATGGAATTTGATCTACCCAATTAGGTAAGCTACTAATGTCCCAACTTCCAGTAGAATTACCGCAAAGGTTTCCCTCTAGGTAAAGCCCAAAACTCTCAGCTCTCAATTCTATGCTTATCAGGAAACCGAATTTACCAAATCCCACAAGCAACAGCAGACATTTCATGATTATTCAGAACCCAAATTAGAGCCCTCCAAGAAGCTAAAAACACAAGTATCGCCTTACCCAATTGAGTCATCCTGCCAAGGCATCTGCCTCCCATGCAATCCACAAGCTGCAACATATGATTCCAATGCTCTTCAGGAAGAGCATTGCGCAGACAAACAATGCTTGCTCTTGCCAGCAGGATTACATGAAGTGCGTATAGAAGATCTCGATAGCTTCCATTTCAACATTTGATCTTATTTAGAAGACTGTAAAGCCATATTTAGGACCATTAGGCTTTAGCCATGCTAATTTATGCCAGTCGACATCATCTCTGCCAAGCAATGAGTCACTCCTTCAGAACAATGCCACAAGATGAATAAGAATTCTCTCTAGATCTACTATTATCACCACGAACCAGCTCAGGAACTTGCACATGATGGAAGTCTCACAAAGTACATTATGAGCCTTTCTTTCTTCTATTAGATGATATAAAAAGGGAGAACAAAAATAAACTGCATCTAGTAAATTACAGCTAAATCAGGAAGCAGAGCCACTTCCAATTAGGTACCATCTGTACAGGGGGAATTATTTCCAACGTATATCACAAAACAACTGACCTTTGTGGAGAACTTGGATGATAATTGAGTCTGCAAAACTGTAGCGAGTATTATTTTCCTATAGGCTAAAGTAATAACATAATAAACAAAACCTAAAAATCTAATCACAAGAAACACTAGCCAACATGCACACTGATATCTCAAGATGTAGAACCCTTACTTAAGATCCACAGGCAAATTTAGGAGGCCAGTATTGTCAAAGAATCCTTTTCATTCTCTTAGAAGGCATGCCAAAATTCAACAAGAAATTCCTCACTTTACAATTTAAGCTCTTGGATAACGTGACCGTCCCTTCTTCTTGAGGAATTCTGGAATCTCTACTGAACCACCCTCACTAAAAAGGACGTTGGCCGGTTGATTCCTATGGTGACCTCACCTTGGGCAAGCTGACCTGCCTGCATTTCCGAACAGCAGAAATAAAATCAAGTTAAACATGGTCAACTCTTACAATGATAATAATTCGTTTGTTCATACTCCTGTGTCAGCTGTGTATGCAGAGAGAGAGAGAGAGAGAGAGAGAGAGACCTGGAGGAGCCTGCTGTCGCTTTCTTCTTGGCGTTTGAAACCCGTCGCAATCAATGTTATGCTAACCTGATTAAGAGCAAAACCAATTGCATCACCTTCAGTGCAAGAGTTATTGTTGTAACAGGACAATTGTAAAAAATACCGTCCATTATTTTTGGCCCAATCAAACATCTTATTCCTGTCTTATTGGGTATACTTTCACCATCTGTGCTGACATTAGAGGACAGTTTTTATCAAAAAGACTTGGGACTGTGCATGTGTTCCAAAAATGGCAAAATAAGAAACTAAGAAAGAAAAGGGACTCATTCAGAGAGCATGAAGGATTAAAGACTAGATTAAAATTGAATAGCGTAAGTGCAATACAGTTTTTGCTTATTGATCAGCTACTATCTACAACTTACTTGACCACTGAGTGATGGATCAATTACTGCACCAAATATTAAATTGGCATTTGGATCCACAAGGTCATATATCACCTCCGCTGCAGCATTTACCTACCAAAAAATCCCTTCCAAGATTTAGACTGTGCATAAAAAAGGACATGAATAGATAGAAGCTTTAAATTATTCTCCTAAAGTAGCAGTGAAGATCCTGACTTGCATAAGCCATTAGAGATATAGTACAAGCTTTTCTCATACAGCCAACTGGTGGTTGGGAGGCCTGTTCAGGAATTCCAATGCCTGATGTTAAAAACTTCAGGTAGGAAAGAGGGAAGCCTCATATTTGTTTGTTTGTCCTCAAGAAAGTCTTGGAACATGGAAGATTTGCCATGTCAAACATTGTCACAATTTAAGCAGAGACCCAAGTCTAAATACATGGACATACAAAAAGATGAACCAGTATCACAGCACTAAGCCTCACTTTCAGTGGGACCAAGTTCCATCACAATATTGAAGCTGTGTGCAGCAGCAGACAAGCCCTAGTGCAGAAATCTATGACCAACTTTACACAGCACATATGAAAAAAAAAACAATTAGTTTTTTGTTTCTTCTTGATATAAGATGCCACTATGTAGCACTTAGTGGGAAGACAGGGAATTTTACTTCTAGTTTTAACTATCACTTCAGACTGTAATGAGTCCATGACTGAGGGAGCATGAATATGTGCTGCAACATCCATGATGTGCCGATACCTACCTGAGATCATCCTATGGTGTGAATTGTGATTTACATTGTCTTTTCGTGGATGTGCTTAAATAGAAAATGAGCTAGGCAAAGAGGAAGCATGTAAAGGTTAAACTAAGGACAACCACCAACAAAAAATGGACAGAAAGTATTTTAATATGCTTATACCTCATATAATGTGAGATCGCTGCCTCCAGTTATGTTCCAAACAATACCAGTAGCCCTTTCTATGCCGATGTCCAGTAATGGTGACTGAATGGCATTCAATGCAGCATCTTTGGCCCTGCTCTTACCTAATAACGACAAGATATCATCATTTACAGACTGAAAAATTTCGACATTAATCATAAGTGGTCTATGAACCCAATTTCAAACAGACAAGTTTGCCACCTCAACCCATAATCAATCTAAGATATTAGGAATCCCCAGGATAACTTTATCACAAATACTGATGCACATGGAAACTCATGAGGAGAGTGTAATTTTCTGAATTAGACCAGTAAGACGTCCTGAGGGACTGCTTGATTAAGTTACAGTTCAGAGTTTATCGATAGCGAATATGCACAGAAGAATGTAACAGATCCCTTTTTGAATAAGGTGATGGTTAGATCTAATAGTTATTAGGAATAACATTAAACTGAACCTTTTATGCCTTTCCTACAAATTACAGATTGCATTCATGAATTATTAAGATGGGCTCAGTCTCTTCCTCTCTATATACGCTTAATCAAGCCTTGAGGACAAGTAAGCTCATTTTCATTGTTACATTCGTAGGATTCTACAATTCACAAATACCACTTTCTAAGCAAAGCTTCAAGAATGCAGATCGGAAACTTCATGATCTACAATTACCCCCAACAATTATTGCATGAACCTTATGAAATGTATTGAAAACACCAGTTACTTTTCATATAAAGTTATCAAATGTTGCAATGATTAACTAACCAGAATGTCAATTAGTGAAAACTAAACCAGTTTTGTTTCAACTGCAGTCAACCGTTAAAGAGATTCCAACAATCACATACAAAGCTATCAACACTATATTTATACGGTACCTTACATATCATACCTACATTTGACATTAAAATTTTACTTGGCAATTAGTGAATACCTACGATACTTTTAAACAATATAAGCAGAATACCCTCTTGAAGTCATCTCTGATATAAGGAGATGGATGCTACGATAGCATGCAGGAAGTTGTATCACAACATCACACAAAATTTATTCTGCTTTAACCCAAAAATACCTGTTGCGGTTCCTATCCCCATCAATGAAGAGCCGGCATTTGCCATTATAGCTCGAACATCAGCAAAATCCACATTGACCAGCCCCGGTATCTGCAAACAAGATGATACAATATCAACTAACACCAACAGATAAATTCAAGGAAGTAGGATACTCGAAGTAGTAGAAAACTTCAACTAGCATAATCTAGCTGATCAAACATTCTTTTTATAGAGAAACTGCTCATTAACAACAAATACTCAACCTATCTAACTTACACCCATATAAACCATGAACAAACAGTCAGACAAAAGTTACTGCCAGGTGGCTCTACCTAAAATAGTGAACAATCAATCAGCATATCGCCATAGAAGCAACTCCAGCAGCAATAAAAAAACTCATTTTCCCAATTTCTTTCTTCAGTAACAACAGCAAAAATGTTCCATGATCATATATGCATTAAGATACTATTATTTACTGAAAAGGTTTCCATTGAACAGAAAAAAATCTTTCCTACATAGTTCATATTTGCTGGTTATGGACTGCACTCTTTGAGATCATTTAGTGGCAGAAATAATTAGATTACTGAAACCATCCTGCCATCCATAAAAAAGATTTGGAATACACTTTTCCTCTTTCATTCTATATTCAGAAGTTCTATTTCAACAACCAAACAACAAAAGTAATGCAGGTCCAATGAGGCAAACTGATATCTCTATACCGTAATTATGTCGGAGATGCCTCGAACTCCTTGCCGTAGGATATCATCTGCCAGATTAAATGCTTCAGTCACTGGGGTAGATTGTGAAACTGCAGTTAACAATTTGTCATTCGGGATGACAATTAGCGTGTCAACGTTGTCTCTCAAAGATGCTACTCCTTCCTGGGCTTGAACGGTCCTCCTTCTTCCCTCAAAAGAAAATGGCGTAGTGACTATACCAACAGTCAGTATACCCATCGATTTTGCAACTCCTGCAATGATAGGTGCACCACCAGTCCCAGTTCCTCCCCCCATTCCAGCCTGCAAGTGGAAGTCTAAGATGATGAGAAAACAGATAGACCATGTGAATATATCAACAAGGGAAAATGTCACAAATAGTCCCTATATTATTATTTAATGTGCAATTTGGTCCTTGAACTTTCGATCGGCTCAATTTGGTCCCGAACTATTGATAAATGTCCGATTTGGTCCTTGAACTTTCGATAGGCTCAATTTGGTCGAACTATTGGTCTTGAACTTTCGATAGGCTCTGAACTATTGATAAATGTCCGATTTAGTCATTCGTTACTGTTTTCCTTTTTTTTTTTTTTTTTTTGCTTCTTCTCTCTTCCCTCCGCCGGCTCCGGGTGAGGGAAGCCGGCGTCCGGCGAGGGCGGCCCGACGTCGGGGTGCTCCTTGCTTGACGCCGACAAGGGCCGCCCTCGCCGGACGTCGGCTTCCCTCCGTCGGAGCCGGCAGAGGGAAGAGAGAAGAAGCAAAAAAAAAAAAAAAAAAAAAAAAAAGGAAAAACAGTAACGAAGGACTAAATCGGACATTTATCAATAGTTCAGGGACCAAATTGAGCCGATCGAAAGTTCAGGGACCAAATCGGACATTTATCAATAGTTCAGGGATCAAATTAAGCCGATCAAAAGTTCAGGGATCAAATTGCACATTAAGTAATAATATAGGGACCATTTGTGACATTTTCCCTATCAACAACCAAGTGCATTCAACTTAAAATAGCCTGTAGTAAAATTTTCTGGACTAGAATTTACTAAATGTCCCAAAACAATTAGCTTCCAGTGACAATTTTATCCCCTATAATAGCAATCTACATGCTTTACTCCCAAGAGAAGGAATGCAATAAAGAGAATGAACATTGTCAAAAGTTTCTTTTATGAAAATAAGCACACTGCACGGGCACTCTTACCAAATTATCAGTTGTCTTATCTTACACCCTAGCATTCACATGCTAATTTGAGTATGGGAACAGATCAAACTTCCAGAATAGAGAAAAATTGCAAGTAAAACCATTTTTTTCCTGATGGTAATGTCCACTAACAATAAGGAAATGCCTGCAAATTATGGAGTTCAAAGTGAAAGCAATAAACCATAAAACACAGAAGTATACGCTAGCAGAACATCATCGTTTAATTTGATGGCAGACAAAACAAAACCTATCCTACCGTGACAAAGACCATATCTGCACCATAAAGTGCCTCTTCTATTGTTTCTTTGCTCTCTTTGGCAGCATTCATGCCAATCTCGGGGTTCCCACCAGCACCAAGACCTCTAGTTAGCTCTTGACCGATTTGCAGACGATTCTCTGGAAAGACAGGTGACATTCTCATTGCTTGAACATCTGTATTGACAATCCAAAACTCCACACCCTTCATTGCACTTTCAATCATGCGATTAACTGCATTTGAACCACCTCCTCCCACCCCAATAACCTTGATCTTAGCTTCATTATAAGTATTTGGAGTAGTTGTATCTCTTAGGCTCTCCGTGACACTTCCACTTGAACTATCCTTCCGCGGATTACTTATGGTGCTATTTCCCTCACCCCTAAGTATTGACACTTCTGGGTGCAGATTCAGGAAAGGGTCTTTACTTGGGTATGGACTGACATTGTGTGAGTTAATAGAGCATTTAAATTGAGATGAAGAGTAATTTTGGTAGGCATCCATAAGTCCACTCTTGCAGTTGGACATCCTCAGAAAATTAACTCTTCCCAACTGATTCTCGAGGGCAAATCTGTCTCCAAGATTGCCAGACATCCCCAAGGGGACTGGGGTGACAGACGGTGCAATTCGCACGGATGAACAAGAAGCCATCTCCAAATGCAGACGCCAATGATCTTTTACGATAAGATAAATTGTACACGTTACCAGAGCCTTTAGACTAAAATAACCCAAATCTCCAATTCCGCTGCCAATATTTTTGGAAGACCTGTTTGAGAGAAATGCAAGACAATCAGAGACACAGCAAGCAGCATTAAGGCCAGAACCAGAATAACGAAAATGCGCCAAGTGACTGCCAAAAAAAAAAAAAATCACACCAGGACCATGTCAAACGGAAAATTAACCATTGCAGCTGAAGAATATAAAGGTTAAACGTGCAGAAAGAAAAGAACATAAACCCCAAAGGCAATGCCACAACTTCAGGGTCAAGAATCCAACCTCGAACGCGACAAAAAACAACTAAAAGGATGCGCGAACTACCCCAGATGAAAGAAAACAAAAAACGTTTATTGGGTAACGAAATCCAGCAGGACTGCAACCCGAACAATGCCAGAGAATCGAGCAAACAGAATAAAAGTGCAGAACCCACATGCACAACACGGGAGCAATGCTAGAGAACGCCAAAAGGCTTACTCATGGAGACAGGGGAGGCGAGAAACGGCGAAGCATTTGATGGGTCGTCGCCGAAACGGGAAATGAGAGGTGTAGCGATTCGGCTTTCGAGGAGTGGAGTGAGGTGAAGCGAGCGAGTGAGGATTCTCTCAGTGGGTTCGCTGCGTTTGACGCTTGCTTACCAAATATTTGCTTGGCTTGGCTTTCTGGCTGACGATGAAAGTCTCCGACACACCCGCCTCCAAAATATCCGCCACCAAGGAGCAATTCTCGGGAACTATACCTGCGACCTTCGAAAAAGGAGGACATCCTTGTCATTGTGCAGAGATTCGGGCCGGGCGGGCTGGGATTTAGCTTGCACACGAGCCCGCCCCCGAACATTCCGGGCCTATACTTTTGGTTCGAAGAGTGGGCTCGAACCGAAATGACCTGGGTCGGTCCGGGTCGGTTTGGCGTAAGCTCAAGCATCGCATTAGATTCTTTTAGTTTCATTTGTTTTTACTGAAAATGAATGATTTAAAAAAATTTTTTTATAAAAAAATCTATTGTTTTACTTGTGAAATTGAACGAACGAAAAATATTTTTATTGTTCGTGAAAACGTTTGTTATCTCTGAAGCCTAGACATCCATCGTACAACTCTACAACCGACGGCTAGAGCTGCGGCTCATCACCTGGCAACCGTCCGACCCTGAAAAGTACTCAACATGGACTCAAGAATTTTGACAAGCCCTAGTCATGAAGGATAAGAATGGTTTCCTTGATGGAACCATCCCGATTCCGACTTACGAGCATTTGGCACCAATCAACTTTTTCGAATATGGATAGGAAATTGCATAGCCTCATAAGTGGCGATTGGACATCCCCCAATAGAGGACTCAAGAACTATGTCGGAAAATATCAAAGAAATGTATGGAAAACTCGATCGGGCCAAACATTTCTTGCTTACCTAGGCACTATTGGGGTTAAAGTAAGGAAACATGTCCATCGCGGCCTGCTTTGACAAGCTCTAGAAACTCTAGAATGAACTAGAGGGGGCCAAAGAAAAACTATAGGATTGGATTTGACACTACAACAATATTGGGCCATAAAGGAAAGAGAAATGGTGACCCATTTTCTTTTAATTTTGAATGACACTTATTGTTATGGTCTCAGATTTTGGTTGTGGATTTAGTGCCGTCACTTGGCCAAATCTATCAACTCACCATCTAGGAGGAAAGCCAATGACTTACTTTATTGGCGGACATCAAGGTGGGAGAGAGCATCTTGCTCATCGCCCAAACGAACCTCCAACAAAGAGGACTGGCGGGCAAGACACGGACTAAAGGTTAGAGAAGATGATTTTTGTCATATATTTCTCAATTTTGATAATTATATCTTTCAGGCCATTTCAAAATGGCAAACTAATAGATTTGGGTGGTATCTTGCAGGGCTATATCTTTGGATTAGTTTTCCCAAAAAAAAATTGATTTATCATGTATTCCCTTGTATGAACAATCATTAATGATAGAATTTTCCTTTCTCATTAGGGATTGAGTTAATGCTTCCTTTCTATATCTTTAATGCCAAATTTATCTTTTAGCAAAGCAATCATGTGCATTTTTCCCACTAGTAAATCCCGTGCCATCATTGTTTTTTCACTGATTCATGTTGATATTTGAGGGCTTTATCACACCTCACATCGTGATAGGTCTCGCTTCTTCCTTACCATTGTAGATGATTATTCTTGTGCCACATGGATCTTTCTTATGCAATCCAAAAGTCAAGTTCTTTCTCAACTAATTTTTTTTCTCTCTCTATTAACTAATTAATTTGGGAAATTTGTTTAGCACATTTGAATTGATAATGGAAGAGAAATGCGCATTCCTTTTTTCTTCCCATGGAACTCTTATGAGAGTTCATGCACTTATACTCCATTAAAAAATGAGATTGTCAAGCGTAAACATGTCATCTCTTTCGGGGTCCATTCTAGAAACCTTTTGGGGAGATTGTGTGGTCACGATAACTTACTTGATTAATCACATGCCAACTCGGATTCTTAGCAGACGAATTCCCTTTGAATTACTTTTTGGGAATAAATCCAAAATGCATCATTCGAGAGTTTTTGGCTACATATGCTATGTTACTACCATGGGACCCAGGGACAAAATGGGTCCCCGTGCCCATCTATGCATCTTCATGGGATGCCCGACTCTCCACAAGGGTTATCATGTTTTGAAACCATCCGCAAGTAATTTCTTTGTAAGCAAAGATGTTGTTTTCTATGAAGACATATTTCCTTTTCAGGATAAGGTATATTCGCCTTAACATTTTGGCTCAACGCCGGATTATCATCAATTCTTATCTGAAGAGGATTTATCTTCTAATTAATATTATATTCTTATTGCATCTCCTGAACATCCGACACCATCTCCAATAATAGAGAATACTGTCAAATCTTCATTGACTTTGGGTCATTCGATCGAGCATTCTGCCATGCCATGCGAAGAGACTCTGCCCTTTCTAACACTTCTGTTTGTGAGCCAAGAAAGGAGGTAACTTTAGGAATTATTAGGCAGAAGAAGCCCAAGTGCCAAAACTTGGCACGGAGGGACACTTAAGTGCCAAAATTTCGAAAAGGTATACTTAAGTGCCAGTTTCGGAGTAAAGTGGAACACTTAAGTGCCACTCCGACCAAATTGCCGACGTGGCAATTTTCCGGCGAGTGGGTGCAAAACGGCGTCGTTTTGCTTGCTGACGTGGCGAGAAAATGCAAAAACGACGTCGTTTTGTGTCGATATGTAAATAATTAATATAAAAATTAATTTAATTTAATTTAATCTTAATTTTATTTAAGATATTCTAAAAAATAAAAACTTAAAATTAAAAAATCTAAAAAATAAAAAACCTAAAATTAAAAAAAAAATGGGGGGGGGGGGGAGTCGAAGGGGGCGGCCGAGGTTTGAGCCCTCGGCGCCATCGCCTCCTCGCCGACGCCGAGAAGGGCCGGCGACGGAGGGGGAGGGTCGGCGGGGTCGTCGGCCCCGGCCGACCGGGCGGCGAGGGCCGTGACCCTCGCTCCGGATCCGGGCGAGGGCTTGCGGGCCCTCGCTGCCGGTCGGCCGGCGTCCCCGCCCCTCGGCTAGGGCCCGGCGACCCGGCCGATGCTCCCACCACCGTCGCCAACCCTTCTCGGCGACGGTGGGGAAGCAACAAGGGCTCGCGAGCCCTTGCCTAGATCTAGGCCAAGGGTCATGGCCCTCGCCCGGATCCGGCGAGGGCTTGCGGGCCTCGCCGCCGGCCCGGCCGTGGCCCGGCCGACCTTGGCCGATGCTCCCCCACCGTCGCCGGCCCTTCCCGGCGACGGCGGGAGGCGGCGAGGGCCCCCTCTATTGTCGGCCCTTCCGGCGGCGGCGGGGAGGCGGCGGTGGCGAGGGCTCATCCCTTAGCCGCCCCCTTCGGCTCCCCCTTTTTTTTTGTAATTTAGGTTTTTTAATTTTTAGGTTTTTTAATTTTAAGTTTTTTATTTTTTAGAATATCTTAAATAAAATTAAGTTTAAATTTAATTTAATTAATTTTTATATTAATTATTTACACATCGACATAAAACGATGTCGTTTTTACATTTTCTCGCCACGTCGCCGAGCAAAACGACGCCATTTTGCACCCAACTCGTCGAAAAATTGCCCCATCAGCAATTTGGCCGGATTTTGGCCGGAGTGGCACTTAAGTGTACATTTATGAAGTTTTGGCACTTAAATGTCCCTCCGTGCCAAGTTTTAGCACTGCAGTGTCCCAAACTCGAAATTATTATGTTACTTTTATTGTGGCTCTCCTAGTAAAAAAACTTTCCATTAACCCTTTTCCATGAGCGCTCTCACGTGGCGCCTTTGCACCGTGCTCTTAATTCTGAAAGTTAATAGAGACCAACTTTGATCCAATATGAAGTTTTCATCTAACGTTTGATTGACCTGATTTTTACTCGAATCATCCCAAGAGTATTGCTAAACGTAGGAGGAGCACAAACAATGAGCCTTTCTTTTCGCATCTTTTTTATCTACCTAGTCCCGTATATTGATCTAGCATAAACAATTAGAGGATTTAAGTTGATCATTTCCGAAAATTCAAATAGGCTTTTTGAACGAGCCTTTTACTTGGTAGGTAACATTGATAAAGCTAATGTGAAGGTGCACGACTCAAACTTTCTGAAAATATAGTTTGATTTTTGAAATAGTGTTGGGATCGCCGATATGCTCAAATTGGGACCAACAAGTGGTTGTTGTGAAAAGTTGCGATATCTTCCTGGTTAAAACTCTATCAATACAATTCTCAAGGCATCAAAAAAGCTTGTGACTATATCTAGGTGATTCATCACTTGATCTTAGAAAAATCACAATTTTCTTGACACCCTTGAGGTTGGACGGTTAAAAGTCACAATATCCAGTAATGGAGTCATTCTATTGGGAAAATTGAGTATTGCTGGAAAGCTCCTGGAAAGCACAACCCCTTCGTACCCCTCGGTTATAATATCAATGAAATTTATTTTCAATCAAAATTTAGTCAAACGCCGACAAAAAAATAAGATGTCGAGGCTTTGGTTAGGGACATGGTCGTTGTTCGGGTGTACCCTCCTCTACTTTCTTTGGACATGCATTTACTCAAAGGAGTGATTAAAGTGCAATGGGTCATGTTTTACCAGGATTCGTCGACGGCTTGGCTCCGCAAGCTGGGAGGCCATCTTCCAACGCTTCCTAGGAAATTCATAGAGGAATATATTGTGCAACACATTCTTCTTCTCCCGCACAACTTCGACTATGCTACGAGGTATCAAAGATATCTCCTCGAATATTAAAAAGATGAGCTTAGATATTACTAATTTGCTACTTTGGTGGTTGCTGTTTGCTTGTTTAGCTCTACCATTTCGAGATTCTCAACAGAATTATACTCACTATAGAGTATGCTTTTGATCGTGTACAAAGAGTTTGACCTAGCACATATAATTCTTTACAGAATTGTACTCACTAAGAAATATGTATCGCGCATTTGTGAATGAACCGATCCCAAAAGTGTTTTTCATTCAGCACATATGAGTGATGATGTTTGTTCAGCTCACGTCCTAGAAATGTTTCCTTAGGAATCTATTTTAAAGCTGATTTCACTCCAGAGAGACCCCAATTCTGACGGGATATGTTTTCTTCCATTCCCGATCAAGGATAATACACCTGAAAAAAACTTCAAAATAAATGTTTTTATAATTATGCAAACGGTAGAAGTTCACCATAACTGGGAGGAAAATAGCAATTTTTACACGAAAACTTGCCAGCAAAGGAGCAAAAACAGAAGGAGATAAATGGCCCATCACATTCTTGATACTCTTCTTGTCTTGTCATATCACAATTATTCATCCCTCTATAATACTACAATTAAACCATATAAATTCATTTCTAATTAGACTCACCTCCTCCGGCATTTCTGACCATGCTTGATAATTATTCTCAATAATTATTCAAAGTCGCCAGCAACAAAAGAAAGAAAATTAAGGCTTGAGTACCATTCCACATTCTCCATTTCGGCTGACAAACAAGGCTTGATGTTTCATAGTTCAAACAACAGATATCGCCGGACAAGTTTGATGAAATGAATGTAAATAAATTCAGTTTGCTTTCACCTATTTCAAGATGAAATCAAATCAGATCTTCAAGAAGAGACATCTGAACTCGCGGATGTCATTTTAGGCTCTTCACTTCAACCATGGATACTTGAGCTGGTTCTCCGATTCTTTCACTGAGTCTCTTCACTAGATGCATCAACCTCGTTCTCGCTGCTTGGCTTCATGTATTTCTCCCATTCTTGGATTTCTATAAAGACAATTAAATGAATAAGTTGATATGAGGAGCTCATGTTTATAATTAAGCTTTAAGATTGGTTTTAAGGAAAAACCTTGTGCCACCCATCTGCACTCGCAGATGTTATTGAGGTTGTTGTATGATTCCTCCAAAAAACGTTCAACAACAATTTTCTGTGCACTAGAGATCTTCAATGACTTGAATGGAGGAATCTTTTTTCCTTTCTTACTGGAAGATATCTTTTTCTTCGATGAACCTTTCATTGTAGTAGCAAAACCTTGCTCCTAAATTGTCATCCAAATGAAGTCATACCCCAAGCGTTAAGTGAAAATAACTTATTTAAGGTTTTTATAACTCACCTGTGGAGAACTACCCCCAGGTGTCTCTTTTAGGGAGAATTACTAAAAAAGTCCTAAACCTATTGCAATTGTGCCAATTCAGTCCTAAACCTTTTTTTTTGGCCAATTTAGTCCTAAACCTTTTATAATTGTGCCAATTTAGTCCATCCGGCCAAAATTGGCCGGCGGCGTGACCGGCCGACGCGCGTGGACGCCGGCCGTCGTGGCGAACGCGACGTGGCATTTTTAAATATTTTTAAATATTTTTTTCGAATTTTTAATATTTTTGAATTTTTTAATTCTTTTTTTTTTTTTTTTTTTTTCCATCATCTTCTTCACCTCTTGGCCGGCCGGAGGTGAGGGCCGGCGAGGTCAGCCTCGCCGGCCAATGGCGAGGCTCGTCCCCGCCGGCCGGAGGCGAGGGCCGACGAGGGCGAGGCCCCGCCAGATCCGGGCGAGGTCGGCCCGCCGGCCACGGGCGAGGGCGAGGCCCCGCCGGATCCGGCGAGCTCGGCCCTCGCCGATCCGGCAGGCCTCGCCCAGCCAAGGCGAGGGTCGACCTCGCCAGTGGCCGGCGAGGCGACCTCCTCTCTCTCTCTCGTTTGAAGTTGCGGCGCTCGCTCGGAACCGTTCTCTCTCTCCGCCTCAATCCGTGCCTTGCGATTGCACCTCCGGTGTGCGAGCGAGCTCGCGGCTTCCGATCGCCGCTGCATTGTGGACGAAGGGCGAAGAGCCTCGCCAGCCACCGGCGAGGTCGACCCTCGCCTTGGCCGGGCGAGGCCGCCGGATCCGGCGAGGGCCGAGCTCGCCAGATCCGGCGGGGCCTCGCCCTCGCCGGTGGCCGGCGAGGCCGACCTCGCGGATCCGGCGGGGCCTCGCCCTCGCCGGCACTCGCCTCCGGCCGGCGGGGGCGAGCCTCGCCATTGGCCGGCAAGGCGACCTCACCGGCCCTCACCTCCGGCCGGCCAGAGGTGAAGAAGATGATGGAAAAAAAAAGAAAAAAAGAATTAAAAAATTCAAAAATATTTAAAATTCGAAAAAAATATTTAAAAATATTTAAAAATGCCACGTCGGCGTTCGCCGGACGGCCGGCGCCCACGCCGCGCGGCCGGGTCGCCGGCTGGCTAATTTTGGCCGGATGGACTAAATTGGCACAATTATAAAAGGTTTAGGACTAAATTGGCAAAAAAAAAAGGTTTAGGACTGAATTGGCACAATTGCAATAGGTTTAGGACTTTTTTGGTAATTCTCCCGTCTCTTTTATAATCAAGTCCTCCATTATAAAGTTGACAACCTCAACAGTTGAGCGTAACATCTTCGTTGATTGTCCATGACAATAAGTCTGCAAAGATAATAGATTTTGGTTATCTTAATTACCATATGAATATTTCCAAATAGTCATGTGCAAAGGTATTACTCATCATAGGTTGTGAAAAATGTCAGTACACAGAATAATAAAACGAGCAATAATGTAAAACTAACTTCTTCTTTTTTATACTTTTGCTAATGTACACGACTTGATAAATCCATTTTATTTGCTTACAATGTTAACAAGAATGGAATCAATGGAATCTACATTTCTTCTTTTCAATTGTCGATTCATTAAGGAAAGCACCAACGATGAAGTTTTTTTTTAATTTCACAATTACCATGTCTAATTTTCCA
Organism: Eucalyptus tenuipes; assembly: GCA_014182365.1. Classification (NCBI taxonomy): domain Eukaryota; kingdom Viridiplantae; phylum Streptophyta; class Magnoliopsida; order Myrtales; family Myrtaceae; genus Eucalyptus; species Eucalyptus tenuipes. The sequence continues at coordinate 28,550,631 of CM024547.1, read as the reverse complement.
TTTGCTCGTCGTCTGCACGCAATGTGCCACCCTTGAAGCCTCTTTTCAAATGAAGATTGTTGTTGGACATTCTGCAATTGAAAAATATTAATCACATCATAAAAATGGAAATAATTTGACAATTAGATATACAAATTGAGATACTTATATGCATCTAACGCAAAAACATAAAGAAGAAATTCAAGAAGCCACCTTGTCTAAGCCCATGCCAATTAGACAATCTAGGGGGATTAGGAAAGACACTATCTCTTCCCCTACAAGTGTGGTTTTGGCCCTGGTTTTGACTTCCATTGGTGTAGATGGATTTGTCTGTGCTTGATCATTTGTTATTTATGGTGAGCATTGGTTAGAAATTCTTACTAATAAAAAGTGTGCATTGATATGAATAAAAGATGAAATGTTAACTATCGATCACCATACACTTTAACTCAAGAAATGTTTGTTCAAATCTTTTAGAATGCATTTGTGAAAAGTACACAAACAAATCATTGAAATAATGTTACCTTAATGGCCGAGACATTTGACCCATCATTACTTGGAGGTAATCCATATGATATTGAATTCGAGTCGAGCACTTGATTTGAACTACTTTTTCTCAATTGAGAGACAACTTCCTGCAATTATAAATTATCAATGCTTGTGTATCTTATCGTTAAAGCATGGATTATGTCAAAGTCAAAGAATTGGGAATACACGTGTTCTGTTCATACATAATAATTGTAGCTGTGCTTTTTACAAATATAATTTAGGTGTGTACTTCATAACTACATCAAGATTGCCAAATATGCTTCAAGAATTAAGATGAAGAAATTTTGAGTGCCTCCCAATCTATTTTGTGGATCAGTCATCTCATGTGTTCTATCAATCTTTTCATGAAATATTGGTATTTGGAAACAAAGTGTTGAACCTCATAAAAGTGAATTGGAAAAAACCATACTCTATATTGTAAATTTGCATTTACAACATGGTCTGTCTCATGAAATATTACACTACAATTACATCGACTACTTGTATCCAAATATACTTAACAAAAGGTTAATTTGCATTACATTGTATCATTATTAGTGATGCAAACCATATTATGTAATGGTAAAATTGAGTTTATGTCATGGATTGCCTCACAAAGTTTCAAAGGAAAATATAAAACTCAAATTGACTATAATAGAAAGTTAACTTACATTGACAAGTGCCCTAAGTGATGTGTACAATAGATCACGCTGTCCTTGATTACGAATGTCTCGCTTGTTTGAACCACAGGGTCCATTCAATCCCGTTGAAACATGAGCGTTGTCTGGACTAGAGAATGACCTATTGACCTAGAAAGATGAGAAAGATAGAGATGGACAAGGCATGAGTAAAGAAAATAAATAAGCATATATGATTATACTCATCATCAAATGCTGCGAACCAGTTCAAAATGGGAAAACATATATGCCATGAAATAGGATCTTCAACTGTATTCATTATATCAAAGAAATGAAACATTTGGGAAACTACTATCAAGATGTTAAGCAAGTCGTGCTTGAGAAGATCAATAGTAAAATTAGAACAACTAATCCAACCACATTCGATAAGTTTAAGAACCCGCTCCTCCTATCAAGGAATCAAACTCATGGGATGCAATAAAAATGATAAAGTACGAGAAGAGTAGAAAAACATAGTGCCATATTCTGAAAGAAAAAGAATAACAAATCATTTCATGTGGAGAGCATGATTTTGTCCAAAATGATTCCAGGTGACAGCTAGGTTTTGAGAGGAAGAACATTGACTTATTAGCAAAACAAAGAAATATAACATCTAGACGTAGTATAAAGCAAAATAGTTCAGAGAGAGAGAGAGAGAGAGAGAGAGTACCTAGAACTCATTCCTGAAATAACAGTGGTAGAATAAAATGAAGAGAAACAGCATCTCCAGAATAACAGACAAAAAAAGGGAAAATATTTGAAAAGAGCCATAGTTTCTAAACATCTAATTTTAACAAACGAATTTGGCAGCTTATGTAATATTCAAAAGAAAGGTGGAAACTCATTTCGCTTTACATGTAAAGGACTTTCGCATACTACTTTTGTTCGATTTGGAAAATTTGTTAATTCTCTGAATAGTTACACTTTAGCTACTCATTATTCTCCGATGTCGAATGATGGTCGACTTTCTTTATGATTGAACTTAAAGAACGTGCGAATTCTCACTCAATTCATCGGTCCCTATTATGAACATTTATCGATGATCAACTTATGGTATAAGAGTGAAGTCTGCATAGTAAGAATACCAATTAAAAGAAATGAGCATAATAGAATTAACGGTCTGATTACTTACAACAATTAATAATGATTTTGCCATTTCAAACAATTGCCATTAGTTTTATTGTCTAGCGGATAACGATTCCTACATCAATCTATGAAAAAAGCAATACATCCAAATTCTCAATCCTAGAAATGTATTATCTATTCTTCCATTGTATATTAGATAAATCTGTTGGCAATTTCAATTTTGCCATCCTCAAAAATCATATTCTTGTACCCACCCATATGTAATCTGTATATCCATAAAGTAGATCTAGGCGAAGAAAAGTTATAAACATATATATTCATACAAATGATTATGTAATTCATTCCTTGTCCACAAAAAAATTAAGAATATTTCAGACATTTCATCCATGGTCAAATTCAACCAACAATTATTCGTTGGTTTCTTTAAGTGTATAAACAATTAGATCTGTACACACTGAGACAAGAAAAAAAGAGTTAAACATGATAGATGTTCTAATCTATATAAGCTGTGTCGAATCAATTTGCAGATTTAGATGATGGATCTTTTGTGGCAACCCAATGCTTAACCTCAATGTAAACCGAACAAGAACCCTAGAAAGAATTATAATTCTTATCTTCCACCATACATCGCTTTAGATTTTCTTATTGTAAATGAAATGCTATAGAAATCCATTTTTTGTAGTTGAAGCACAAAATTTATAGCCAATAACCTAGCAGGAAGGTTGATTGAGACTTACCTTGCTCATTGTTGATGGCCAAGCACCTGTTGACGGAGATGACAACACCGGTTGAGAAGATATGTCCTGCAATTTCTCTTTCGGAGAGGGAGGAGGAGTCTGCATCTTAAGGTTTGCCATTTTAAAGATCACTTTAAGAGCTAACGCCAACAAACCAAAAGATATGTGGTATGCCAATTAAAAGAGAGATGATGATATATAAAGAGAAGAAAATGGTTGATTTTTAAAAAAAACGCGGTGAAATAATGCCAAACAATTTTGCCCATTTATTACCTTGCACCATTCATTTACATCATTGAAGGTCTTGTCAATTTTAATAACCTAAGTTGGTAACCAAAAGAGCTAATTATCCTTCTATATTTTTGTAAAAGCTAACAAAAATCTAACCCTACCAAAATAGATTCTTTTCCATAATTGTAAAAAACCCAAAAAAATCTTTGAGCACATGAATTTTAGGTATATTGATTATTACAAAGCAATGTTGAAATGAGTTGGGGCAAGTGAAATTTGGAAATACAAATAAATGCACTTTTGTGCCTTTGTTTTCCTTTAACTATTGATAAGGAAGTCAATCAAATTCAATTCCGCTGTGGTTGAAAGCAATGTGTATCCACAATCTATTTAGCGAAGAAAATAAAGAAAATTAATGTAAATGGAAGTTATATGCTTACCATGCCTTAGTTTTTTGTAATCCATTGTGACAAAGCTAGAATATAAAAAGTTGACATTTGCTAAATATCATCTCAATATTGAGCGATGAACTTGTGATGCAGCAATGATGCAACGGCACTTTTAGTTAATTTACACAATATACAATTATCTGAGGAGTAGAGAATTGTGCTTTTATAGCAAAAAAGGAAAATAATATATTCAATGAAATTTATGGAATGTAAGCTAGCACCAATAGCATTTAGGTGACAATTAACATAAATGCCAAATAGAATGATGTGTGATTAGAAATAATATAAGGAGGATAATAATGAAGAGGCGTGCAATTTGATAGATGTATGTGTTCAAATGCAAGGAGGTTATAGGAGATGAATTGATCCTCATCCCTTATGTAAATCCAATCCAAAAATTAAATCCTCATTGCACTATAGCATTAAATGCCAGATTTTGAGTATTTTGACTTCCATGAATGCATTTTGCACCTTTTGAGGCATTATTCATTACAATCTTATTACATTAACCATACTGAACGATCAATTTAGCCTGATTATTTCATTCACTTAGCCAAGACATCTTATTATAAAATGAAAAATAACTCATTTTTCAAGGCAAGATAAGGAACATACCTTTTCTTCTACAAAGTCAGCCATATGAATTTCTTGAAAAGCTAAACAATTGGCATTCTGTTAAATATCTACCCTGGAAGAATGTATAGCACATGATATGTAAATCCTTTAGTCAAATTAATCACCACGAATGCATGCCAATTCAATGACATGTTTAGCCCCTAGAGTTACTTTAAGTAGGCGATTCTATGATTTAAATGTGGGATTTGTGATATCAAAATCAAGAGTTTAACAATTCAGCCACTCTTTGGGGAATGAATAAATAATCTTTAACATGTTACATAAGAATCTTATTCATCTAGTTAGATATTTATAAAATCAAATGGCTAGTGTGCCATATCACATTGCTATAATTAGCCTAAGGATGTTTGATGGGCCTATTCAGTTGAGGTTTCCACTTATACCCTTGTAGGACATAAAGGTATATATTTTTTGTGATTCAATCCGAATCGCATACAATCTATTGTTGTCGATTGACCGGTTGATGGTGCTTTCTCTTACGAGGAAATCTTTGCAAGAGGCTATATCCTCGTAAATAGGGATTCAAGGAAAGCACGGTTGCCTCGCTTTAGTCATGAGAGATAGCCTCACTGAAAGATCGAATTTATTCACATGCTAACCACTTTCTTGTTTACATTTTTAGGGACTTTTCACAACGACAGCTCCTCGTATATCTTCGTTCTGTACAAGATGTAGGATTACACGTGTGACACCCTTGATCTAATCCTAATTTTTAGAGCGGGATTCCAACGATGGCAAATCTTCAAAGCGAGATTACCATAAGGATCGATAGACAACAAAGACGCGGAAAAGACCACTTTGAGGTAAAAACTCGATTTTTCTTCGGTGGGACGTAAAAATTTCGATAGATGAAAATGGGCTGCAGATGATGACTCACATGGGCCCAAGCCCACGAGAAGGCCCAATGGGCTCACGCCCAAGGTGGGCGGCCCAATGGGCCTCACACCCAAGGAGGGTCGGCCCAATGGCCCATGGGCCACTTAAGCACTTTTGGTCTTTTCAAGTCTTTCATTAATGACCCTCACGTGCATGAACAGTACCCAGAATTAGTGTAATTACCATTTTGCCCTTATGCCTAATAAAACAAAAATCATGTGCATAAAGTGAAGAGACGGGCACCCAATGAATAGAGGAGAGAGAAGATGATGTCATGCCTAGCCTACCCTATTTGATTGAGCCTACCTATCTTTTTTTCTAGCTTATGCATAGTGGGTTCATTAAATGGCATTTAATGGAACTTGAAAAAGAAGTAAAGCAAGAAGCAATCCAAGCCTTTGATCTTAAATGGGACATGACAAGATGCAATTTTGGCCGTCCAATAACCCAAGCATGGGCTGCCCTCTCTCTCTCTCTCTCCCCCTTACCCAAGTTCGCCCCCCCCTCTCTTTTTCTCTCATTTTTCCACTTAGCTCTCATTCTCTCCTTCTCACTCTCTTCTTGTGTTGGCCGAACCACCACCCCTTTATTTCCATCTCTTTTGCAAGCCATTTTCCCTCATTTCCTCTCTAGATCTCACTGGCCACCGTCCATCGCCCATTGTCCAAAGTTGAGCAGTCGTTTTGCACCACCATTCTCGTCGCCATAATCTTGGAGCCACGGAGGAAGTTGTCCAACCCCCCACCACAACCTCCTTTCTTGCTCCTTACTCACGGTTTGGACACTGCAAGCCCAAGGGGGGGCCGTCCACCTCCTTGCCGTTACCGTACCTCCTCCAGAACGTTGCCATCGCCCCTTACCATGGGCTGTTGAGATGTGACCAGCCATCGTCGAGCACCACAACCGCCGTCCAGCCTTTCCCACTTTGGCCGTCACTTGTCGAGTCTAGATTTGGGAGTGAGTGGCTTTTTAGCCCTTGTTTAGGGTTGTAGTTACACTTAGGACTTAGGTTAGTGTTAAATTAATATTAAATGATGTTTTGGCTATATGATAAGTAGTTATAAGTGATAAGTTATCATAAATATTTGACAGGTTATCGCGATAGGTTATCTAAATATCTGATAGGTTATTGCCGTAAGTTATTATAATATTTGATAGGCTATCATGATACATTGCTAATTACTCAATAAGCTATCATTACATAATGTGTTAATATGTGATATGTTATATTATTATGTTATGTAATGTGTGATATGTTGTAGTAATACATGATGTGTTAATAGGTAATGTGTTATAGTAGTGTGATACGATAATATATATAATATGTTATAATGATATGTTATGTATCTTATTCCGTGGCAATAAATGTTTTCTATAATATGAGTTCAAATGAATTAGTGCATTGTTGGTTGCTAAATTCAAAGATAGTGCATGCTTATGTGACACTTGGAATGGAAAATGATAAGTGTTTGTGGCATTCGAGGATGGTAGCTAATTATTGTGCATGTATGGTTATGTGAAAAGATAACATATTAAAGTGTTTAAGTGATGCATTGGTGTGATATGGTATGAGACGCAAGTATGACTTGATAGCATGTGACAATTGTTATTGTATATTACATGGGCATTACACACTCCTGCATTGATTAATAAGAAAAATATGAAATGAGTTTAAGTGATAGTATGCCCGTGTGATTACTTAAATAACTTGATGCGTATGATTATGCAATGTGATGGAACCGTCTTGATGTGCATGATTATGCGGGACAATGCTCAATTAAATTCGGATGCCCCAACGTCAATGGGATGCCGTTGGCAAATGGATTTCGAAACGAAACTTCTCATTTGGAATGCCGCCTCGAGGCGTATGCATACACAAGACGATGCCGTGCCCAATAAGACGGGATGATACCTGGTTATGCTAGAAGACCACCAACCTTCGGGTTGGCTGTGGCCGTAAGTGGTCGTAATAATCTCCAAATATATGTGCGGACCGTGCATGAAAATGATATTTGCTTATATTTGGATTGTTAGTTGGCATTTGTGCATGATTATAAGATATTGCACATTCTTATACTTGCCTCATAAATACATGACTAGTCGTGAGATTTCCTTATGTGCTCATGTTATGATGACTGTAACGAAGTTAGATAACCATTCATGTTAATAGTTAAGGCAAAGTAATAGCTTTGCTATTGATCTGCCATCGATAGTTAACTTGCCCATTTAGGCCGATTTCGAAGTGAATTACCTCCCTACGCGAGGATTAGGAAGTTTACTCATTGAGATTTATTTTATTATTATTTGTTGAAATTTTTTTAGGCCTTATAAATATTTGAACCTTACCGCCACATTAGGTTCGGGGTCCCCATTGAGCAAATTTAGGAGCTTATTGAATATCTGATTGAGGGGACCAATGCATGCTATGAGCGATATGTAACCACGGTTTGGATAGACAAGGGGCTCTAGAATTTAATGACCCACTGTTTCTCGACTTGGTATTTTTGGGTTGGGGATGATCTTTATAGCTCGCGATTTTGATGGACCTTGGGTGCAGGACTTGGAAATACTAGCCGAGACAACATGGATCTAGACATTCCCAACAAGGCAGTGTCTGATCCTGAGATCGACCCCAACATGATTGTCAAGCCGGAGCCTTATATGATGAAGCCCATAAGGAGCTAGGTGGTAGTGGAGGTATAACACTTTTTGAAGTCAATCTCATAGTATTAGAGATACTAGATTTACCTCGGGAACCTTTTGGAGCTGGTTGTAGCTGTGCTTTTGGGTTAATCTTATGTGGCATAGCAAGTGATGTTTAAGCTTGTGTGTTTAAGTTGTGTAAATGGTTGTATGGTGTGATGACATTATATATTCATATGTATATATAAGTGTGGTCTAAACTATCCATGTTTGTTGGTTGGGTGATCTATTTATGCTTCCGCTTGTGTTTTAGATCGATAATATTGTGATGGGTTGGCGATACCTCCTAGGATGCCGCAATCAAATGGCTTAAGTGAACGAGGGATGTTGCGTACTTGAGAGTCAGGTCGTGCTAGCATAAATGGTCTCCGATGAGCTGAATAACTTTATAATAGCTCTCCAAGTCAGATGAACTACTTCCATGACATGATGGCACAACTCCTCCAGTGCTTTACTCAGAACAACCAGCCTCCGCCTCAACCTCAGGTTGAAGAGGAAACCCTAGAACAACCCTTCGACGATGAGATTATCATGAACAATGACTCCTCCACTACTGCAGGCACCCATCTAGAGAAAAGAATGAGAAGATGAAAGATGCATTGCCAAAATAATGGAGAAACTTAGCCCGCTACAAGGCTTGAAGGCACAACTGACAGAGGATCTTTATCGCTTCTCCAAACTCAAAATTCCAGCCATATATAAGTTGTCAGACTCAAGGAGTATGACGGCTCTTAGAGCCCTAAGATCCACCTTAGGTACCATCTAATAATGATGGCACATTGTGCTGACATTTTGCCACTCATGATTCAATCCTTCTAAAAAAGTTTGACATGACCAGCTCATAGTAGTTCATGATGGTTGTAGCAGACAAAATGGATGTAGGAATAACTGTGGGATGCTTTGATCCAATAGTACAAGTTTAACATGGACATCACTCCTACTCATGATAACCTTGCTTGTACTTGAAAGAAAAGGGGAGAATCATACAAAACCTACGCCCAGAGGTGGTGCATCCTGGCTGCACAAGTCCATCTACTATCGACAATAACAAAATGATGGAACTCTTCATGAAACTTTTCCGTTCAAATATTTCTCCAAGATAATTGGATCCAGCTCTGACATTTTCCCTAAACTTAGTGATAGTGTGTGTACGCATATAGAACACAATCTATGGAAAAAGTTGACGGAGCACAGTAGATGAAGCAAGAGGTTCGCCCCAAGGAATGATATAAAGAACTAGCTACAAAAGTGAATGCGGCATTCATACAACCCTCTTAAATCCCTCCTAGTCCAATCTAGAAGGCTCTTCTCTAACAAAACAAGGACTAGCAAAAGTATAGACAGTTGAGGAGGACGAAACCTCGACAGTTTGGACCTCTATGAACGCCACTCTCTCAATTGTTGTCCAAACCCCAACTGCTTTTGAAATTTCGATCCGAAGAAAACATGTGACTACCACATGGGTGAGAGAGGACAATTTAAAGACAACTGTTACATCTTGAAGGATAGGATCCATAATTTTCAAGATATAAGTGCATTTTTATACCGGAATGCACAACAAAATGTTCAGCAATGATAGGAATCTGGTTGGATGCTATGCGTAGACCAGAAGGGAGTCATTTCAACCACTACTCTGATGATCATATTAACCTTCTAGAGCACTATAGGAATTGGAGAAAGTGATAATGGACCAATAATCATAGAATTGCCGCCGCAGAGGGATGAATATGCACCAATTCTGATTATCAATTTTTCAATCTCACCCATAATAGACGATGAAGTTGTCACATGGTGCTATGACATGAGGATTATAGATGCTACGACACAATATGGGACGTTACTATGCCCCCATCGAAATTGAGGTTAAGAAAGTTGTAAGCGAGCATAACATAGTGGAACAACTCGGAAGATGCCAACATAGATATCGCTTTTCAATTTGCTTTGATAAGCTATTAAGCACTAGGGCGCCCTATAAATGATTCTCAACGAGGTATAGTCCCACAAACCATTGAAAAAGGAAAAGAGGAAGAATTTGGTGGGCCGCTTCTTTTAAAAGACCATTTTTAATTCTCGGGTGAGAATTTCCACTGGATGGCAAAGGGCATGTCAAAGGCCTAGACATCTTTATGAAGTGCTGAAATATGATTGTGGCATGGGTTCTTATCGACAACATTTCAACATTGAACATATTTCCCTTGGCTACTCTCTCATGCCTTGGGGTGGATTTAGGTAAGATTCTATTGACACCAAAAATAATCTGCTTGACGCGGGAGTGAGAACAAATATGTGAATAGCACATGAATGTTGACAATCACATGCGTGGGTATCACTATAAGTTGTGTCAACTCATCGACAAGTATAGGGATCAACACATGTTGATTGACATTGGTATTCATCAATGCCACGTGTTCAGTTGTCGAAATACGATGACGAATAGTAGGTAGCTTGTCGCGACCTAACCTCGGGTGAACTATCTATGGTTTGGCTAATGGATTACTAAACATAAACTTAGCTTGGGCTTTCCCAAGCTCATTTCAATTCGCGACTTAGGTTCAAGTTCTTAACATGCGATTGATTTTTTAATCATGAGTTGCCACTAATCTATTTTTGGTGGATCGATTAGAAACCCAAGTAAAGTAACGGGAGATTTACTTTACTCCTACGAACCGGAGATTGTGAGTTCGGGGACTTAATTACGCTAGATTTCTCTAACACCCTTTTGGTACCTTTCTCTTTTATTTCGAAAAAATGTTTTGCAGGCAGCTTGAATTGATTTTAATTTACTTCCCAAACATGTGAGGTGATCATGAGGGTGCGCAAACCATCAATTTAACACCCAAATAATGCAATTAATAAATTACAGGACTTATCTCATAACAACGAAAGCATCTATAATGTTATATCAGAATTCATATCAACGGTCCTAGATATGATTTCTAATTAACACACAATCACTTAATTTTTTTTCACTTATTTAATGAGAATCATGCTTTATGCAATGCATGCTACTAATCTAACATGAAGTGATATGACGTAGCAATATGACCTAAAATATATGACACAAGTATAATATTTTTGTGTTTTCTTAATAAGCATGCAATCTATTATAGAGAATGAAATTAATTTATTCTAAGACAATTTTTTTTTTGGTATTTTACAAGAAATTCGAAATTAGAAAATTGCAAAAAATATCTACCCAGATTAAGATATCATCCAACTTATATTAGGAATTATATTAGGCCAAATCCTAATTTAAACTAAAATGTTATCTTAACTTGGTAATCCCTAACCTAAAATGCAATCTATCTAGGAAAAATTATCTAAACTTATAGTAAATTAGAAATATTATCTAGAATTAAATTAAACGTGCAATCTCATCCTAATATGCAATGACTAGATAACGTGCAAAGAATGCCCTAATTCTAGTTTTTCTTTTTTTCTTCTCTTTTTTATGATTCGAAATTAAAATTGTCAAATAATTAAACGTGCAATTTAAATTAATGAAAAGAGAAACTAACATCCATCCTAAATTAATGTTTTTGGTATTTTTTATTTCAAAAATTCGGAATAAATAAAATGCCTAATCTAATTATGCAAATTATTTTTTCCTTGGGTTTCTTTAAAGGAAGCAAAATCAATCCAAGTAACACGACAACGGATCAGGCAAGATATGATTGATATTCAAATCTAATAAATTGACGAATCGTATATCGCACATGAGATTGAATTGGCCAATTTTTAACAAATCACGAATCGTATCCCAAGCGTAAGATCAGATTAGTGATTTTTCTGTGCGATTGCGAGTCATATTTCGAGCATGAAATCGGACTCTCAATCATATGCACGTTGTGAAATTAGGGAATAGTCCCTAATTTAAAAAGCTTTTCGGGAAATTTTGGATAAGATGCATCATTGGAAGATTTGAATTTAAATGCAATATCAACGAATGAAGTAAGGAAATTATCAAATTAAATTTGGATAATATCTTTACCTATTTCGTAGATATCGTCCCCGAATTCGGACTCATCAAAAGATGGCACTGGTGATGGCTTATGGTGAGCTCGACGCGGTCGTTCGATTGGGTGTGTCCACGGCTACAGGGCATGCGAGAAGACTGCATTGTTGGAGGAGTTTATCGTGCTTGATGATCTTGGACCACGGTGAACACCAGAAAACCTTTTATTCCAAAGGACAGCACCTGCACTCAGACTTTTTACCACTTGTAGTCTTCTTGTTCGTATATGGTCCACGTGCACTCCTCTAGGAAATTTTTACCACTTAATGTAAGAATTATTATGACCCACATGATATAATTTATTATATGGTTTAATAATTATTGAAATGCTATAAAATAAATAATTATTGGTTACGAGAAGTTGCCACTCTAATTAAATGAAAGGGTATATCGCTTTGATGGAAGGCACCTTTTCAACGAGTCCGGTCCTCTCTCCACCTACAATGAACAACAATAACATAAAGGAATTGGGTATTCTCTCCTCCATCAATTGAATACATTAAGGAATAGTGGGTTAAGGGAGAGAAATCGGATTTCTTCATTTGGTTCGAGTTCTTTGGGTTTGCTACAACGATCATCATCAAGTGTAGCGCTATGGATAAAGGTATGTCTTCATCTATTTGTGAAAATCATGAAGATCAAAGATCGTTGTTTTACTTTGAATTTCCGCATCAAAGTATTGTATATATAATCTAACACTTAATTCATGATCACACCCGCACGCCAAAAGAAATTTCTTTCTTCTTTCTTCTATTTAACAATAACCTCTAGTGGACACAACGTGCGAGAATTTCTGCCACAGCTACACGTAATCGGAACTTGTCCTAGCAATTGATCGGGTGAGCGCGGAGGACCTCAATCACCAATGGCATGAAGGAACTGTTGGGTCAAGCGAGACATTGACGTCGATAGTGTCGATGGGGCTCGCCAAGGCAGAGCCGCGGCAAGTTTGGAGTTCGTCGTGACTTGGTGATGCTCTCCAACAGGCACCGCCCAGGGGTGCCCAACGGTTCACGGCCAAGGATAGTTCACGGGCTACTGGCTTGCCGTGGATGGAGTCCCAAGTTGTGTGAATGGCAAAGGGGCTATTTGCCAATATGGCTCGGCTCAAGAATCGGCGAGTGAATCTCACTTGACAACCTGCAAGACAGAAACTCAATGTTGCTAGTTCGATGGCTGCTGCTAGTGGGGCTTGTGGCGAGGATTGTCGTTTGAATGTTCACGGCTTGGCTGTATAGGGACTCCTCGGCAGCAGTTGGTCATCGGCTAGAAGCAATGGCGCTGGGATTGCGGAGTTGGAGGAACCCATGTACTAGGAATCATGGTGTGGACTCGGCTATGCACCTCCTAACTCTCTCACCTGTTGCCAAGAAGAGAGTTCCTTCTCTTATTCCTGTACTTCATGGCCGTATATTCTCCATTGCGTGGCCCCCTCCTTTTGTCCGTACACGAGCCAATTTATAGGCGATGGACTGAATATTTTATTTCCTTTTCATGTCAACAGGCACGAAGATTGCCTATAACCTCCCGAATGCAATATATCTTTTTATTTTCCTCATCTCTTTGAATAAATAACTGGGTTGTCAAAATTAAAGTATCAACATAGCTGCTAATATGAGCATTAGCAATGAATATTTATTAAAGAGATCTTAAAAAGCTGTTTTGAAGTTTAAAATCAATGAAACAGTTGACACCAACACATTTTTTTGAGGAAATAGTTACCGTTTAAAAGCAAGATCGTGCGACTCTCATTATTACAAGAAACCACATCATATAACTGTTTATACACAGCAAAGGTAGCCATTTGAGAATATGGAGGTTAGACTTGTGGAAGTGTAGGAATATGGAGGTAACCAATAAAAGTTACTTAAGGAATTATAATCTCTAGGAATCATTAGAAGAAAATTACCATAAACCTTTATAGATACCGTAAATCATCTATCAGAACTCCCCTAGTCAAGCAAATTTGCTCTCTATCTTTATTTTCTTGCACTTTATTTTTCCTAGTTGTAGCTTTCATATCCATGTTGTCGATTAAATTATGGCATGTATCTTTATCACGAGTGTTGCGTCGTCGATTAAAAATCCAACATAGTATATTTATGTTCTCAAGATGTGACTTCAAGTAAATTCCAGTATCGTTTGTTTACACTCTATTACGTTATCAAGTCTGTTATTTTTAGGTCTTGTCGTTAATCAAATTTCGACTCGGTTTGGGATTGTACAATGCTGTTTGAATTAAAGAAGTTGATTCCTTTTCGCCTTCGATACTTCTTATCCGGAATTGGCATAGAACTCTAGTTTCCTTAAAAAAAATCGAAGAAACTTTTGATGAAAGATATTTATCTTTTTGCCACGCCTAATGGGACTAGTGTTGCTGATTTGAGGAAGTACAATGGCTCACCGCACAACCAGTCAACTTGATATTGTTGATACCAGTGGAAATAACTTGCTGTCACCGCCTATCATTGAGGGGGTAGGATGAGTTGAGTCATCAACGGCACCTCTAGTGATAGACCAAGCACAAGGTGGAGATGTTGATGTTGCATGGTGTGAGATTTTATAGGACTACTACCAACTGTTCTAAAAACTTAAGCTTTTAAATAAATACGTGGTTTATTATTTAAATATTATAACACTATGACACTCCCTCTCGCGTTTAGTCTGGTCTTTTGATTAATAGTAAGCGTGGAAATTCAATTGGAGAGGCAAATGCAGGCTGGTTAGATTTGAGCTCAGGACCTCCAATTTTGATACCATATAAGATTTTTAGGATCATTACTAACCGTTCTAAAAATTTAAACTTTTAGATAAATACGTGATTTATTGTTTAAATATTATTACGCACAGCAACTTACTGAAGAGCAAAGAAGACAACTAGAACAAAGTCCAATCACTAGGAGCTGGCATCAAGAAAATGCACCAATGTGGTGGTTTGAACTCGCGCTTTGATCAAGGAAGACAATCATGTTTGCCGCTTGAGGAACCTTTTGGGGATAAGAACTTATTTATACATAGATAGAAAGTTGGATAGAATACCGTGTCATGGTTACGGCTATGTGTCACCCAATCATTGGCTCCATTTCGCTTACTCCGAATCTATTTCATTAAAGGAAACATGAAAGTGTGTTAATTAATTAGATAGCAGTACTGCTCTCTTGGACTACGAGCTTACAAAATTCATTTATGTAGCTAATACGAACTTTGTCATTTACTAATTTTTTTGGCCATTAAAATATTAACCAATTAAAAATCAACTGAAGCCAAGAAAAACTTCATTAATTAAATGATGGTTTTTACATAGACATTACCTTATATGGCTAGGTCATGGTAAGACATAACTTGAAATATCATCCGAAAAAGAGAATGTTCTTAATATTTTTCCGTATCACATATTAGGATGTACTTTTGAGCAAATGTTCAGTTATCATGTGTCTCATTAGCTTAAAATAATCAGTGTATACCAAATGCATTGTACACCCAACAAGGTAGTAAATCTCGACAATATATACAACTAAAACATATTATATGAATAAGCCTACTATTAAACAGAAAATATGATGTGCGCTTCTTTTATTAATTTAAAAACCAGACATGTGAAGAGCTCAATGTTAAACTAGACATCTTCTAAGCTAGTATATGAGACAAGTTCAATAGAATCAATTTCTGAAAAATCACAAATATGCAAAATATAGAAAAAAAAAAAATAGATGAAATGAATTGTTCCACAAATTGTAAATTTTATTTGAGATGACAAAGATCAACATTGAGAACCCAAGTCCCATACAGAACACAAGAATTCTACTACTATTGATATGTATGAGTTTTTCACTATTTTGCCTTTTTTTTTTACCATATCTTTTGGAATTGTAAGTTTGCATGCATCCATTGATTCAATTTTGCAAAATTGACATGACTGAGAAATAATCTCCATAGAATAAATAAATAAATCATAAAAAAAGCATCCGAAATCCATTGACTTTATTTTGCAAAATTGACATGACTGAGAAATACTCTCCATAGAATAAATAAATAAATCATAAAAAAAAAAAAAAGCATCCAACAAACGCTAGCCTCCTCAATTCAAGTCTACCACAACCTTCACTATTTCAGGTTTGCCCAGTCATCTGCTATTAATAACACCACCCGCTGCCACGCCAGCCCCTCCCTCCCTCCCGCTGCCTCTGGTCTGTCTGTCTGTCTCTCTCTCTCTATGAATAGTTGGGGCTGTCGCGACCTCAAAATGGCCACAGGTATTGCAGCTTCTGATTGAGGTCGCCACGCTGTGGACAATTTCAATCTATTGGAGATACAATTGAAGATTGTGATCGTTGATTGATTCTAATTGTGGATTGATTGATTTAGTAAATATGTGATAGTTTTAGTAAATAGGAAATTTATAATTCTTTGTATATCATTTCCTTTTATTCTCTTCCATTTTTGCACTATAAATGTATTAATGTGCTTGTATACAGATCAATGAATATACAGACAATTTCCTCCTATTTTCTTGTATTCCCTGTCATGGTATCAGAGTAGATACTCCCGGCCTAACTTCCGCATATTTTGAATTGCCACCGTTTTTTTTTTCCTGGGTTGTTGTTGCACGATCTTCACCTGCGAAACAGACCAACAAATCGGTTAGGAATTCAACCTTTTTTTTCGGTACCATGACAAAGAACATTGAGAGCTCTTCAATAGAGGAGACACCCACATCATATTCGGCTATCCTCTCTGGTGAAGACCGATCTTCTAAAGAAACTCATTCCGCAAGGTTGGCTCCTACGATGGGTCAGACCTCCAGCCCAGCCCAGTGGCCCTCGATTTTTCCTCCAGTTAATTGGTATCAGTGGGCTACTGGGCCAGGACAGATGTGGACCCAATACCCATCTGGACCTACGCCGTCTATAACGGGCCCAACTGAAGCATCGGGCTAGAGGAACCTGGGTCAGGGATCCGGAGCTATCCCGAGTCAAGGGACGAATCCCTACCCAGGATATCAACTCGAATACACGCCGTTGGGTCAGGAACCCGGATTTATGTCGGGTCAAGGGACGAATCCCTACCCAGCATTTCAACCCGGATACGTGCCATTGGTTTTTCTGGTTGGCGGTAGCAGCCGGCTGAACCCAGCGATCCCTTTTACACATCGCCGGCGAACAACCCTGAATTACGTCTCATCAGCAACCAACTTACCAGATCGGAAACCTATTCCTCGTGGGCTCGAGATCTTTGGCGGGCTCTGGTGATGAAAGACAAGGACGGCTTCCTCGATGGAGACGTCCCGTTCCCAACCGACGAACGCCTCCAGCGTCTCTAGCGGAAGTGCAACTAGTTGGTTCGCACCTGGATTGGCAACACGCTTGCCCCCGATTTCACGGCTGGACTGCCACCTACTGAGGACTCCAAGCAGATCTGGGACAGCATCAGAGAGATGTATGGCTGGCTCGACCGAGCACGGCTCTTCAGCATCACGCAAAGCTTGACGAAGTTGAAGCGAGGGAACCTCTCGGTTACCGCTTGCTTCAACTATCTCTCCTCCTTGTGGAACGAATTGGAATCAGCCGAGGAGCATCTCCAGGGACCTGAAGCTACACTAAGATAGTACAAAGACATGCGGGAAAGAGAAAAGAAGCACACGATTCTTACTCATCCTCAACGACTCCTACTCGGCCTTCCAATCTCAAATCCTCGCCATGGAGCCATCACCGCCGCTCGGACACATTTATCAACTCGATGTCCAAGAGGAAAGTCAGCGTCTTGCCACGGCCGAACACGCCCAAGTGGGAGAAGGCATGAGTCTTTTAGTTTTTCCGTTCAGCGTGGGCTCACAAGAGGCGATGGCTGGAGGCAACGAAACAGTCGCATGCTCAGGATACCCAAAAATGGGTAATGCGGCTGCAGCAAGAAGGAAGCCCGATGGAAACCCTAGCTCTTTTCGAATGGACAGCTTGGATTCACACGGGCGATCCAATGGCTTAGATTCAGGCAGGCTGCTGAATGGCTCAAATCAGCGGGATGCAATGGACGGCTATAGATCACTCATCAGCTTGAATGGATCCAAAGGCTATCATCAAGCCACGTTAGCCCCTAATTATAAAGGATCCTACGATCCACGTGGCGCCACGTCATCAAGAAAGGTCAATGGGCAAATTAGTATATTTAAAAATAAATATTGTGAATATTGCAAACGACCACATCATACTATTGATACATGCTGGAAATTGCATGGAAAGCCTACTAATAAAAATAGAAAAGAAAAAGAATCATTAGCTTATCAGGTCTCGACACAAAGAATTGATGGGGTACAACAAACAATTACCCAAGATCAGTATCAGAATATCATGCAGATTCTGAATCAATTGAATATGGGTGACAAAAGTACAGGGTTCTCAGGTACTTTTCTTCACAAGGAGAATTCTTTTTCTATGAATGCATGGATAATCGATACGGGGGCTAGTGACCACATAATTTGTAGTGAGCATCTTTTTTCCCATGTTGATAACACATCAGAATCTCCCATATCAGTGCGTCTTCTAAATGGAAACGTCACTCAAGTTACCAAGACTGGCACTGTTCACCTTGGTCTGCATTTTGTCCTCAAAAATGTCTTATACATTCCTAATTTTGTCTCAAAAGTTTGCATAGATAGTTCTTGTCATGCAATATTCAGTTCCAAAAATTGTTTCTTTTAGGACCGTTCGACTGTCAAAGTGATGGGCTTGGGTAGTATTACATAAGGACTATACTACTGGATTGATTCCCCAGGAGATGTAGAATTACTAAATAAAGGCATTTCTTATAATGCTATTAGTCGAAACAAAAATCTTCTTTTTCATGAAAGATTGGGTCATAGTACACATTTCCCTCATCCTAAATGCCCAATATGTCCTTTGGCCAAACAATCTCGAGCATCTTTTCCAAAGTGTACATCTCGAGCATATAGGAGTGTTTCTTTACTTTATATGGATATCTGAGGACCTTATCATACTTCTCATCGTAATGGCTCTTGTTTTTTTTCTCACGATTGTAGATGATTATACAAGGGCCACTTGGGTATATTTTATGCAATCAAAGAGTCAAACATTTACTCATCTTTCGAATTTCGTTTCCTTGGTTAAAAATTAATTCAATCAATCTGTGCAATGAATTCGTACAGATAATGGACATGAATTTTTCACTTCTGATTGTACAAAATTCCTATCTTCTCAAGGGATACTTCATGAGAGTTCTTGTACTTACACACCACAACAAAATGGAATAGTAGAGCGTAAGCACATGCATCTCTTAGAAGTAGCACGTGCTTTAAAATATCAAGCCTCTATTCCTGAAGTTTTTTGGAGAGATTGTGTGGTCACTGCTGCCTATTTGATTAATCGCATGCCAACTCGTATCCTCGATGGAAAACGCCTTTTGAACTGCTTTATAATAGACAGCCTCACAATGATCATCTTCGAGTATTTGGTTGTCTGTGTTATGCGACAAATGTCGGTCTTTTGGATAAGATGGGCCCTCGTGCCACTCAATGCATATTCATGGGATATCAGACTCTTCAAAAAGGTTATCGAGTTATGGAGATTTCTACAATACATTTCTTCACAAGCAGGGATGTCATCTTTCACGAGGATGTTTTTCCATTTAAGGATATGATATCTTCGTCATCTACATCGCCATCCCCAAATCATAGGCCTTTTCTATGTGAAGAAGATTTATCTATGGCTTCTCAATATCTGTTCGTTGCTCCGGAACCATCCATTTCTGTTCTGAAGAACACCACCTTTTCTGAAGACAACTTACCTTCAGGGTTATCTGAGGATCCTCCTTTTGCATCGGCTCCATCAGAGACTACTTCTGAGTCTTTCTCAGCACTTGAACTAATAGTAGCTAAGCAGCCTCGACGTTCTGGACGACAAACTCATCCACCCACGTGGACTAAGGACTACATTTGTTTTGCATTGCGTTCTCCAGGTACGAAGTATCCTGTTTCTTCATATGTGTCTTTTAATCGACTATCACTGAAACATATGTGTTGCGTCAGCCATCTCTTGGAAGAGAATGAACCTTCTTCCTTCCATGAAGCATCCCGTGATCCAAGTGGCAACACGCAATGGAATCAAAACTTATTGCCTTGATAGATAATCATACTTGGGACATTGTTCCACTCCCCCCACACCGGAAGCCCATCGGATGTAAATGGGTCTATAAAATCAAGTTTTGGGCAGATGGTTCAGTTGAAAGATATAAAGCTCGGCTAGTGGCTAAAGGGTTTACTCAGAGAGAAGGCTTCGATTATCATGAAACCTTCTCACCTGTTGCCAAAGAAGTCACCGTCCGTTCCTTCTTATCCATTGCAGCCATCAAAAATTGGTCTTTACATCAGATGGATGTTAACAATGCCTTCCTTCACGGCAATCTAGATGAAGAGATTTATATGGAGCTTTCATAGGGATTATGCAGACAGGGGGAGTCTCGAGTATGTCGTCTACGCAAATCTCTGTACGGATTGAAACAGGCATCTAGGCAGTGGTACGCCAAGTTCACTACTGTGCTGACTAATGCAGGATTTCGGCATTCTAAGCATGATTATGCCCTGTTTACATGGAATGAAGGTAATTCATCAATCTATTTGCTGATATATGTTGATTATATACTTGTTATGGGAAACAATGACTCTCATGTTGCAAGATTTAAAAAATATTTGCATTCTACTTTCCATATCAAGGATTTGGGACCGCCCAAATATTTTCTTGGGATTGAAATTGCTCAATCCGATAGAGGTATCAATCTCAGTCAGAGGAAGTTCATCCTCGAAATTGTTTCTGAAGCTGGATTATCCGAATGCAAACCAGCTATCATACTACTCGTGAATATGATTTGAACTCTTCTTCATCTATTGCGGACCCTCTGCTCAAAGATCCGTTAGCATATCAACGACTTGTTGGTAAATTAATATATCTTACTATGACAAAACCCGATATATGTTATGCAGTGCAGATACTCAGTCAATTCATGTATGGTCCAAAACAATCTCATATGAATGCAACCCTAAAGGTTGTAAAATACTTGAAGAGATGTCCAGGACTTGGAATTTTCTTATCCCGTAACTGAAACATGAAGATGACAGC
Organism: Eucalyptus tenuipes; assembly: GCA_014182365.1. Classification (NCBI taxonomy): domain Eukaryota; kingdom Viridiplantae; phylum Streptophyta; class Magnoliopsida; order Myrtales; family Myrtaceae; genus Eucalyptus; species Eucalyptus tenuipes. The sequence continues at coordinate 28,529,589 of CM024547.1, read as the reverse complement.
TTTATGTGATACGGATTATGCTACTTGTCCAATGACCAGAAGATCAACTACTGGTTTCTGCATCAAGTTGGGAAAGTCATTAATCTCGTGGAAGACAAAGAAGCAATCAACTATCTCATTATTGTTGGCTGAATCAGAGTATCGAGCCATGGAAAAAACTACTTGCGAAGTGGTTTGGATTTGAGGATTACTCTCAGATCTCGGGTTATAGGTTAGTGGACCAACTGAATTATTTTGTGACAACGATGCTGCACTTAAATTGGCAACAAATCCAGTTTTTCACGAAAAGACGAAACATATAGAAGTTGATTGCCACTTCACATGAGATAAGATCAAAGAAGGAATCCTCGTAGCAAAGGGCATTGGAATAATGGATCAACCTGCAAACATCTTCACTAAGCCATTATGTCAGAGACAACATACTTATCTACTGACCAAGCTGGGTGTCATCGATATATATAGGCCATCAGCTTGAGGGGGAGTGTTGGAGATATAGTTGAAGGTTGTGATCGTTGATTGATTCTAATTGTGGATTGATTGATTTAGTAAATATGTGATAGTTTTAGTAAATAGGAAATTTATAATTCTTTGTATATCATTTCCTCTTATTCTCTTCCATTCTTGTACTATAAATGTATTAATGTGCTTGTATACAGGTCAATGAATATACAGACAATTTCCTCCTATTTTCTTGTATTCCGTGTCACAATGCGAGGTTTTCATAGCCAACAACGACTTATCTAAGGTTGTCCATGCACAACATCCATGGCCATCGTCGTCCGGAAGGGGAACAGGGAGAGATGACCATGCCGTAAAATAGATGCTTCGGTTTGCACAATGGAGGACGCAAAGTGCTAAACTGTTGAAAACTTGGGTATGTTTTTCAGATTTTTCCACTTCAATAAATATTGTACCATAAGAGAATGAATTAAGTAGAAATACTCTTTAATAATCCTGACATAAACTAAATCTTTTACAAATTTATACCTATGGCATACCTAATCTGACATGGCAAATGTGCAATCTACAAAATAAGATGCATGACTTCTCATAAAGTAAATGGAAAAATATATCACCTAATTTCTACCGGATAAGGATTTTTCTCTATAACTCACATGGTTTAACTAGTTGACTCGACATTTTGTAAGTCATGAAACATCTCAATATCATATACATGGCTTAATAAAATCTAAACATAACCATCTTGTATCTATTTCAAAAGTAAATTGATGAGATCATATGGAATAAACATGATCAGCATCAATTAACTACTTATTTATAAATATAGGCACGATGTATCTAATATTAGGTGCATCTAATTAATTAATTGACCAGTGGGGTAAGGACAATTATCACTAATTTATTTCAGACTCGAGTGCTGTGTTTAGGAGACCTAAGTTGAAGGAAAAGGATAGACCAAACTTGTAATTTCCATTGAGGAAAATTACAACAAAAGTCCCACACGTGTTGTTCAAATTACCATTCAGTGCTAAGAGTCTAAAACAGTATATAAATCAAATTCTAAATATTCTGAATCTACTTGAATTTTTTTTTTCGGGCGGCTGCTCAACCACTTTTTCTGACATAGCAAGACGGGAAGCCAAGTCAATGACTCACTAGCCAGATTTCCAACATGGCACTTTATATATTTTTTAAGCATACAAGCACTGAGCTGGCATCATGTAAAAATGGCAAAGAAAAGTTAAAAAAAAAAATAGAAAGTATAACAAAAAAGCCCCAGAAAAAAGGAAGATTTATGCGGATTGCAGGGGCAGGAGCGGCATCACCGCCCCCACATCGCCGGCCAGGGCCACCATCTCTCTCTCTTTCTTTGCTGTTCCGTCTTTAAAAAGAATTGTTTTTTTTAAAGGTTATATTTTTAATTTTTTTATTATTTTAGTTTTACCCTTCTTCAGATGTCGTGCCCATTTATCATCACATCAGCCCCACGTAAGCTTTCTGGCATCACATTAACATCATGTCAACAAAATTGGATGAGCAATTTATCGGAAGGAAAAGCTTAAACCAGATATTGAAAATTAAGGACTTGATAACATTTTGTTCCAAATATTTAGTATTTTGATTTAATCTTCTTTTCTAAATTTTCCCTTTTCGTCCTTCTCACAAAGAAAAATCAAGTTTCCATGTAAATTTCCGCTTTCCCCACTTTCTTTCCCCCTTTTCCAAACTTAGCCGACTCAAATCCCCATCATGTTCAACTGATTCCGTCTAAGGTGGAGTTGTGTTCCATCAGTAATTCATGGTAAATTCGGGTCTCAAATTCTACATTTTTTTTTTTAATAATTCAATATCGTGGGGTCCCAACCTTCAACACCAACCTAAGGAGTTACTTCCTTTTTTATTTTATTTTCCATAAACTCGAATTCCACCTTTTTTCCCCTTATTTTTGTCCATAAATTCGACTACTTCATCCAATAAATTCACCTCAAATTGTTTGTTTCTTACTTCTATTTTTTTTTTTTTTTTTTTTGGGGTCGATATATGTTCCATAGCCTGTATAAGCAGGGCTAAAGTTCAATTAACAATGTGCAGGCCCAAAACCACCACGAGCAAATCCTCACTTGCCAGAAGAGTTGTCAACAGTTTGGTTCCCTTGGGGTATCGACCGAATCAAAACTACGAAAAATATGTCTCCTTGCAACCCGACCAAACCCAAGAAGAACCTGAACCGAAAAACCAGTTCGCCGAGTTTTCGGTTTCCTCCTTCATAAATGAGCTTGAGAAAGAGGTTTAAGGACTGGATCTTAGTCACGCAGTTAACTAATCAAAGATCAGAAGGTCAAGGGAAAGGATCAAAACCATATTTAAGACGTCACACAAGATATATTAAGCTGTTAGGGACCATAATTTACAAGCTAGATTTAATCTGATAGGGTCCATAATGTAGTTTGTGGAGATGGACTTCCATTCATAAGGAAGATCGTTATCTTCCATGAGAAGTTTGACACTTCTTTCCTACAAAGAAGCAACCAGAAGGACCACCATCCGGAAGAAGTGCCGACTTCACAGGAGTCTCAGTGCCTTCCTGGACTGACAACATGCCAGTGTTGAAGTTAATGCCCGTTTTGACAAATCCGGGCCACATGGAATTCACAATGAAGTTTGGGTACTTCTTGGCGAGGATCCTAGTGTAAGCATTCATGGCTGCTTTTAAGATAATGTGAGCAAGAAAGACCGCGGGCCAGCCTTTAGCTTCCAAAGAACCGTTCTTGAAGTCTTCAAGAAAAGCCTTCACAACCCCGTCCACTTTTCCGTCCATGAGGTTCTCAGCGTCGCTCAGACCTCCCCTGGCCCATTCATTAGACACTCTGAAAGGAGAAGCACCAAAATTTACAAAATCAGCAGCGTAGCTTCCCCAAAGGAACTACAGTCCAGGATATAAACAGCACTGCAAAATGCAAAGTGGGATTTGAAGCTAGATCCATATTTTCTTGATTAAAAATAATGACAAACAAATTAGTTGTTTATAGAGTGCATAATAGAATTTGAAGGGGTTGAAGTGAGACCATCAAGGTGTGATTTCTTCCCGGTGCTTGCAGAGCTCTGGATTGTCAACATGCCCAACTTGAAGAAAGGGTGGAAAGGAAGGGGCCAGCAGGGAGTTGCTTCCGTCAATTCCTCACCTTTCTTACTTGGTAATCTTGGATTCCCCAATTTGTTGTCTATACCACTACTGCTGAGTCTGGAAAACTAGATGTTTATGGCGTCAATGAAAACTATTATCCCCACAGTCGTCAACAGCAGAATCACCTTCCTCACTTTGCAGATTGAAAAAACTTCGTATTGGCGAAGTCCATAAACTGGCATCTCTATCAGAGAAATGGCTGCAGAATCTCACTTCTCTTGAGTTCATATGGATATGAGATTGCCCCAAATTAATGTCTCTGTCCCAAGGACTCCCACATCTCTTGAAGTACTGGGTATTAGCAACTGCAAAGACATTGATTTTAAAGAGGTTAATAGTGGCAGTACTATGCAATCGAAGGGCTTTCTGAATCTATGTTCTGTGACAATTAAAGAAGCAGCAAAACCAGATTGGCCACCAGAAAGGCTCAAACAGCTCCCAAATATAACAAAGCTTGAGATTGAAAGCTGCAGTCGCTTGGTTAGCCTACCTGAGTCAATAGGCAACCTTTAGTCTCTACAGCGTCTACGAATTTTCGATTGCCGGAAATTAACATCTTTGCTGACTACAGTGAGTTCTCTCTACTGGTTTACAAGAGTTGGAGCTATCTAGTTGTCCCATAGGGATGGAAAGATGCCAAGGAGAGAGTGGAGAAGATTGGCATAAGATTGCTCATGTTCGCAATATTATATGTGGTGGATTGGTTCAAGCATGGGAGTTGCAAGAAGTCAAGAATTTTTGCAGCTCAAAATTGCTTTCTATTTCAGTATTTTGAACTTCTAGTAATTGCCTGTGATAAATACCCTGTTTCCTTCATTTGTATTCTTATCTTTCAGGCCATTTCCAACTATTATCATTTTTGATGTTCCAAAATTTATAAAATATATTGACTAGGCATAAATTCATATATCCATTGTATGCATGGTGTTGCATGTTGTTTATAAATTTAGTGTTTATTCTCCCTTTTGGAAGTATGATATGAACTAGTGCTTAGAGAAGTACACACTGCGTGAAACCTATATATGCATAAGATTCTCTATCATTTCCAAAACACATTGGAAGAATTGCTCTTCTGAAAAAGAATGGAAAAACAGATGGATCCCAATTGTTGGAAATATGTCGGATTGGTTGAATTGGAATATCCCAAAATCAATTACTCACGAAGCATTCCGTCTCAGAAAATCACAAAGCATTCCGTCACAGAGAATCAGGTCTTTAAATTTTGATTATTCTATTTTAAGGTATGGTGTCCGTCTAAAATGAACCAAATTATCCACTGAACTAGTTTCCTGTTTCCATATAACTTTTTTTTTTCCTGCATATAATTGATCGTTAGATATTAGTTAACTATTGCTATTATTAATAAACTTTTCTTATTTAAGCCAAAAACTCAATTTTCTTTCTTAAATAAGCTTTAAAGCACTCCATCAATTTTCCCTTCTTAAACCATTTTTTTTTATTCTCAATTTCAGCAAATTCATGGTTTCCAAATGGAGAAGGCAATTCTACTTTTCTCATAACTAAGTGATAGTTAGATAACTGATGAACTTTCAACGCATTTCTACCCTGAAGTATTCACTAAGCAGCTAACCGCATGAAAAGCTGACCTTTCTTGCAAGCTGACCTTTCTTGCAAGAAGTCCTCTTCTCTTATCATCAGAAGTCAAAGACTAAAATTGACTCTTTTTTTTTTGTCCTCCTCATAGCAGTTTTTTTTTTTTTTTTTTCCTTTTGGCCAGCATCCTCACAGCAGTTGGCTTGACTGTTCCAAAAAAGAAGATTAGCCAACAATAAGTGCTTTCCATGGGAAAGTACTGTCAAACAAAGAAGGGCTATCCTAGGAGAACTTTGTAACTGAGGGATTGTAAATCACGGGAACAAGATTTTTAAACCAAAAAGAGATAAAAAAAAACAAGCAAATCACAAGAGCTAGATACGCCAGAGTAGATCGACTCAAAAAGGGGTATTTCAATCTGTTCACTCAACAGCTGGGTCAATTAGTCACTTAAGGTGCAGAAATAGCATCACCCGAAGATAAATGAGGATAGATGCAGATGACATCGGTTCCAAGAAATTAACATCATGCGCATGCCAGTAAATATTGTGAAAAAGACCAAAAAAAGAGATGGGTGGAGAATCAACAATGGAAGTGCACTCTGTTTATTAGGGGTGTGCAAAAGAATCAGGACCTGCCCGGACCGCCCGGAACTGGTGGATCTTAAGGGAACCGGTCCGGTTCCCGGTTCCAATTTATGGGAACCGGTGGGTACCGGTCCGGTTCCTAGTTCCATGGGTGGATCCGCCTGCCCGCCCACTCAAACCAGACCGATTATATTATAATAATTTATTAATTTTTAATATTAAAAAATTCGAAATTAGCAAATCTAAAATTTAGGGTTTCAATCACCATCTCATTTCAATTCACTACTCTCCTACTCCATCTTGTCTCTCTCAATTCAAAATCTCCCCAAGCTCCCTCTTTCTCTCCGATTCACCTCCGGATCTACTCATCTCCCTTCAAGTCCTAATCCGAACTGGGCGAAACAGTGAGTTGATTCTCATTTCCTCCCTCGAACTTGAACTCTCTCTCCACGTCATCGCCATCTTCGTTGTGGACACCGCCGCAACGCTAGTACTTGAAGAGAATAAAGCTACCATGGTCGGGAGAGCTAGAATAAGCAAATGTGGAGAGGGCGAAAATGAGAAGGTGCGGAGGTTGGACCGGTTCTATGGATCCACCTGGGAATCGGACCAGACCGGTGGTTTGGTTCCTGGGTGGATCCATGCAACTAGCGGGCGGTTCCTAGTTACAATTTTTTGGAACCGGTCCTTAGCGGGCGGTTCCCGGTTCTAGGTCGGGAACCGCCCACCCGAACCATGCACACCCCTATTGTTTATCTATTAACAGATTACAGCCACCCACAAAAAAAAAAAAAAAAAAAAAAAAAAAAAAAAAGATCGACAATTAGTCTAGCCAAGGAAACCAACCAGACGCATGAGTTGACACTAGAAAAGAGTAATTCACAAACATTCTCAATGAAGATATGAACACCTTTTTTTTTTCCTTCTTTTTTCTTTTTACAGCTTCTTGCTACAACTAAGATTGGACATGGCTTATTGTCTGAATTGACTTTTACTTTTTACTTCTTGCTTAATAAAACCTCACAATTCATGTACTTTGATTCTTTACAAACTGAAAACACTTGAAACTTTCACAAAATGCTAATGTTCGTTATATAGATTCACATATGATATTATCGTAATTTTTAGAAATTTGAATAATATTTTAATTTGTGGGGAAAAAAGAAAGTTGTTTTTGTTTTCAATTAAACTGAAACGACAAATGATCTGGCCAAAAAGCTTTCACTTGACTTTTTATCCTCCAAGCTGAATGTTGTTGTCAACAAGGAACTCATGGAAGCCAATTACAACTACCACAATGCATAGAAACTACAAGTAAAATGGCTGAGTACATACAATACAACCATTACAACCACACGACATAACAAGAGTTTGGATGCCACACGTGTTGAAATTTGGGAGAACTACAAAATACCTTTGGAAATGTGGATTACTTGCAGCCTTGCCATATATGAAGAAAGCAGCTCAATATTCATCAGGTCTGAATTTGGATGGTATATATTAAGCAGGGGGTATAAAAGCATCGCTCCATGGATGGAAGAACAATCTCAATGCAACTGCTGCTCCTGTGCAAGTACATTCTTCTTTGAACAGTTTTTATAATTCAGTGCAATCAGCACAATAAGATCAGGCTGCCAATCTACATCTAGTGTCACCAAAAAACCCCAATAGTGATCTTATTCTAGTCCTGTATGAAACCCAGTGCCAATTGCTGGCTCTCAATAACCAGGTCACGGCTATCACAGTTACCAAGGAAGAGGGGGTTGGAAATATGGAATCCCTCCAACCTCAAAATCAGGTTTTACGGACTGTGTCTCCTGAATGCATGAGAGGGCATTCTGAGCCACTAAGGCCCTCAGATTTGTAAAGTCAGGTGTCCTGTTTTACCACAATAATGTCCCCCCACCAGGAAGGCAGACACAAGTAATAATGTGCTCTTCATACTGAACATCCACTTTGAACCTAAGTTTTTTTTGTATCATGAGTACTGGATGTTCCTGGAAGGGGTACTTCCTAAGGTAGCTTTCCTTTTTTTTCACAAGCTTGTGGCTTTGCAGGATGGATGTAAAGCAAACTAGTAGCCCCATCATTATGTTAAGCTTTTTGATAAATCGGAATCCAAACAATCAACAAATACCAGACTCCATATGAAGCTCAAATTCTTGCTTTAGCTGATGCTTAAAGAAATGTGAAGCCTCCAGTGGTTTCCACTTCCTTGTTTCTGTTTTTTCTGCCACTAGAAGAGTTTCATACTATAAACAGAGTTATGCCATTTACCTCTAAGTGAAATCTCTGACCTAGCAAAACACAACAAGGAACCCTTTTGTTATCTTTCAGGCTTCATACTAGTCTATACTGCTTCATGTCACAATTTCTAGCATGGAGTCTTCATTAACTATTCTTACTTAACCATCACCAGTACTCTCGACACGAGCAAGAACCATCTCTGAAGAGATGAAAGCGACTTCTGTCTCTCACCAGAATCTCTAGTTTATAGAGTTTGGAGACAAGCTTCATAAATGCATGACAATCCCTGCAAATCCTCAAATTCTTCACTATTTTGATAGTGCTGCCCTTGCACGATCTTGACATTCCAAATGCTACAGCAAGCTTTTCACTGTGCCTAGACACTGAATCTTCTTTTTCCTCCTCTTCTAGATCATGCAAGACCATCTTGAGCTCTGGAACATAACCTCCTTCAACCCTTAACCTCAACATGATCTCCGTCAACTTCTCATTAGCCTCTTCTGCAATCTCACCCCGCTTTTCACCAGCAACAAAACCATACATGGTCTTGTCTACTTCAATCATGCTCCAACCAGGATTTTTCTTCATTCTCTGGTCTCTCATTGATCTTCGAATTGTAGCAACATCCCTCCATTTCCCTGCAACAGCATATATGTTCGACAGCAGCACATGGTCACCAGAATTGGAGGGATCAATCTCAGAAAGCCTTTTCCTAACTTGCTCCCCTATCTTGACATTGTTGTGAATGCTGCAAGCCCCTAGAAGAGTTCGCCAAATGATAGACGTTGGGGCAACAGGCATTTGACAGACAAAGTCATAGGCCTTCTGAAGTTGACCAGCCCTGCCGTATAAGTCAACAATACAACCATAATGCTCAATGGCTGGTTCTATTCCATACATATCTTTCATCATAGAAAAGTACTTCCAACCTTCTTCAATCAACCCAGAATGACTACAAGCATATAGCATGGAAATGAAGGTTATTCCATCGGGCACAACTCTACACCCTTTCATTTTATGGAAAAGTTCTATTGCTTCTTCCCCATAACCTTGCATCGCCAAGCCTGCAATCATGGTAGTCCATGAAACGATGTTTCTTCTGTGTAACATCATCTCGAAGACCAACCGAGCCATGTGTATATTACCGCACTTAGAGTAAGTATCCAACAATGCATTAGCCACAGAGATGATACTTGAAAACCCACATTTCTCTATAAATCCATGTAAAATTTTCCCAAACTCAAATGCCCCTGCATCAGCACACGCAGATAAAACTCCAGTCATGCTCACCTCATTTGGTCTCATTCCTATTCGCTGCAAATCCCTGAAAAATCTGAAAGCCTCGTCAAAGCAGCCATTATGCGCAAATCCAACAATCATAGTACTCCATGATACATCATCCTTCAAGGGCATTGCAGAGAACACCTCCATAGCAAGGTCAAGCAGTCCTGCTTTCGTGTATCCTGCAAGCATGGCATTATACGAAGTTGAATTCCTAAAAGGCATCGCATCAAACATAGCCTTAGCAAGCTTCAAGTCTCCACAACGAAAACTAGAAGTAATGATCGCATTCCAAGAAACAGCGTTGGGGTCACGCATTTCGTCGAACACTTGCCTCGCGAAATGAGCATGCCCACATTCCCCGTACATGCTTATCATGGTCGTCCCAACAAAAACATGGGTGTCCAGCCCTTGAACCAGAGCTTGACAATGAAGCTGAATTCCAGCCCTCAAAGACCGCAGATTCGCGGCTGCTTTAAGCATGAATGCGAAGGAAAAACTGTCAGGGGGAGCGACCGATTTCCGACGCATTTCATCGAACAACCAAAAAGAATTATGGGGGGTATCGGACTCAGTAAAACCCCGGATGAGGGTGTTGTACATGAACGTATCGGGGTTCGGGAAGTGAAGGAAGAGACGGCGAGCATAGTCGAGGGCGTCAGAGATGGTGATGGCGCAGTGAAGGAGGAGTTTTCCGGCGAACAGAGGATCGGTGTCGACGCCGGTTTTGCAGAGGCGGGCATGCAGGATCTTGACGGACTTGAGTGTCCTGCAATGGTTCAATATCGACAGCGAAGGGCAAAGATTTGCTGGGTTGTTCATGCTCAGCTCATCAATATCTCAGACTCTGCATGGTCGGAGACATGGAAATTGCATAGGTTTCCGCATGGTTTAAATACAGTCCTGAAATTTGGTTCATCGTATAATATGATTCATAAATATTTAATTTATTCAATATAATCCATAAACTTTAACTCAATATGTAATGTCCTCATAAACTTTTAAATTATTTAATAGAATCTTTAGAGTTTTAGTACATGTTCAATTTAATCTCTAAATTATGAGAGAATATTCAACTTTATCCCTAAACGTGAATTAGTAGAAGAATATTATCGAATATTTCATATGGCCAATGACTAAATTGAACATCTACAAAATGTTAGATATCATATTAAATCAATTAAAAGTTCAAGAATCATATTACATATTAAGTCAAAATTTAAAAACTATATGTTTCATTATCCATTTAAATAACTTCGCTCCTGAAGTTGGCACAAATCGTCATTTATAACATGAAAAGCTAGAGGAGTCTTTTTTTCTTTTTTGGGAGAAAAACTAGAGTTTGGACTAATGTAAATAAGCAGAAAAAGAAAAGGCAAACGAAAAAAAATTATTTTTTTATTGAATGCTTTCTAAATTTTAAAAAGTCATTGCTGACCAAATGCAGGTTTATGTCTTTAAAACTTCAACAGAAACTATGAATTCTGAACTATTTAATTTTTATTAGATTCATTGCTAGTGTAAACAACTTTTTACATATTTGCGTCGCCGAACGGGTGACATGCGTAATTTTTATAACCAAATTTATCCCATGTGTCATCCATTTACTAATGATTGTGTGAATTTGTTTGTAAATCGATAGTGAACTTAATAATTTTTAAAAAATTTCTATTTTGGATGATCCCTTGCCCGGACCTCCTTACTCCATTAGCGATACACTTTCTCTTTGCGGTATTCCGTCCTCATGCTATTTGCTTTTTTTGTCCAAAGAGATGCAATTCTGAAGAATAGTTGGTTGTATATAAGGATGATTTAAAAGGATTTAATTCTTACAGAATTAACCGAAAAAACGAGAAAGTGGTGTGTAATGAAAAATGTATTCACAATTTTGGACCAACTTGGTTCCACAGTCGTGGGACTAAATACATTATATAACATGATGTTGTTGCTGTTATTATTATAATTATGTTTCTTCTGTCGCATTGATTAGAAAATATAAATTATTGCTAACATATGGGTTTAGATAGAAGATCTAATAATATATTAACAATAATATAATTAGCTTAATTGTCGATTACCCTACTAAAATACTACAATTGGATGATTTTGGATTTCAAATTTCTTAGGGATATCAATATTAATGAACCATATATTAAATCTGTCGAGTTTATGGAGGCGTGGACACCCCAAGTACCAAATTTGGCACGGACGAACATAAGTGCCAAAATTTCAAAATGTACGCTTAAGTATCAAAATCAGAGAAAAATGAGCACTTATGTGTCAATAACGAGAATTTTCAGCCAAACAACTAACGTGACTTTTTTTAACGAGATTTTCAACTAATGTGGCAATTCTTTTTAAAAAAAATTATCCATGTGGTGTTGACGTGGCTAGATAAGTCCAAAACGATATCATTTCCATCCAAATTTGATTTCTGATATAAATATCAATTAAATTAAAATTTTAAAATTAATTAAAAAAAAAAGAATCATATCTAGAGCTTTAGAGGTTCTTACTATCACCGCCTCACCATTGTTGGAAAGGGCCAACAACGGTGAGACAAGGGTCGGTTAGGCTCGCCAAGCCTCGGCAGTGGCCGGCGACCCTAGCTAACAATCAGTGAGGGCCTAGGGCAGCGGTGGCCTATGTAGCACCGACACGGACACGCGACACGCGACACGACACGACACGACATGTCGACACGTCTTTTCTCAAAAAAATAGAGAATTCCGACACGTTCCAACACGTTATATATTAAATATATATAAATGCAAAATTAAATAATAAAAAGAGCATCGAATTAATATATTAAAAATATTAATTTAACATTTGTTAATATCATTCATTGTTTTAATTTGATAGAGATTGAATAAAAATTCAAAAATTACAAACACAAAAAAGTAAATTTAAAGGAATGTGTCATGTTTTCTTACACTTGTCGGAAATTAGTGATATTTTTTTATAGTCCCAAACAAAGTTCAGAGTTCATGATATAGATTGGCTTGGAGCTCCTCTACAAAACAAAGTTCGAGAAAAATGAAAATTTAGGACAAGAACTTTCGAAGTATGACCAAAGAAAAAGGAAATAACTAAATTTGCCATGAAAAATGTAAGAGATAACTCATAAGCTAATGACATAGACCAGAAGAGATGATTCATAGGCGACGCCTACAAGAGATGGAAACAAGCAAAAAAAAAAAAATCACAACTTTAGTTTGCGGGGGCAGCGAAGCAACGCCGGCAAGAAGAGGGGCGTTCCATTGTCACTCACGGGAATGTCAAAACTTATAAGTGAGAAACTTGAGAGTGAGAATTTTCTCTTTTCCCCTTTATTTTTGTCATTTTCATTATTTTTTCATATATTTATATTTTGACCCCTCAAGTATTGAAAATTTTTAAAATTGACCCCGTGCGTGTCGGAATCACGTGTCGGAATTTCAGACTCGAGTGTCGGAGTTTGTCGGGAAGAGTTGACCACGTGTCGGATTTCCCGACACTCGTTGACCGCGTGTCGGAACGTGTCGGAGCGTGTCGGAGCGTGTCGGAGCGTGTAAGACACGTGTCGGAGTGTCGGACACTACACGAAGGCTTTCGGAGAGTGTCGGTGCTTCTTAGGGGGTGGCAGCAAGGGCCTTCGTGGCCCCATATCTAATTCCTTTTTTGTTTAAAATTTAGTTTTTTAAATTTAAATTAATTAATATTTATATTAAAAATTAAATTTGGGGGCAAAACAACGTCTTTTTGGGACAATGATACTGACTGGACATTTTGGCAAGCCACCTAGATTGGTAATGTCCTATCAGAGTTCCGGCAAATCTCGTTGGAATTGGTACTTAAGTGTTTAATTTTTTTTTTTTTAAAAAGTGGCACTTAAGTGTACATTTTAAAAGTTTTGACAATATGTGTTCACCCGTGCTAAGTTTTAACACTTGGGTTGTGCTTCTTTCCGAGTTTATGTATGTGTATTATAATATGACCACTATTATCGGTTAAGGATATTTTGATGATTTGAAAATAGGAATCTACTTCCCTTTCGACACTGTGTAGTTATACTAATCTATTTGTGGATCTAATGTATACAAGTATTAAAATAATATTATGCCACGTTACTTTTTTTTGGTCCGTTGCTTAATATATACGAGTATTAAAATGTTATTATACCACGTTTTTTTTTTCCGTCCGCCGTACCACGTTACTTTACTGGTAATGCTGGTTGCCTCTTTTCAAATAGTGATTTTGTGGGAATTTTATATAAAGAGATATATCACTTAATTAAATAATTGGTACTAACTTCAGCTTTTTGGTGTTCACTATATATTGTTTGAGAATAGCATTACGCACATTTAAATTAAATGACTAAGGTTTGTGTTAACTAGGAAACTTTATATTACCATAAACAATATCAATTTTTCCTAAAAGAAACTTTTTTTGTGCTATCAAAAGGCAAATTTTAAGGTTTTTTCTTAGAATTTTTTTTTGGTCGAAAGGTTTTTTCTTAGAATTGAAAAACTAAGAAAAGGCCACAAATGTTTACATGGTACGAAATTTTCTCTCATTAGGTATATAAGTTTTTTTTTTCCGAACATTAGGTGTATAAAGTTTTTTTTTTTCGGTCGGTCCTACTCTACTCCTATTCTAACGCTCACTCTCAGACTTTTGCCTTGTCTCCTTGCAGGGTGTGGGAGTCGAAACCCACTCCTGAAACTAATGCGTCCCCACCCCAACCTCCCCTGAGTAGGTGGGGATTCAAACCCCCCACCTCCCCCTTCCAAGTTGGAAGGGTGGCTACTGGGGAAAAAATTACAGTATTTGATGGATACTAGGGGTGTGCATGGTCCGGGCGGGCAGTTCCCGACCTAGAACCGGAACCGCCCGCTAAGGACCGGTTCCGAAAAATTGGAACGGGATCCACCGTTTGTTGCATGGATCCACCCGGGAACCGGACCACCGGTCCGGTCCGGTTCCCGGGTGGATCCATGGAACCGATCTTGACGCGAAACAATTTTGGTTTTCAACATAGAACGGTCGGGTCTATGAGTTGGGAAGGAGGGGAGGAGGTCTATGGTCGGGTTTTCAACATAGAACGGTCGCGAAACAATTTTCCGCGGGCTGTGGCGGGTGGCGGCCGACGCGAGGGGGCAAATAGTAGCAGCGGAGGAGCAGCGGCGACGGCATCGACGCTCGGGGAGGAATCGAAATGGCGATAGGATTAGGAGGAACCGAGGAAGAGACAAAGAGAGAGAGAACCGAAGTCGAAGGGAGTGAGGAGATGAGATCTAATCTAGGGTTTTTTTAGTAATTTTTTTTTTTAATATTAAAAGGGTTCCGGTCCGGTCCGGGTGGGCGGATCCGCCCATGGAACCGGGAACCGGACCGGTACCCACCGGTTCGAAAAATTGGAACCGGGAACCGGACCGGTTCCCTCAAGAACCGCCGGTTCCGGGCTGTTCCGGTCCGGTTCCGGGCGGTCCGGCGAGTTCCGGGTATTTTGCACACCCCTAATGGATACTCACTCAAAGATAATTGCAATTATTTTTTCTTCTTAATTTCATTTCTCAAATTAAAGGATAATGTGCATCACTATTTGAATTAGCAAACAAAGCAAACATAAGTGAGCAGAAATGAAAACAAAACAAGGGAAAATCTGATATTGAGTGAATCTAGAAAAAAAAATTAATTCAAATAAAAATTTGTGACATATCCGTGGGATAAAAAGAGAGTAAAGATAATCCTCTCAAATTACGAATTTTCAATTATTTGGTAAAATGTAGTTATTATTTGTCTTATATATAAGTCGTGTTGTCGAGAGATAACATCTTAGCCCGTGTCAATTGCCCTTCGATCTTCGAAAATTTCTAGACAAAGGTGAAATAGACTGAATTTGACAATCAGAGAGAAATTGCTCATTGCAGGATTTTTAAAACTTGTTTGTATAAAACGATGTATAGAGGATGAAATTTTTTTTTTGAGCAAAGTATAGAGGATGAAATTTTGATTGTAGACAAAATATGCTTTGCGGAGCAAATATATCATATTAGTAAAAATGAAGAGAATAAGGAATAGAAGAGTTTGCAA
This sequence comes from Eucalyptus tenuipes, assembly GCA_014182365.1. Lineage (NCBI taxonomy): Eukaryota > Viridiplantae > Streptophyta > Magnoliopsida > Myrtales > Myrtaceae > Eucalyptus > Eucalyptus tenuipes. The sequence goes on along the minus strand of CM024547.1, from coordinate 28,514,199 downwards.
AGCTATTAATCATGGTTCCGTCTTTCTACTTGACTTACTCCAATCTCCTAGTTCTAATAGCCCAATAACAAGGTCGGAATAAAGTAGTATAACTCTTAGGCTGCGTTTGGCAATCGGGATAAAATTCGGGATATGATATGATTTATCCTATCCTACGTTTGGTGCTTGCTTAGGACAGGATAAAATCGGATATAAAAGGGATATAAGCAGGATAAAATTATCTCATGGGGAGGTGGGATAAAAGTGATAGAATTTCTAACGTTCATAATAGGAAAGTTATTTTTCTCGAATAACAAACCTATTAAATTAACAAAATTGAAATTATATTTCAATATAAATAATATTTGAATTCTAATTTAAGAAATTAAAAATTAAAAATATTTTTAATTAATCTTATTTTAATTTATATAGTCAACTTTAATTCTATTTTATAATAAACATTCAATCTATAAATTAAATATTTATATTTATTATATATTTAGGTATGTTAGTACAGTTTACTATTTGATAAAATTTTATTAAAGAATGATGAAAGGGGAAAAAAGAAATAATAAAGAAAATAATATAAAAAAGAGGAAAAATAAAATAAAAATAAATTAAGAAATAGTGTTACAAAAGATTTTCACCATCTCCGTTTATGAACATTTAGGTTCATTTATAATGATATGCCGTTTATATAAAAAAATGTACATTATATTATGTGAATATATCGGACTTTAATATTGCGATTCATAAAACAATGGATATGATATAAAAAAATCACAGGATTTCATATTAATTCCTATCCAGTCCTATTCCGATTAGAAATCTGGATGACCAAACATATTCTAAAGCCTTTAATTGTGGTTTATAGCCCGACCAAGTGTGGTCCACTCTATAAGTACACACATTGTAGTCACAGTCGAAGTTTGACATCTATTTATATAGCCCTCCAAGCTTCCTCAATAAAAGAGTTCAAATAGGCCAAAGTAGCTATTGCAATGTATGTTTGTAGCTTTAAAAAACTTTCTCGAAGTAATGAATGACTTTACCTAAAATAGATAAAACCGTTTCTCCTTCTTGCCCAATATTTCCTCTACTTAACCAAAATGAAAACTTTATTTTGATTTTTCTAGAACATCTCTCTATGGATTCCAAATCCTGAAATTAGCTCCAAAGCACAAATTTGAATTTGAATCAAATCAATTTAGAGATGGGCGTTCTTTTCTAGATACGCGGAGTATCGTCCACTCCATTTATAGCGTGAACTTCCTATCCAAGGTAGTCTATTTAGATTTGGCGAGTTCATCCAATCTCAGTCTGTTCACCTTTTGCACTAACATCCTTCCAAGCATATTGATATACTCATGTTATTCACCCTTCTATTTGAGCACCCCAATGATCCTAAGTTCCTTACTTGTTCACCATAATCTAAAGGTCCTTCCAACTTTAACATTTTTGACTTGGTATCTTGTTTGCTATTTGCATAGTAAAGAAGTTCTCCACTATCATAGATGTCTTGTTCGGATCATCTGCATTTGAAACTACGTATATAGAGGATATTGCATTTGGCCACTCAAATACACACATTTGTTCATAAGAAAATGTTTGGCATCTTCCAAATATATGAGGAGTTTCCCGAAAGTTTTCCCTTTTTGATGATCATAAAACCTTGTGTAAACTTTCAATATGTAGATATTCATTTTGGAAATGAAATATTTTTGGGCGTGTAAGGTAAAAGTTTTTTCCTTTGGGCCAGGGTGATTTCTAAGATTTAGATTAAGGTACCAGGCAGTATAAGATATGAGGTACGTATGATATGCATTGAATTAATGTAGGAAAAACCATCAAAGTGGGTTGATCCAGCTTCAAATCCCGCCCCAGCAGTCCCCTTTGATAAGCGATCCATAAATCTATTATAAGACTTTCTAGGCTTTTGGCATGTTATGGCCTTGGCATGGGATATCCTCTCCTCTAAATTTTTTCATATAAAAAAATGTAGGAAATACAAGTCATACTCATAAGTTTTCCAAAGTTAAGCACGTGCAATAAAATCATTTTTGGACGAATAGGAGAAATAGATTATATATCATCTGTAGTGTCACTTTCTTCCATTAAAGTATCAAAGCAAATTAGTATTTTCTATAGAGTTTTCTGTTCAAGAATTTCAGCAAGTATCGAAGAAAAAATTGTCAGAGTATGGATAAACTTTTCTGAGCACAAGTTTCTTTGAAAATCTTCATCTGTTAAGAGGATTGCAAGAAGCTTTACAGACAATATTTCTTCTACAATCATCAGAGAAAAAGATATGTATCACAGTTGCATGCTCTTCAATGGTAAACATAGTATTTCTTTTTTTTTTTTACACATATCAGAGTAGTAAGATATGTGCATTTCTAACTCATGCTCTTTCTTTGCAAACTCAACTTCCTCTTCAAGGATCAGAGCAAAAGAAAAATGCTTACTCTGCTAACTTAACTTAATGAAGCACCAAAAAGTATTTCTGAACAAAAGTGTTAACACATGCTCTTCTTTCGTAATCACAACTCTCTTAAAAAATTAGAGCAACGAATTTGTGAAAAATATTATTTCGGCCATAAATCTGATGCATGGATTCCAACGAAATCCTACATTTTTCAATTGATTCAATATAGTCCTCAACTTTTGTAAGAAATTCCAATGTGATTGTTCCGACCAATTTTCACCTTAAAGGAAACCAGGTCATGAAAAATGCAATCACAGTTTTGGAGAAATTATTGTTCCACAATTCTAGGGCTGTTTATTCCATTCATTTCGGAGCAAGCAGATCCTTTATGATACCCGCCAGGGAGATGCTCTAACTTTATTTTCTTTTTCCTTTTTGTTGGTAGGGGACTAGCGTGCCAGCTTTTATCCTTGAGCAGTTGTATTAGGGTTCTTATAGTAGATGTTCTCATTTTCACCTCGATATGAAAGTGAAGCGTAAGAAATGCATCGTTCTCACTCAACACAGCATTTCATGATGCCAATTCGCCTTCCTTTTCAAGCATGACCATGGGAAACAACAGGGACTGTCTCGTGGGTTAGTGGAACCAATCATCGTTCTTTTTCTAGGGTTACAGAACCAATCATCATTGCTTTTTGTCTTCATGGTTTTAAATAACCGGTCATCATTCCAGAAGATGATGATGGCCTAGCACTCTCGTGACGCCGAAGCCACTTAGCAAACGCAAAAATCGGGGTATGACTGGCATTATTTGTAATGATTCTCAAGCTATTGATGTTGCTTTCCCTTAAATGATAGTTGAGCTCCTATGATAGCTCACTCTTTTTATTTTTATTATTATTTTTATCTTTGTATTTGGCCAGAGAAAAGTTTTACTATTTGTCTCTAAATTCACCCACCTTTCCAATCAAAATTTTAAACTTTACTTTAATTAATCAAATCTTTTAATTTACATAAGGTTTATAATCAAGTCCATCCACTACATATTCCTACATATTAAATTTCTATTAATTTTAAGTCAATCCCACATTAAACCCACTTAAAAGGACACACACTAGGATAGAATCTTGCGTATGTCCTATATTGTGATTGGTTCTAGTGAAATCCCAAGAGATTACATGAATAGTTGAGCACTTTATTTGGATGTAGCAGATACTGTGTTTATATCGCAAAGTCTTTCATTTAGATTAACTTAGGGGGTTGCATTTATCACTTTGTGAGTAAGGTCTTGTAACTCGAAAAAAACAAGTGGACGAAATGTTACTCTACGTACGTGATGGAATAATAAAACACGATAATACTATATTTTTTCATGTGTATAGTAAGACTAACGATGCATAATATAGTCATATATGTGATACGGGATTGATTCAAAATATCTAACAACCTATTACATTTGCATATACACACAATGAATATAATTTAGCTTTACATAATGTTACTCATTATATATACATATCTATTATTTAATTTTTCAAGTTGAATATGTATGAATAGGAAAATATAGTTTTTACCAAAAAAAAAGGAAAATATAGCAAAAGTTACCATAGGTCTTGAAAATCATTTTTTGACCATTTAGGTACACTCTTAAACCCCATACACAAAATCCAATTAAGCTGTAAATATTTCATCTACTTCAATTCAGTATTAAATATTTTCCAATATGAACCCACTTTTTTTAATGAACTGCAAAAGAAATTACCTTCGTGGAACTCTAAGAGCTTTTTACATGAAATCTCAAATTGCACTTTTCAATATAATTTTATGAAATGAATGAATTTTTCAGTAAAGGCGTATGACTTAAGTGAATAAATTTGATAGATTTAGAATTCCATTGCATCCCATTTGTAAAATTTAGGGCAAGTAATAAAATCTTTCTTTTTTGCAAGTGGAACTTAGAAACCACCTCGTAAATTCAAAACAAACGCAGAATAAAAAAGGAATAGAGGGACCTACACTAAATTCCGCGTAAAAAATGGCATGATCCATTAAATGATTTGCCTTTTTTGTTGTCAACTCTATTTAATAATTATCACAGTATCCATGACATGAATAGTTAAGGTTTTTTGACAAGAAGCACGGCAAACATAGATATAAAACCCCTTGGTCAATTGCTTCTATGTATGAAAAGGCTAGTGCTCTCATATTCTTGTTAGAGTGCATCCAGGTACGAAATGCCTCCAAAAATGGCCATATTCTTACTTGTTTTTTATCTCGTTGGCCTTCCTACTTTGGCCGCAGACCCTGACCCCGTTCAAGACTACTGCATACCAAACCCTAAATTGGGTAACGGCCGGACCACCAGATTCTCAGTGCTCCCGTGCAAGAACTCCTCCGAAGTCACCACCGATGACTTCGTCTTCTCGGGCATGAAGAATTTCACAGCCAACTTCTCTGAAACCGGACTTGCCGCCCTTTCTGTGAACCCCACGCTGTTTCCGGGGCTTAACACGCTAGGCATGTCATTCGTGAGAGCCGAACTAAGAGTTGGTGGCATCAACCCGCCGCATTTCCACCCTAGGGCCACCGAGATCGCGTATTTGGTGCGAGGGAGCGTGTACTCGGGGTTCGTTGACTCGGGGAACCGGGTTTTTGCTAGGGTTATCGAGGCAGGCGAGGTGATGGTGTATCCAAGGGGTCTAGTGCACTTCCAAATGAATGTTGGTGACAAGCCGGCGACCATTTTTGGGAGCTTCAATAGCCAGAATGCCGGAGTACAGAAACTTCCGGCAACCATCTTTGGATCCGGTATAAACAGTGAGCTTCTTGAGAAGGCATTCGGGTTGAGCCCCAAACAGATAGGGCATATGAGAAGAAAGTTGGACCCCAAAACCACAAGGTAATTGACGTTGCCAGTGAAGGACGGCATAGTTGTATGATCTGTATCGGGTTATTGTTTACTTCTAATATGCATATGATATATTGGATGGTTTATCATCGTTGTTTAAGACAAATATGTCCACATGAGAATTCCACTTCTATTTATAGTTGGTTATTTTTATATAGACATTTATAATACTTCATACGATCAATATTTCACTTTAGAAATCTTACTTGAGGTATATAATTGCAGCTATTAGGGAAAATTACTCAATCAATCCTAAATCTATCTCAATTTTAAACTTTTCAATTTTGTCAATTTAGTCCTAAATCTTTGCGCGAAATTCTGATATAATCCTTCACATCAATTTTCGTCAAAAATAACTACTGTGGCAATCCAGTCATTGTTGTCCATCCTAGAGACTTTTAGTCAAAATTGGCTAGAAGTAGTACATTGGTATTTTATGTTAAGGTTTAGGTGTATGTGGGTAAAATAGGAAAGTTTAGGACTGAATTAACATTCATACTATAGATATAGTACTAATTAGACAATTTCCCCACAATTACGATGAAGTATTTATGCTATACTCATGTTAATTAGTCTAGCTGAGCAGATTAGATGTAATCCTGCGAACAAGTTGATCACGGAAGTAGCCAGACGAAAGAGAACACTTTAATCCAACCACATGCTCAGTCCAGCTAACTATTTTGAATAAAATAACAATTCGACATGTGGGTAGCGTCTGAGATCCGACCACATTTGCAGTTGATATCATGCGCTCTGTCAAGACTCTCTTCGATGCCTTGGTTCCAGATCTCCTGTCGCTACGATTGGCCCTTCAGACAACGAACAGAGAGTTTGAGCTGTCACTGTGGCAAGTTCGGCTTGCTCAATTGGACACTCCATCGTTTTCCTTACTTCAATGAACTAGTTAGAAGGAAATTCCATTTCAGAGACTGTTAACCATGCCAGACAACTACCTATGTAAAAAGTCAATTGACTATGTGACAAACTACAATAACCCTTAGCATTGAATGGAAACTACAATCCCAAGAGATAATAAAAACCACAAAAATATAAAGGCCAATCTAATTTTTGTAGCTCACGCACTTTAATTATTTTTTTCTTGAAACCAATGAATCTCTCACAAAATATACAAATGTTGATATATAGATTTAAATATGATTTTATCTTAAATTTTGAAATCTGAATGATATTTTAAATTTTGATGGGACTTCTATTTTTGAAAACCATTAGGCTAATAGGTCCCAACTTAAGCTCCCAGACACGAAAATCATTGATGAGAAACCATCATGGTGATTGGCCAAGTAGTGTAGAACTTACTTCCAAGTGATTTGAGCCGCTTGGTCACAAGTTCGAAAACTCTCCAACCACTCCTCGACCTTAAGAAGCCTTTGTCTGTCTACCGTATGATTAGGTTGTGTCATGCTATATGTTAACTCCGGTTCTAATCCAACTAACAATATGGTGCAACAATGGTGATGACTCAAATCTAATATTGTATTGTATGTGCTAGAACTTCTTTACTTTTGCTTGAGGGTTGGCTAATAGCCTAATACCAATTGCCTTGCTCTACTCTTTCAAGAAGAGAGACATTGTGCACAAGGAAGAGCATTGTGCTCTATTTGTTAGAAATTGAAAGACTAAAGATCCTGATTATTAATGGATGACAAAACTCATACATAATCATAATCAAATGTAAAAACGTGAAACTTTGTGTACAAACCTCCGGCCATTGATGAAGTTCAATTGAAAACCAAATTTGCAAAGCCTTGAATGATTGGTGAATGGATACTTTTAATTAATTACCCTCAATGTCGATGATGTGTTATTTCACTATTTGGAGGGTTTGGCTTAGACTGATTTATATTTTCATTCAAACCTGCTCTTTTTAATAACTTCTTCCATCAAGACAGTTATCCAGATTTTGGACTATCATCATACAACTCAATGTGATTAATGCGAAACAAAATGTCAATGACATTAATGTAGGCAATACTTCACCAAATGTGGGATCACATTTTGATAATACCATCGGCGAAAATAAGTGGACATGCAAGATTTTTCCTTAGCCAAAAGAAAAAGGTATTATGCGACTATAAATAACCTGTGATGGCCCATAGATAGAATGCCATCATAGTCTCTCTGAGCATGCGTACTGCGGAAGTAGGAAAAAAGTAGGTACCAGAAGATATCAACTCATGCCACCAGCTAAGATGTTGTAATTACATAACGCAACAAGTTTAGTTGCCATTTCGTTGCGGTAAAGGCTACAACTTTACAGGTCTATCACCCGTTGGCCATTGCAGTGTTTAGTTACAGTAACAGCTGCTACATAGACGTCTCGTATAACAGTTGTTACAACTGGCTATAATAGCTATTCCCAAAATACCTTTTTTTCTTCCCACTCGCCATATCGGTGTTGGTGATAATCAAAATACTTTAAATTATAAGAAAATTTAGTTACAGTAGTTATAACAACGATAAAATTTAAATCATAATCATGAGTTGGTTATTAAATGATAGATAATAATTCATAGATTAAATTGTAATATCTTAATGATATATATGGGGTATAACACTCATGATTGCTATAAAAGTAATAATTACTATAATAAATTACTTACTTGACTATAAACACATCTTATGTGCTAAATTTTTAATTACAATCAGAAACATAAAACAAATTCATATATCTATATACTCATAAATCACAATTGACTATTAAAGTGATAATGAGAGTATTCCCTTTGATTATAGGGATATTTTGCGAATTCTCATATTATGGCCCCTTATTATATGTCACTCATGAAATCAAATATTATAATAGATATTACATTACTCAACAAATTACAGCAATCAAACGTGCTGTCGCTGTCAGTAACCCTAATATGGCAGCTCAAAAATGAATGCCCGATGCCGATAGCATTAACCTTCAAGAAAGAAAGAAACGAATTGTTCGTTCCTGCTAGCTTTCGAGGCCAATTCTGCATCTAATTCCAGGCCACTAATTTTGAAACAGCTTCTCTCTGCTTGCTGGTCTTTAAGGTTTTTCGTAATTCAGGTTTTTTAAGTAATAACTTCAGTTAGCTTGAAATCTTTTCTAACTTCAAAATACAAAATAGCAAAATTCACCTGAGCAGCTGACCAAGCAACAAGTTATCCATACTTCAGTTCATGGCCAACTTCAATCTTTGGCATTGAGATTTCTGAACTTCTAGCGGGCATCATAATCGCGCTACTGCTTATTACCTGAAAGCTCAGGGTCAATTGATAGAGGGGCCTCCTCAGGAAAAGCGACCCCATACTAAAATTTCCCGATCAGACTAACTCCAGGGTTACGAATTGTAAAAGGATCAATCGACAAGGAAGTTCAAGGCAGGAAGAGTCAACTGGCCAAGGGGGAAAATAATTTTAACAGGACTAATAAACCTTTTATATGGGTAGATGAATCAAATTAACTCAATAAATTGGGAACTTAAATCTTGCACTCCCTTCTTTCCAATGTAAAAGAGCTATTCTTGTTTGCTTTCGGAACACCCATTCAAAATAATGCGCCAAACGTGACAAGCAATCCCAAGAAAATTAAACCAATTAGCTTTATCTGACCTGGCAACTCCAAAGATAAGAAGGGAAACAAAGAAGATCACAAACAGTATACCGCTTACAACTGTGGTTCAAATCTTTCATTCACAAACAATGAACAAAACTTAAGGTCTACAAGTCAAGCAAGCTATTCGGCAGTTTCTCAGAGTAAAAGTACCCTGAAGGTCTACAAGTCAAGCAAGCTATTTGGCAGTTTCTCCAAGTAAAAGTACCTTTGTAATAACATCGGACATCCCATTAGCATAAGGGAATGCATGTCCATATTCGGGCAGCTCGTGATATTGAATCCATGGGAGTTGCTGGGAGATGAAGCGCTGCATTGTGACAGGCACCAACATATCATCATCCCCTTGCCACACATGGATGGTACCTTCATTGTTGGGGAACGGGCTTTCAAGATCCATGGGAGTAAATTCCCAGGTACCAAATGTGATCATCAAGTCACGGTGGAGGGACTCAAACTCTCCTTGTTGTCTTACCTCAAACTGTACCTGTTGTCTTACTTCAGCCTAAAAAGAAATAAAGGAGAGAAGGATAGATAAGTTACACAGATAGAAGTGATAATAGAAGATAAACTATGTCCGCCCAATTCCAGGTAAAATTCAGAGATACGTTGCTTGCTAAACAAATTTTACATTTTCCAGGAATTCATCTGAGAACAAATCTGGCATACAACATTGTTATTTTCAAGCTCCATCGAGCCAGGTGCTTTCTAGTAAACTAGGACGACAACTTCTTTTTCATGATAAAGACAAAGGAGCTGGTAGATTTTGGCCAATTCAAGGGATGAAGATCATTCTTCAGCCCGAGACAATGGGTATGTCCCCCTAAACTGCACCACTTCTTAACAGACCTTTAGCTATAACCTTTAGCTATAACCTTTAGCTATGACCGTCTTACTCCTCTTACCAAGCCAAGAACATTAAACAACATTAAACAAAAGAATTTTAAAAGGTGTCTGTCCCTCAACTCTAAAAGCAAAAAAAAATTAATGTGAATCAGAGAAATTGTCAACGATACCAGTTTCATAAACTGAACTTTTAGTAATATAATCCAAATTATGGTTACAAAGGCCAAAATGGATGTTCCGACCAAGATTTCCAAACATGTAGTTGCCTATTGTCGACACTCCTGTTTTCACTCGTGTTACAGGTCATTGTTTGCTTATTTTATCAATTAATTGTGAAGAAAAATGAGAATATTTTATCTTGTAATAAGAAATCAAAGTAATAATAAGTAGGCTATACATACCGGGTTTTCTCTTATATATTGGGCAAATATTTTTTTGTCTGAGGGAGAGTAAACGTCAGTACTATCAGTTACAACGCTGGAAGGAGGGAACAATTTCTGGGTGTTCCACCAATAGGTAAGCCAGGAAGCGTAATGAGCAACACGAAGTGCCCACTGATCCCTCTGGAGCATTTGGTTATATGCTTCAGTGGACATACTCGCTGGAAAACCAGGCCACCAGTAGTTGATAACTGGAGCTAGTAGTGCTGCTCCTGCTAGCCTGCGGCATCAAAGATCTCCCTCGTAATGGTAGACGAAAGACAAATAAATACAGAATGCACTAGCATGCAGACTGAAGATCTTAGTTCTGTTTACACAGATATATGCTTGCATATTTTCATACATGACCAGTACAAGGAAGTTAGTGAGAAATTCTTCATGGTTACTGCAAATTACACTTGATTTCCAGATTCGAAAACAAGAAGAACGGGCCAATGAATATTCTCACACAGGGTATGTTGAATAAGTCTCATATATTTGATCCCACATCCTCGCAATAACTATTACGATATGCACCCACTCATATAAACTCATTGGAATGATTGTACCTGTGAGGAATGTACTTGATGCAGCTCCACACAATCTGGCCACCAATGGAATAGCCAACAACGTAGAATTTTGAGCCAAGTCCCAGCTGATCAGCAAGTTCTTCTATGTCTAAAGCGATGCTTTTTGTAGTTCGTTTTGGATCAGGATCACTCTGTCCATAGCCAGGTCGATCGAAAGACACAACGTAGACCCCTAGATCATCGATGATTTTCTGGACAAGAACACATATCGCCATGTATTAATGAATAGTAGAATCAAAGATACTGCATTTGAGGATGTAGACATGATCCACATCAAACAAAGTTTATGAGCACCTGAGAAAAAATATTTTCGACAACAGCATCATGCCTACAAGAGTCAAAACAATGCACATAAACAATTTTAAATTTTGCAGCATCTTTTGGAGCACCATGTTCCTTATATGCCAAATGCCTGCCATCTCTAAGCTTTATTCTTGGTGCTGTAACAGGAGGCCCACCAGGAGAGCCAGGTATTTTAGTTTGAGGAGGTTGGATAGCTTGATAAGCCCATGCAAGGATTCCAATGGATGAAACCAGAAGTAGTTTCTGGAATATCCCTGAAATGGTGCATGCATATAACCACAACACAGTATTAGCGACTATAGAGAACAGATGGAACACGAGTTAAACAATCTGGAAAGGCAAGAATTGCATTAAGCAAATATATACTAACATGTCTAATGTAAGTTCTATCAAATTTTTGTCAGGCGTCGTAATCATTCTCAGTAACCTTTAAAAAGAGAGGATTACATGAAAAGTAAGAATGTCAATGTCCTTAAGCTAGCATTAAGTGGAGTTTTTACTTTCCAAATGTAATTGTAGTTTGGTCAAGAACATGTGAATTTCTCACACGAAATAGATACAAATTGGCGGAGTTAAACCCGACAAAATCAAGAATACACTTGGTGTTACACAGCACGGACATTGGTAGTCTCAAATAGTCAATAGCTCAGATCAACCATTATTTACTTCAAATCAACAAGAAGTACATATGTTAGCATATACTTAAGGTATCGCCCCAGCAAAATTTACATCTACAAAACCCCAAGATTTTCGACAAGTCAGCAGTAAACTGAACGCCAAAACACTACATCTGGGAATGCTGCAGACCTCGTGACCTTTGCTCAATCGGGCATTCCAGGTGTTCAAGTTCAAACTCCCAAATTACAGCCCGAAAAAGAAAGTCGCCCCACATCAGACACGACCCAAGAAATTCAACGGAAGGTACTTTGAGTCAAACTTCTCGAAACGATAGAAATAGACCGACAAGGCATCGAAGTGAAGATCGCGAAGCGAAAGGGGGATCGAAATGACCCCAAATTTCATCGACAAAGAAAGGAGAGAGACGCGACACCTGAAGGGAGACGGAAGGAGCTGGGCTTCGATTTCCGAGTGTGCGCTCTCGCCGCAGCTGCCGAGATCTTCCTGCCCGTCGCTCCCGCCATAACTTTTCTTTTGATGGCTCGAAGAGAGAGAGAGAGAGAGAGAGAGAGAGAGAGACTTTCAGAAGCTCTGCGACTGTCAAAAGCTAAAGATTCGAGCTTGAGATCTGAGAAGGGACGCGAACTGGCAAGAGCACGAGGCGCTGGCGAACGAAGCAAGAGCTTTTCTAAGATCAAGTGAGTCAAAGGATTCCATTTCCGAGAGAAAACATGGCTTAATCAAACCGGAGTTAAACAGGTTAATCAGGTCGGATTTTGGAATAAATAATGAAATAACATTGACGAAGTAGATGTTCCCTAGGATAATGCCAGAAACAATTTGGGAATGCTTTACCACCCTTTTTGCCTATGCTAAATAACTAATTTTTCAAATCTTTTGATTTTATATGAAATAAACAAACCTTTGTATTTCGCCGGACTTGTCCCACAGCGATATAATTTCTACCGAAAGTCATTTTTCGGTTTTATTAAAAGGGATAGGGGTTCTATGCCAATTCCAGACAAATGATATCTCGCATAATAAGAATTTAAAATTCTTTAATTCGAACAACACCGTACGATATTAGATCAGGCCAGAATTTAGTCGATGGTACAAGTTGAGGATAATGAAATATAACGTCGGAATTTAATTAACAACGAGCTATCAGAATAAAGAAACACATTGAAATCTAATTGATAAAAGTTACAAAAATTTAAAATGTAGTACAGTAAAAGTAAAAATAAAAAATAATATTTTATTGATTTGTGTGGAGCTCTCATTAGATAGATAGTGGTATTTATAGTGAATGTGTGATAATGGCTCTTCAACCATGCCCAACGGTTGCATTTTCTCAAGTAACTTCCACTGGCTTTGCCCAAATTCTTTTATTCTCACAGGCCCATCTAAATGCCTCACATAACTATCTTCATCGTGTGTTGAGAGTTGTGCAATTATCTACGATCGTTCCATGACTAGGTCTTTGAATATCAACTATCTACTCTACACCATGCATCTTTGATGTAATTGTCTTGGTGATTTGAATAATATTTTAAAAAAATTCTAATGAAAAATTGTTGCTAGTGTTTATCTAGGCGACTACCAACTCTCCATCATTACATTTCAACAACTGGACACATGGCGCTTCTTTATGTTATCGTCAATTGTCGTGCATATGTTCTAGACAACCAATATACATAAGATGACATACATGCACTATGCATGTAACTGGGGCTTACTTCTGCTCAAATGTTGCATATTCCTTGCCCTCATGCCAAGCATGTCTGTTTTGATAACTAGATCAATTATGGATATCAACATATACCCCTTTTAAAAGAAGTAAATTTGAAATTTATTTCTTTAAAAAAAATACCTTACTTTACGTGCTCTTTTTTATGAATAGCTTAGACATCCCTTTTTTCTTATGATGCCTGGTACTCTGTACGCAGCCGATCAGATCATGGCCTCTCATGTCGCTTCAGTTACTTATGGATAGTAAACCATCATGATTTCAAATCGCTATTTTTGATTTTGCTATTTATCTAGATTAGGGCGCATGTGCCAAAGGCTTGATCTTCATATCTGTTTTGTATTCTTTCTTAAACCCTAAAAACCCTATGAGTTCTATCTGTTAGAAAAAACTCAATTACTGTTTTGAAGTTGACAAAACATTTCCAAAAGTCTAGTCTGAAGACTTGCAGACACAAAAGTTATGATCTGAAGAACTCCAGAGTCCTTTGTCAAAGTTTGAAGACTGCGAGACTTTAGTATAAAAAGTCTGCCCTCACTGACAGTTTCCAGACCGAAGGATGAAGACTTATCCAGATGCGGAATTATCTTCAAGGATTCGATTCGTATTGTTTTTAGAAGACCTTATGGCTGGATTTAGCATTTACTTGATTGATTATTCTTATTGGAACTTACTCCAATATGAAGATAATTTGAAAGGCGAGTAAACTTGGAAGGTTTTACTTATGGAAACCAAAGATTCTGATTGTATGGGTGAACAAGATTGACGGGCTTTCATCACAATCATCTAACTACTCAAAAATCCCCTAGATTGATTCTGTCCAACGGGTAGATTGGAAGAATTCATTTGGTAAGTGCCAATGGTTATGAAGGCATGAATGAGTATTTAAGGCAGACTCTCAAGTTGTTCGAAAGTGTGCATGAAAGAAGAATTCCAAAGTCTGAAACTCTCCAGTTACTTACTATTTCATTCGTTGAGCTCAAAGTTGTATACAAAAGAGAGAGATACTTAGTGAGACTTTGTGAGAGACCAGTAGAGACTTATTACTAAGAAAGTCAAAGATCACAAGCTGTAAAATATCTTTTGATTCATAGTGGAATCCAGCCAGTGGGGCTGTTAGCGTGGGAGAGTAGACATAGGCTTGATCTAAGCCGAACTACTATAAACCTTGTGTTCTAATTCGCTTTCCTTGAACTCTTTATTTGTATATTTGCATATTCATTTAAAACTGATTACGTTCTTAGTCTATCATCCTCTAAAAGCAAGTTATCTCTACTAAGTTTTGCAAAAAATTTTATTTACACCTATTCACCCCCATTTAGGTGTTTACACTAGCCCTTTCAATTGGTATCAGAGCATGTGTGCTTATTTATTGAAGTGTTCTTACTTCTTAAGCTAAAGATCTATGGCTAGTATTTTGGCTCCAGGTTTGGTTGAAGGCTAAAGTAACACCAGACCTCCCTACTTCGATGGGAAGGAATACAACTGAAAGGGCTAGTGCAAACACCTAGAGGGGGATGAATAGATGTAAATGAAAATTTTCACAAAACTTAGAATAAATAATTTGCTTTTTGAGGATGATGAACTAGGAACGTAATGAATATGCAGATATACGAATGAAGGTAAAGAATTCAGGGTAAGAAAATTAGAACACAAGATATGCTTGCACAAAAGACCTTTTGCCCAAAGTGTGTTATCATCTAGATTGAGATTCATGAGAAAACAGTTAGTTGCTCCTCCTAGCTTAATGATGCACTCATATGCTCCCCCTGTCTTGGTGAGTAATTTAATTTCAACGTTAGTAGGTTCCAAGCAAAACATTATAAGAAAAATGCTTAGCAAATTATCAGTACTAGATGTTATGAGCATATTCAAAATTTTCAAAGGAATATTCAACATCATCAGTAGCAAATGTTTAGGCTTAATTTTTCACATCAAATAACTCTCTCCCTTTTTGTCATCAATCAAAGTAAATGAGAAACAACTGCATGAATTAAAAGATTTGCTTCATTGATGGCAAAAGATAGGGCGATACAAAAAAGTCAAACCTATACAACAAACTGGAAGGGATAAAATAGAGAGAACAAAACATGAGCACATGAAGCTTTGAAAATGTTTAAGTGCGAGGGTGTTTGCGTTATTGAGAAGAAGTGGGTTGTTCAAGTTCGGCGGTCTCCGGTTCAGGGCGTACAAGGTTGTAGCAATCTAGGCTAAGAATGGCACACTCGATTTTCACCATGTATCGAGTTCAAGACAGGAGGGTGTTCTTGATTTCTTTGACATCTTCTTACAGTTAGTGAAGGCTAGTAGGATAGGCAGATGCGTCCACAGCAGGTGAAAGTGATTTTTCTGGTCAAGGTGGACGAGGGACCTTGGTTGGTGTCGGAGCCTTAGCATATTTGCATTTTTCTGGTTCAAAGAGCTTAGCAAGCTTTTTTTTTTAGCTTTATCACTATTCTATCACAATTGTCATGACCAATGGGGATGATTTCTCCTCTGTGATTAATCAGTCCTTTTAGTGTCATCCTGAGCATCATCTTGTCTAAGGTTTTCTTCCTAATGTCTACATTTGGCATGACAACTAATGAAACTTCAGAGTAGTCGATTTTGGGATACTTAAAAAAAACGTGTCGCCAAAGCACCATAGGATAGCTTCTCTGTCTTTCTCTTTGCCATGTGGTACATGTGGATAAAGATCATGTGGGGGAATGAAAATTCTTCAAACTTGTTTAGGATGACCCAAATTACTCTTACTTCATATCGAGGGACATCATTCATAGATGATGTTTTCGAATGAAGGCAGAGTGAGGATCTTCTTAATGAAGTTCATTTTGAGAGGGAGAAGATTCAATAGGACAATTTCCCTAAAATTGCAAGCAAAGTTAGGCGTTTCAAAAATAAAGTTATAAGCCTCATCAAGCTATACTAGGATGCATTTGAAACCATTGTACTTGGTTTCGATGATTTCAACCAGTTCATCCAGAGTCACAATATGGTTTTGTCCACAAAAAGTGAAGACAAAAGAGTCTCGGTTCGGAAAATGCAAATTTGAGTAAAACATTGCCACAAGACCATAGTGAACCTCCTTTTTCATGGAGCAAAAGTATTTGAATCGAAGTGCTTCAAAAAGCTTGGAGAGAAAAATCCCATGATTTCCTAAAAACTCAAAATCAACATAATGATGAGGAATAATACCTCGATCATAAAAGTGATTTTTTGCAAGTTCATGTTCCAGTAAAAGAAAGAAATTGGATTTTCAAAGCCAAGAGTAGGTTCAAAATTTTAAAATACCTTTCGTAATCATCTTCACGATGTTTGTCTCCTGGGGCTTCTCCTATTTCTTTGTGGTTTCACTTCCTTCTGACTATGATGTAACTAGCTCAAGGATGAGTTCTACCTCTTCAATAATTTGTTTGCCTTTGTCTTTGGGAGCAGACCTCCTTCCTTGGTTGAGGATTTCTAAAGTGAGGGTTGAGAAGGTTGAGCAGCTGAATGCGATGGTTTAGTAGGTGGTTTTTCTTGAGTAGTTAGAACCTGTTCAAGTTATAGGGTTTGTGATCCTATGACTTCGAACTTGAGGAGTTTATTTAGCTCCAATCCATGAGTTTCCATGAAAGCGGCTAGGCCTTTCAAAAGATCTCCTAGAAGTGTTTGGATAGGAGCTAATGGAGATGGAGCGGCTGTAACCAGTGGCGCCATAGGTGGTGCAGTGCCTATGTCCTATTCTGTAGGCAATCAAGATTCTAGAGTTTTCCCTATAGGGGCTTCTTTCTTTGTGGTTGCCGACAATGGTGTGCTAGCAGTGGTTGACCCGCTAACTTAAGCCACACTCTGACTTTGGTGGCTTCCATCGATTCTTATTATTAGGTGACCTCTTCTTTAGAGGTTTTGGATATACGACCAGTGGTACACCATGATTTCTTCATGCCCTTTGAAGAAAGGTAAGCTTTGGATTCCATGGGTTTTGAGTGTAGATGTATTTGTGTGTAGAGAGAGTGGGATTTTGACAAAGTGAATTAGGAGAGATACGAGAGAGTAGGTATGAGCAATGTGAGTGAGGCAATGAATACTGGCTCTCTATAAATAGGAGTTGTGTATTACACGAAGAGAGAGAGAAAATTAACCGTTGTTTCTTCAACGGTAATTTTCTTATCCGTAGTTATTTCGTATTCAAATCTTACTTATTAAAAAAGCAGTAAAATTGTGTTTACAAATTATATTACAACAATCATGTCAACTCTAGATAGGCTGTAAATAGTTAGAATGGTAACATACACGATAATTGTAAAGGTAACATTTTTTTTTGAATTAATATAGTAGGTACATACCTGTTGTTTTTGTTGTACCCAACGTTTTTCGACAAAATTGACACATTACCTGAATGTTGTCATCCCAAAGTATTGCATATTCCTAGTTCACCACATATATAATCGAAGGCTAGCTTGTCCAACGATTTGGTGAAGATATCCGCCAACTAATGTTTTGATTCTATAAACTGTATATATATATATATATCACCACTGTTAACATGATCTTTAACAAAGTGATGTCTTACCTCGATGTGTTTTGTTCTTGCATGTAAGATTGGATTCCTAGTTAAATTTATAGAACCGGTGTTACACATAATAGAAATACATTTCTCATCTTTTTTAAAAGGGTTAATACCTTGAAAAACCCCAATTTGGTACACTTGTGACAAATTTACTCCAAACTATTTTTTTGACCATGAAAAACCCCAAACTGGTACACCCGTGACAAATTTACCCCAGCCGACTATAAAAAATCCTAAACTGGTATATTTATGACAAATTTACCCCAGCCGACTATAAAAAATCCTAAACTGGTATATTTATGACAAATTTACCCCAAACTAATTTATTTGACCACAAAAAACCCCAAATTAGTAAATTTGTGACTAATATACCATCCGTTAAATTAGATTAATACCACAAAAAAATCACAAAAATTGTAAACTATGACAAACAGAGTGTAAAATCCCAAATTGGTATACCGGTCAATTGTCACGTATAATTTAACTTAATAATTTGACAAGAAAATTTAACGAAAACTAACAGAGGGTAAATTTGTCACAAGTGTACCAGTTTAGGGTAAATTTGTCAAAGGTATACCAGTTTGGGGTTTTTGGTGGTCAAAAAAATAGTTTGGGATAGATTTGTCACAAGTGTACCAATTTGAGGTTTTTTAGGGTATTAACCCTTTTTAAAATCACTTAATTGTTGCTTCATCCAAATAAGTTGAGCGCAACAGCTGCTGAGAGCAATATATTCAGCTTTAGTGGTTGAGAGAGCAACTGAATTTTGCTTCTTCAAGAACTAAGAAATCAGCTTGTTTCCTAACAATTGACCAGTACTTAATATACTTTTTCTATCTACTTTACAACCTACAAAGTTAGCATCCGAGTATCCAAGCAATATAAAATCTGTATTTTTGGGATACCGGATCCCTAATTTTTTAGTGGATCCAATGTATTGAATAATTCGTTTGACAACTGATAAATGCGATTCTTTTGGATCTGATTGAAATCGAACACATAGACAAGTACTAAATAAAATATCAAGTCTAGATGCTATTAGATATAGAAGTGAACCTATCATACTTCTATATAACTTAAGATCAACAGATTTACCTTTCTCATCTCTATCAAATTTGATAGAGAATGACATGGGTGTCTCGATTTTCTTGCATCCTTCGAGACCAAATTTCTTAACCATTTCTCTTGCATACTTCTCTTGATGTATGAAGGTACCCTGAGGAGATTCCTTGATTTGAAGTCCGAGAAAAAAGTTTAGTTCACCAAGCAGTCTCATCTCGAATTCACTCTTTATCATTTTTGCAAAATCTTTGCACAACACGTCATCAGTAGCTCTAACAATTATATCATCAACATATATTTGAACAATAAGTAAATTTTTACCTTTTCTCTTGACAAAGTGAGTGGTGTCTATCTTGCCCTTTTCAAATTAATGATCTATCAAGAAATTACCTAATCTTTCATATAATGTTCTTGGTGCTTGATTTAGTACATAGAACTTTCTTTCTTAAGACGATGGACATCAACAGGTCGTCCTGTTTCTTCAAAACCTGGTGGTTGCTCAACAAATACCATTTCTTTGATATAATCATTTAAAACTGCACTTTTGACATCCATTAGATATAGTATGAAATCATGAAAGTAGGCATAAGCTAGTAATAAACATATAAATTCTAATTTAGCAACATAGGCATAAGTTTCATCAAAATCAATAATTCCTCATGTAGATAACCTTTAGCAACTAGTCTTACATTGTTATGTACAACATGACCTGTTTTATCAAGTTTGTTTTTAAATATCCACTTGGTTCCTATTACAATTTGATCCTTGGGCCTTGCAACTAGTTCCCAAACATCATTGACTTTGAACTGATGTAATTCCCTTACATGGCTTCAATCCAACTTTCATCCTTGAGAGCATCTTCAACTTCCTTGAGCTCAAATTGAGATATAAGAGTTAAGGAATTGATCATATCTTTGAGATATGATCTCATTTTAATTCCTTCATCCACTTTTCTTATAATTTGTTCTTTAGGATGTTTAGTCTTAAATCTCTAATCTTTGGAAGATTGACCTTGATTTGAAAGATCAACTAATGGTTGCGGTTGCTGTTGTTTATGAGCAACTAGTGCAGATATATATAACGTCTTCACAATCATCAGTTTGTACTCCCTTTTGATCATCCATGAATCCATGAATTTCATGTATGTGGATTCTTCCACTACCTTTAAATCTTTATTAAAGATTTGATAGGCTTTACTTGTAGTTGAGTAGCTAAAAAAGATACATTCATTGGCTCATGCATCAAACTTTTCGATGCTGTCATTTGTATTCTTTAGAATGAAACATTTGTATCAAAATGCACGGAAGTAGTGCAAAGTAAGTTTTCTTCCTTTGTACATCTCGTATAGAGTTTTTTCTACCATAGGTCTCAGTAATACTCTATTAAAAATATAACATGCGGTGGCAACGGCTTCAACCCAAGAAATAAGTAGGTGCATTACTTTCGATCAACATTGTCCTACCATTTCTTGCAGTGATCGCTTTCTTCTTTCTACTACCTCATTATGTTGAGGAGTGTAGGTAGTGGAGAAGTTTTGTTCCACTCCATTTTCATCACAATACTAAGCAAAGATTTGGTTGTCGAATTATCCTCCATGGTCAATTCTGATGGTGGTGATGTTGTATCTATTCTCGTTTTGAACTTGTCGAGCAAATTTCTCAAAAGAATAAAATGTCTTATTCTTATGTGATAAGAACATTATCCAAGTGAATCTTGAGTAATCATTCACTACAACCAGACAGTATTTCCTTCCCCCTAGACTAGTTGTTCATGTTGGTCCAAACAAATCCATATGCAGAAGCTGCAAAGATCTATTAATAGTAATAGCTTTGGTAAATTTAAAAGAGTTCCTCACTTGTTTCCCCAATGTGCATGCATTAAATGTGGTACGTAATTGGTAAATCACGAAATGTATCTTTAGATGATATTTTTTGGATTTACTTTGCATTAGTATATCCAAATTTCTTATGCCATAGATCAAGTTCTTTCTTTATAGACATTAAACAATATGATTCCTCAAAGTTGATATCAAGTGAGTAGATGTTGTCATATCTATTTCCAGTGAATGTTTGTAATTTGTCCTTGTTGGTGCCTATGCACTTACTTTCTTGAACTTATTTTGTATCCTTTGTCACAAAATTGACTTATACTAAGGAGATTATACTTTAGACCTTGTACAAGTGAAATATCTTCAACAACTAGATTTCTCAACCTGATGTTTCATTTCCTAATGGTTCTTCCTTTATCTTTTCCTCCAAATGTGACTGTGTTTCCATCTATAATTGTAAGCATTACAAACTTGCTATTATCTCCATCATATGTCCGAAGCACCCACTGTTCAGATACCACTTGTTTTTCTTCAAGATGACCTAAAATCAAAGTAAGTCTCATATTTTCTTTAGTATTCACATAAGCTTGGGTCCTTTGTGATTAGGTTTTGATTCAAGATCAAAAGACCAGCTAATTTTCATGAATTTCTTCTGCTGTTTTGGAAGGTCCATTTTGAAATGGCCATATCCTTCACAGTTTGAACACTCAAGAAATTCCTTGTCAATAGCTTTAGTAAAGTATTTGACAAAATGAGATTTGTAAAAGTGTGCAAGAGGTATGTGCTTTAATGTGTCTTTTGTTTTTGGAAAAGGATTCATCTCGTCTTAATTTCCTCCACGTCCAAGACCATTCTTATTATAGTGAGGAATTTGGATAGAGAGAATGTGCTGTAAAGTTTTGAACCGAAAGAAAACTTGATGTTGATTTTTGAAATTTCATCCTTGACATTCTCATTGTCAACCTCCAGGAGTTTTACTTGATTTATTTGAGAATCAAGTTCTTTCTTTAGGTTATCAATAAGAGTTTTGTCTGTGAGGTTTTCAGTGGTGAGATCGTGAAACTCCTTTTTTAGAGCAAAAATTCTTTTTCAAGCTTTTTGGTGTTCTTCAAACATTTCCTTTAAAAAAATCTTATAATTCATCGTACGACAGTTTATAATCTTTTATCTCATCTTCTTCTAGTTCAAAGTCAGCCATGAGACAAAGATTTGCTTCTTCTTCATCACTTAACTCACATTTGGTGTCACTCAATGTTTCAACTTTCAATGCCTTTTTTTTTCCTTGAATTTCCATTTCTTCTTCATGATGGATGGACATTCTAGTCTTATGTATCTAGAATTTTTGCATTCATAGCACACAATATCCTTACCTTTGGATTCTTCTTTGTTCTTGTAAGGCTTTTTCTCGTCATGATGTTTAGATGATCTTTTTCCTTTGTAATTTCCTATTTTCCTCATGAAGCTTTTAAACTTCTTTGTTAGTAGCACCATGATACAATGATTTTCTTATCTTTGGAGTTACTTTCTTCATTTTAAAGGTCAACTTCATAAGACATGAATGTCCCTATAAGCTGATCCATCGTGATTGGTTGGATCCTCATGGTTTCCAACAGTAAGGTTTTAACGGTATTCCATTCCTTGAGAAGAGCTCATAGTAGTTTGTTTACTCTCTTAGTGTTTGTGTATACTTTCCTTGAAGGGTAAATCCATTCACTATTTCGATAAATCGTGTGAACATTTGAGTTATTGTTTCATCAGACTTCATCTTAAACAACTTGTAGTTCCCGAGCTGGATGTTTAGCTTTGTTTCTTTAATTCTTTTTGTCCCTTTAAATGTCAGCATGATGTGCTCCTAGATTTCCTTCACTGTATCACAATAGGAGTTTCTGTTAAACTCAAAAGGTGACAATGCACAATACAGGAGATATTTTGTTTTACCATTAAGATCAGCTCTTTTTCAAGATTCTTCTATAACGTTGACAACTATTGCTTCCTCGCCTTCTTGTCAAACAAAAGCTAGTATTTATGGATCGTTTATAACTACATCCCATATAGTCTGCAATTTCAATGTATGAATTCATTCTTTACTTTTAATAACCATAGTTGCTTCTGTCAAAGTATGGTAGCTTGTTGGAAGTTTGAGCATCATTAGTAAATAAGCTACCAAGGTTAGCCATAATAAAAGATCTTTGTACTCAAAAGAAATACACTTCAGATAATGAACAATAGAGCTCCGATACCAATTGTTGAGGCTAACAATACAACCTAGAGAGGATGAACATGTTGTTTTTAAACTTTGATGATTTTTCGCGGAAATTAGCTAATTGCTAAGTAAAAATCACCTCAACCTGATTTTTAAGTAAACCGCCCACTAGTTGTATGGCAATGTATATAAGAAGATGAAAAACAATGAGACATAGAGAGTTATAATAATTCAATTTTATCCTTAAGCCTACATCCACCTTTTAGATTAACAGCCTCAAAACGAGTTGGATTTCACTAACAATCTACTTGAAAAGTTACAATTGGCTAGCACTAGTCCTTAACGTGATAGATCACACTATTTGGGAGTTTGGGACACCTGGAGTGCCATAACTTGGCACGGGAGGACACTTAAGCGCCATAACTTCGAAAATGTACACTTAAGTGTCAGTTTCGAAGTTAAATGGAACACTTAGGTGCCACTCCGGCGAAAATCCGGCCAAATGGCTGACGTGACAATTTTCCAGCGAGTTTGGTCCAAAACGGCGTCGTTTTGCACGCTGACGTGGCGAGAAAATGCAAAAACGATGCCGTTTCGTGTCTGATGTGTAAATAATAATATAAAAATTAATTAAATTAAATTTAAACTTAATTTTATTTAAAATATTCTAAAAATTTAAAAACTAAAAAAAAAAAAAAAAAGGGAGGCCGAAGGGGGGTGAGGGCGAGCCCCTCACCACCGCGCCTCCCCGCCGTCACCAAGAAGGGCCGGTGATGAAGGGGGAGGGTCGACCGGGGTCGCCGGCCCCCGAGCCGACCGGCGGCGAGGGCCGCGGGCCCTCGCCGCCTCCCCGCCGCCGTTGCCGGGAAGGGCCGACGACGGAGGAAGGAGGGTCGGCCGGGGTCGTCGACCCTCGGCCGACCGGCGGCGAGGGCCGTGAGCCCTCGCCGCGATCCGGCGAGGGCCGCGACCCTCGCCCCCGGATCTAGGCGAGGGCTCGCGGCCCTCGCAATCGGCCGGGGGCCGGGGGGGGCCGGCGACCCCTAGCCGACCCTCCCCCTCCGTCGCCGGCCCTTCTCGGCGACGGCGGGGAGGCGACGGCGACGAGGGCTCAACTCTCAACCGCCCCCTTCGACCTCCCCTTTTTTTTTTTTTTAATTTTTAGAATATTTTAAATAAAATTAAGTTTAAATTTAATTTAATTGATTTTTATATTATTATTTACACATCATACACGAAACGGCGTCGTTTTTGCATTTTCTCGCCACGTCAGCGTGCAAAACGACGCCATTTTGGACCAAACTCACCGGAAAATTACCACGTTAGCCATTTGGCCGGATTTTCACCAGAGTGGCACCTAAGTGTTCCATTTAACTTCGAAACTAGCACTTAAGTGTACCTTTTCAAAGTTATGGCACTTAAGTGTTCTCCCGTGCCAAGTTATGGCACTTGAGCTGTTCTTCTGCCCACTATTTGGACTTAATTGCTGCTCTTACACTTGTACACTTAATCTGTAACACAATTGTTAAGCAGCACAACATTCAAAACAATAAGACAGAATGCTTTTAGCTGAAAATAACAGTATGTAAGCTACTTGATCTTTTATGTGGTGCACTCTCTTTTGGTTCTTCAATGCCTTCTCTTGTATGCCCTTCTTCAATCTATCCATTGAGCACAGTTTAGAGAAGTAGGTGACCGTTGGAGAGTTTTATGTTGAGCAACTATCCAAAAAGGTATTGCCCATATAGCTTCTTTCCTAGAACTTCTGCAAACTTGCCAAAATAGCAATTGCTGCTATCTTCCCACTACAGTCTATGACTGACCTGTCAATTACTCTAGATACTATGTTACATGCTTTATTCTGATTCTACTGCTATGCGAGTTCAGATCTTTCAACAGGTTTTAGTTGACTCAATGAACATCATTTGATATACTTGGTTGTTACATCACCATCAACTTGATCTCTACTATTTCAACATATATATCATCAGTACTTGATCTTTTTGGTTGACTAGTGCTGTTTGTTATAAC
The DNA here is from genome assembly GCA_014182365.1 of Eucalyptus tenuipes. Classification (NCBI taxonomy): domain Eukaryota; kingdom Viridiplantae; phylum Streptophyta; class Magnoliopsida; order Myrtales; family Myrtaceae; genus Eucalyptus; species Eucalyptus tenuipes. The sequence continues at coordinate 28,489,084 of CM024547.1, read as the reverse complement.
AGAAGATTTGCAGACTTTTTCCTAATGGATCACACTATAAATGTTACATAGTCCTTTAGTTTGAAAATATGCAAACAACATAGTAAGTAATATACTAAGGATAATTTGGGTATCATTAAAATCATTTGAAGATATTTTCTCCAACAATAGCCATTATGTTATCCCCAACAGCTGCATAATTAGAGCTCCCAAGTACAAATGTATTCACTAGTCGCACGGCTTTCTAGTCAATATGAATTGTTTTTAAGTAGATGAATGTTGAATGCCTTACATTCTTGCCTTACATTATTATCAAGGCCATCATATCAGAGTGAGAGATATTATATTATGTTGGTTCGACCATGATGGGGTGTGTTTAAGAGGCATCGGTTCATCTTGATGTGATGTGATGTGATTGAAAGGGCACCCTTTGAAGGGGTGTGAGTAGTTATTTTTTAAAGAAAGAATAAAAATGATAACTTCAGGAAAAAAAAAAACAACTGATAACAATAAAGCACTTAAGAAAAGAACACCCTTCCTTTCTCTCTCTCACTCCATCAAAGATGAACAAATAAAAGGTTTCTGTTAACTACTTCGAGAAGACATTCGGCATTAACGTTATGGAACATGAATACTTCTCTCATGATTATACTTGCACCAATGTAAAGTCGTATCGTCAATCGTTCGTTGGTGATTCAGCATTTATCCCTAGGTAATTTGTTCGTTGTGCATGGAAGAGGTTAGTTGTTTCTTCCCAACACTTTTATCCAACAAAGACAAAAAGAAAAGGTACCGATAACGTGCATTAAGTGAAATGAGCATAATCAAATCTCCTGTCTCAAATCTTCGGGCTCGCAAAAGTAAGGCGACCTCTTGCATCTTACCCAACTTTTAACTGACTTAGAATATTTTAGTCGCAGCTCTAGGTTTATAGTTGAGCGATAAGAAATGAGTAACCAAATGGTGTTTGGTAAGACATGAATGAACCCTTCTGGAGCGCAAACGCCTTCTCATTAAAGGGTTATTTACGCTTGTCTAACAATCTGTTAAACCCTTGGGGGCCCGCTTGGTCTAGTCACGGTAGTGCTTTTAACAAGAATTATGCCTCTGTCGGAGGAGGAGGAGTTGCCACAAGAGATGATGCCCAACCTTGTCGTATTGGGGGTTTCTCAACAAGAAAAATAGACAAAAAGAAAGAACTCCATTGCTAAATCCAGCCTTGAGGTTGAGATCTGGGTACTCAGACTAGGACTAAAATTACCCATCCAACTTAACCGCTCATTGCTAGATATCATAATAGATGCTAAAGTAGACACTTAAATACTCAGTAATATTTTTCACAGCTCTACAGAAATATTTTTCACAGCTCTACAGAAATAATGCCTATCATATGTGCTGGAGGATGCTCCTCAAACCAGTTGGATTCATATCATCATATGTAATGGGGCACATGCACATCTACAGATGTGCTAGCGGAAAATAGGAAGGTCAAGTCATTGGTTCGCAACATGTCAGGTGTTTTGTAATGCATCTTTGGTCTTGAATTTGCATTATTTGTGGTTATGCGATTGTAATCTCTGTTTATTTATGCTGATCATCTTTTCATCATTTTACTATATGAATTATTAGATTAACAGTAGTTGAGGCGTTATGTGTGGAGTTCACAGCTTGCTGTGGCCTAATTCCCTTAAAAAGCACTATGTCTAGGTTGGGTCACAATTTTAACCCAATTTTTTTTTCTTGTCTCATAAAAAGCACCAAATTCAGGTCCAATCCCAGATCTGCCTAAATTTTTTGGCCTTGAAAAAAAAAACACTACTTTTAATTGCTACTCAGATATGGCCTCCATCAAGTTTCTGTCTAATAATGCCGTCATAAACCCCATCATGTTATTTCATGTGTGCATCTTCCTCTCCCACCCTCCATGAGCCACTACAGTGGAGAAAATGAGAGGAAGAAAAAAGGAAGAAAAAACAAAGAAGAAAAGAAAGATAACAAGAAATGACACGTCAATGGAGAGAGAGATGTACACATAAAATGATACGTTAGTTCCTTAACGGTATCATTGGACGGAAATTTGAATAACGCCAAATTTGGATACCAGCTGACAAATTTTGCTCCTTTAGAAGACCAAAGAAATTTTCCGGGAATTGGGAATTGACCTAAAATTTGTACCTTTTCATGAGGCAAAAGATTTCGGACCAAAATTAGGTCCCAATCTAAAGATAATGCTTTATAAGAGAATTGGATAATTTCTCGTTTAGTTATGGGCCAGTTCAAGCCTCTGTGAGGTGCTGTGTTCGAATAAATAATGGGCCCGCATCCAAGTGTTAAGCTTCCCGAAGTTACGGACCCACGGCCCCTTCAACTTCAAGTTTTTTTTTTTTTTTTTTTTTTGACGATTCAACTTCAAGTTGGTAAATACCATTTTTAAGCCAATAAAATTTCTTTCATTAATAATCTGCATGGCTCTCTCAGTCTCTCAACATTTGCCAATATATTTATAAATTTGTCTTAGGTATGCTTTTGGTAGTGATGAATAAAAGAGAGAAAACATGTAACTTTCCTTTAATTACAAACTGTACTCAGGTTTTGTTTTGCAATACGATTTAGCTCATATAATTGATGAAATGAAATTAAAGCGAAGAGTACCAATGAAAAAGTTCGCTTCTGAAAGGGAAGTTATTGACGGTATAACCTTTTGTTTCAATTTCTCTAATGAACTTTAAACAACTAGATCCAAAGGCCAACTTTATTCGGTCACGCTATGTTTTTGGCACCTCGAGCTTTTGATTCTACATCCATCCTTTGCTTTCTTTCTTTGATATAGTGGATCAGGTGATATCTGAGTCAACTTTCACGTAACTCAACTTATCTCACTATCCAAAATTTTAAGGGCGCATTATATTGGCATGCTATGTTCAGGATTTTATTTCCAAAATATTCCCAACAAAACTTGAGAGAGAAGCAATCTCACTTACCATTTAGGTTAGTAATTTGTTAGTTACATCCATCCTTCGGGTAATGACATTCCAAGTACCTGAACTTTTACCCCTTTTTTTTCCAGACAAGTACTTAAACTTTCTTTTTGTTCAACTTGATATCCGAGCTTTGAAAATATAGCTCTATGTGATACTTTGGTTAAATGGAGTGCCATGTCATGCATTTCAGCTGACATGGCTTGCTTACTCAGATAAAAATATCCACATTGCACGTTAGAAGTACCAACTCAACATAAAATGAATCAAAAAATTTAATCTTAAGACATTTTTATTAGTTTTTTTTTTGGTAAAACATTTTTATTAGTTATTTTATTTTTCACTATTTTCAATATTCTCCAGACTTTCTTTTTATTTCTTTGCTAAGTCGCTATCCCCACCGATACAGTGGCATCATCTTTATCCACATAAATATGTTGCCGTTACCATCACTCCTCAACACGAAAAGGCCATGATCGCCGCATCGCACTATGTACCGCTATTAACATCCACAAGGTTATCGTTGTTGTCAACCATGCCCGAGCTTCCGACTATCTCTCCCTACCCTGACCTTCGACAGAGGTTGCCACCTCGAGTCCAAGGTATTGTGACCACCAATCCAGAACTATGACCTGAATGAAGGTCATGACCTTCAATCCGAGGTCACGAGACCTCAAATTTGTGATTTCTCAAGTGCGAGGTCTCTTGACCTCGAATTGAAGGTCACAAGCCTAAGATTTGAGGTTTCTAGCTCAGCCAGTTATAGAGAGCAGAGAGCAAGAGTGGACATTGGTGATGGTTATAATATTAAATCACGTATCATCTAATAGTTAAACTTTTAAAATACTTGACAATGATCTTACAAAATTTTACATGGTATCAGAACTGAAAATCGTTATTTCTGATTTTTACAAGCCTTTTATTCGCCATCATCATTATTCACTTCTACAATTAGTCTTGGGCTCCAAATCTAAAGCATGTCGAAGGGGAAGTGTTAGAATATGCAAATACTAAATCATGCCTTCATTTAACAATTTTAGTTTTCCAAACAATCAATGCTTCATCAAATTTTACAGTGATAGTTGCCCAGGAGGTTGGCGTTGGCGGTCACATGTGTTGGTAAAAGTTCTCTATGGTTGTGGTGATGTGGTGGTTGATCATGGGGGATTGGCGGTTGGCTATGGCGGTGGCGATAATGGGCAGAGGTGGTGATGGTTGCTGTTAGGGGGCAGAGAGAGAGAGAGAGAGAGAGAATTTCAACATAAATGCCAACATAGATATTAACTTTTCAGGTAAGCGCCACATCAGCATATCTAACCGCGTTTGTCACATAAGCAATTTTCGCCCATGTAATAAGGGAAGCTAACATTGAGTAACCTTTTACATATTGAAGGACTCAACTAAACAAAAAGATTTTGCTTAGAAAAGGGGGAAAAGAGAAGACCCTATCCGGATTAACAAAGAAAAAAAAAATGGAACCTACCTTGTCGACGGTACAAAACAAGAACCTGAAAGGCCAATTTGTCTGACAGTGATTAGCTGTTTTGGGGAATGCGTGGACGGTCAAACGGGTACATGACTTGTGTTGTGACGGGAGAAGTTGTCGTGTCCGACTGAGGGATTGATGTCGTGTTAACGTTAGTGTTTTTTTTTTTTTTTTTTTCTTTCTAGGATTAATAATAGCATATTTTTCTTATGTAAGATCTCTTCTCTTATTTTTTTAATATTCTCTATTGTTCTCTTTTTGTATCCCTAATTTATAGATCCCTCGTTTGACTTTGGCCTTCCAAATCTTCTGATGACGTTATCCGACCTCCCCCGTTAGATCCTCTTCCACAGACACCCACAGAATCTCAATGAAAAGCCATCCTTCTTATCCTATAAAGAAAAATTCAAAAAGAGGCATTTATGTCGAGAAATATAAGAAATTATTCTTTTCAACTTAACGCCAATCTGCCCCCACCAGAAGTTTTCGCCTATCTATCTATTTAGCTCTGATTTTCTGGAAGAACTTTATGTGCATTTGGTAATTTAAAGGAGAAGATATTTCTTCAAATGGGTTAGGATCTTCTGAGATTACTTGAGATCACTGAATAATCCTTCTGGGAATATCATACGGAAACCAGTGTGCATTGCTTTGTTTGGGCAATAGAAGACATACTTTCAGAAGCCTGATCCCACATATTTGTTTGAGCTCGTCCATGCGATGCTTAATCTCTTTTCCAAGAATCATCATTGAGTTGCACGACATTCAATCAAATAACAAATGACTATAAGAATTGCTTTGGCAACTTGTCCATGTCTCGCCAAATTGAGAGAGAGAGAGAGAGATCCTATCGATAACTAATATTTCCACATATTTCCTATAAACCACGGTCTGACAAAATATCCTCATCTATCAACCCCCCAACCCAAAGAACCAAAAGGAAAGAGAGAGAGAGAGAGAGATGCTAACACAAACATAGAAGAAAAGGATTGAATACTAGAAAATTCTACAGCTACATAAGAAGATACTGCTGCTCCTGGTCCTGCTGCTACAGTCCTAGATAACTGAAACTAGAACTAACACTGTTGCTGGGCAAAATATTACACCAAAAAAAAAGGAGGGTGACAATTTAGTCTCTCTAACTAGGGTTATCATCAAACTCCTCTTTTTTGCTCAGCGACTCTTCTTGATCATGTTGGTGATAGATAGAATCAGGGTTTGCTGGCCTTAGTAGGATTTGTTGAGGAAGATGAGCAGAGGTTGAGGTCTGGAATGGTTGTAGCAGCGGCACCATTTGGGTCATTGTTTGATTTGGAGGATTTGGAGAGTTTCTGCTTCAGCTCAGAGAGGAGGGCTTGATTCTCCTGGTTCAGAAGCTGGGCTTTCCTCCTCAGCCTCTCGTTCTCCTTCATTATGTAGCAGTTCTGCACGTAGAGCTTTGAGTTCAGCCTCTCCATCCTTGGCTCTGCAATCAAAACAGAGCAATCTTCAAGTTAGCTGCAACGTATACCGCACAGGATTTAGCTCTGCGAAAGAAAAGTCCCATCTTTATCTTACATATTACATGATAAATGCCAAAAGTTCAAAATTCACAATTTCACTTTGACTGTGAATCCGTCGGTGACTATTTAAACTGACTCTGTAAAGCAGGGGACTCGAGTTTGCATCAGACCAGATGAAAACTATGCACTCCAATTTCATTATCACAGAAAATAAACAGACAGCAAGGACACCCAGAGCTGATTTTCAAGATGCTATCTACATGTCATGTTTGTGATATGGAACCGAAGAGCTGTTTCATCAGAAAGTTCCTTTCCTCCCTAGTACAGAGGAAAGAGAGAATGACTAACGAGACACGCTTCACTGAAAAGTCCAAACGTTCCTGCTTTCATCAGGGCATATCACCCATGAATGGCGACATCAAACATCTCTTTGCGGAAAAGGAAAAAACAAGAAACAGAGGAAAAACTGAAGTTCGATCACAGAGAGAGAGAGAGAGAGAGAGACGGGTGGGGTTTCGTCTCTTTATGTTTCCGAGAAAGATCGTCACCTTTTCTTGAGGTGGTTAGAGGGAGACAGAGGAAGATTTGTTAAATCGGCAGTTCCAGTGGGTATAGCAAGGACTTGGAGTTTTGGTTGATGAGGGATAAAATGGAAGGAGGACGCTGCAAACGTATATATAGAGTTTGAAAAGCTGCAGGCCATTATGCCGAGGGAAAAGAAGCATGAACTCATGAACCATGAACATGCCCCTCCCTCCCTCCCTCTCTCTCTCTTTATGTCTTCTTCTTCTGCCTCTCTCTCTCTCTCTCTCTCTCTCTCTCTCTGGTGTTCTGTTCTCTGACAAAACAATCATGGATGTGTAAGCATGGAAGGCGGCCGGTTAGAGGAGAGGATTTAATGGCGGGTTTGGAACGATGATGAGGAATAAGATATGGTGTCATGTGAGTTATGATGGTGGTGGAACTTTCAAACCCACCCCCGAAACACTACCGAACATGATTATAGTAAAAATAAACAGTCAAATTTCTGACAAATACGTTTTTCACAGACATGTTGAGCATATTTGTCACAACAGAAATAGAGTATTAGAGTCTATTCACACACATGTATATATCTAAATTTCGTATGTATCTTTTCCTTGTAGCACGATTATTGGGCCCTAATAGAAAAAGTTAAAATTGTGATCAGAAGGTGTAACATTAGACAAATCCAATACTTGAGAAATTATCTAAGCTCTATGAATGGTTATGCTTCGATATAGTGTTATCTTGTGCACGCAAAAGCCTAACATGATTTCTTACGAGTGTTGATAGTTGCCTCTTAAGTAGATGATTTATGGACTAATTAATGCCTAACCCATCAAAAGAAAAAGATTATGTAGGGGTGAAATGCATGCATATGATAATCATCAAAATTGGTTAGTCCGTGTGATCTTATTTTGATTAGATAACTAAGGATATGTTAGTTTCAACAAGTCACAAATATTTTTGTAATTGCATCCGATCCATATAATTATAATATACATAAAGATCGTATGTACCCACCTCGTCCATGTAATGATAATTATACTTCTAGGAAGGGTATTTTTGGGAGAATAAAGTGAAAATTATGGGAATTCTTGTTGGGTTTTGATAATGAGAGAAGGAAAAAAAAGAAGAGAAAATGATGGTGGGCTAGGGCCGTCATAAGATTCGCAATGATGGTTTGGATTGGTTCGAACCATCATCACACCCCCCGTTCCTCCTTCTTCACATCAATTACACTCTTTTGTTTTTATTTGCTATTTATGTGTATGACAAAGCAGATAATTTTGGGAGACTTTCCCATCGATTTCTTCCTTATTTAATTTTTATTTTCGCCAGATCTTTCACGTTATTATGTCTTCGTGTTGGGAACTGTTGATAATAATAATGGTCTTCCCCTTGCCATGATTCTTGTTGAAAAATAAAACCGATGGATTTGAAGTTTGATGGACGGAGAGTCCTATTTTTCCGAGAAAATATTTTTGCCTGTGTACCATCTGTTGTTAGGAGAGATACACGAAAGATTTTTCGGGGGTTATTTTGATTTTTTTTTTTTTTTAAAGAGAGAGGCTAAATTGAATCTTGAGACTGCCGTGGAGTTTTATGCTATTAGCTATGTTTGGTCGAAACGACACTAATGAATATCTCGCTGTAGATATAGCAATTATTGTCTTAATATCATGATCCCCACGGAATTAGTTTGCATATAGGTAATTTGATTTAGTAATTAGCTTATTAAGAGGGTTAATCAAACGGTTAACATCAAGATTTTGTTCCGTGGAATTATAAATACATTGTCGCTCTAGCATGAGGGTTTACATGGTGAAAAATTAGAGACAGTATTGAAGCGGTAGATAATATGTCAAACTATCAATGTAGTTGAAAGAAGATGTATTCGAGGGCTTTAGTTTGAACTTTCGTATGAGCACGATTTTAAGGGACCATCGCTTGACCGGCCCTTCTTATTCATTCACCAATTTATGTCGCGTGAGGTATGACAATATAGAATCTAATCAGACTTGAATTAAATGGTGATTCCACATCCAATATCGTTGTGTGATGAATTGTAGCGATTGATTGAAATGGAAGTCCTCGTATTTTGTTGTAGGACAAAAGTGTTGTGGAAATAGAATTACATGAAAATTTGCTAACAAAATTTAATTTCCAGCATACTCGTGTAGATGATAACTTTATTACATTAAAATATGTAAAATCAAATAATTTTGTTTGTGTAGATAGTAAGGGTAAGTATGGTTTCAAGGTATAATATGAAACTAAAGAACCAAACCGGTTGGAATTTATCCAGTTCCTGATTCCAAAATATACAATGTAGGTTTCGGGTTTCAAAAAATGGAGAACCTATTTCGATAGGTTGGGTTTTAGGTTCTAAATAGGTGGAACCTAGTTTTTATATTTTCTTGATCTATGTCTTCACACGATTTGTGGCATTCTATGACTTTTGATGATAAGTGTATAATTTGAAACCACTAGTTTGAATTTTCATTTTATAACTGAGACTTTTACTTTGAGAATGTTTCATATTTCATATGTCTAAATATAAGTTGCCGTCAATGGATTAGTGGTAAGTGGTAATCATTAAATATGATAATTTATTGCAATTATTCAATTAATAACATAAGTGGAAGTTGGGTACAACTTGGAACCAACCTTGAAACTTTTGACTAGAGTATGCGGAGTAGATTGCAGGTTCTAAAAAATAATGAACTTATTTCAATAGATAGGTTCTAGGTTCCAAATAGAACCTGTGCAAAACCTGAAACTACTCACCCCTCGTAGATAGTATCTTAATCGATACTTTAAAACATAATTTGGAATTGCTAATAATTCAGCAATAATCATAATGCTCATTATTTATAATGTAGTGACAATAATTTGAAAATATTCATTATTAATTATAAGTTATTCTTAGTTATAATATAATTATTTGAAATCAATCATATAATTTATGATCTGTCAACTATTATTTAAAATAATTAAATTGAAATAAAATGAATTTATTTTCGTATAGTATATTTATTAATATTTCATAATTTTAATTTACAATAATTATTCAATATTAACCATATTATTGATTGCAGGTTACTAATTATTATTTTGAATTGTTGTATTTATTAGTATGTTCCGTCAAAGAGGTGGAATGTGCATTCCATCCAATTCCAACCAAACGCTAGGCTAGATTATATTAATAATTTAATACTTTGTGCATGTAAACATAAACACACACACACACATACTGACATCCTTTCAATTTTGGGGTAAACTTCCAAAGCAAAGTGATTAGCACTAGGTGATTTTTTTGGCTGAGATGTGCTTTTCCCTTTTTCCCCCTCTTTTGACCCTTTCTTTTATGGAAAATTATTTGAATTTCTCAAAAACAATGGGTGACGGTGTTCAAATTCTCAAATAACCTCCCAATGGAGCTTATCGATAGAAAATGTAAAGAAGATTTTACACCAGCGATCTCATCCACCCTTCATTTGAAAGTTGGCAAGAGATTCGATGGTTTAAATACCTTAAATCAAAAGTCAGTAACGCCTCTTGTGTTAAATACGTTTTACAACCATTGTATGCTAGAATTAACCTTCTTATATAATCTTCTCCCTATATATAGATGTTATCTCCGCTTCCACGCACAACAAGCTGGCCCACCCTCATTGCCTTATCGTCATCTTATCTCTGTAGCTAGGATATGGACTTCGGTCTTCGGAGAAATTCACCCAAAACTAACAGTCCATTTGATCGAACTAATTGAATAAGGCCGTAATAACAATAGTTATTGCGCTGCAGCGTTATAGAGTTGTAATGATCCTATGCTATTTGGTCTAAGTAAATGTTATACGCTGTTTAGTTTCATGAATAGCATATGTAATATGAGAAGAAAGCATAAGAATTGCCATAATACCCTCGAAATCATAATTATATAGAATATATTAATTATCACTTTAAGAATCAATCATGAGTTTAATTTTGTATGTATTATCAAAAATTTATTTATTTTTGATAACTTGTTTACAACTAAAATCAAAAGTTAGTCGTATAATACGCAACTAATTCAAAAAAAAATCCTTTTGTAATTATCACTTTCATAACCAATCGTAAGTGCAGTACCCCTCCCCTCCCCCCGCCCCCAAAAAAAAAAAAAAACACACACACACACAGACAGATATAGATCAAGGTACTGCAATTTAGTAAACGAAAATTTGTTTATTAATTATTAGGGTGAAAGTTAACCATATAATATGTGATAAATTAATAACAGTTTTAAAACGATTTCTGCAATAATTAAAATAATTAATATTATATTACAAATATTGATAAGCGTACTTAATATTTTATAAATAATCTTTAATAGAATGAACAATTAGATTTTATCAAATTAACATAGTCTATATCATGATTATGTATTTAATATTTAATATTGTGTTTTTGATTATAATTGATAATGACATTATTTATCAAATATGTGACTATAATCATAACTGGTAATATCATTATATAAATAATAGAAACAAATTAGTTTTAAGTAATATATATTTCAATCACATAATACCATCTAATATTGGCAAAGGGAACGGGAGAAAAGAGATGAAGGTACTTCATGAACTACAACTAGGTAATAATTGCTATTACACAGTGCCGTGTCTAACTAGTAGGAAACAAACTTTCATAGGGACTTCCAGCGATAGTTTGGTACTTGACACTCTGCTTAGATGCATTCCTTATTTTAACAAGCCAGTACTCGCACGCCTTGTCCCCTCCCCCTCCCGAATTGGAGGAATATAGAGTTATATAGTACAACTAGACTAAAATTGCTATTACACAGGAGAGGGTCGCGTACTACTCATTATAGTTTTGACCGCAATGGGAATTTGTTGTAATGAATATCAATGCAAGTATATACTTTAATGGACATATAATGTATTAGTTATTATTGCAACCAAACATATCGATAGGTGAAAAAGTGAACAGTGAAAAAACAAATGTTTTCGTCGAATGCTAACGGGACGACCAAGGTGCAATGTCCATCCAACAGGATCTCTTTGCTACCTAATGCATAAAATGACCACAAATACCCTCTTAGAGTGCCCCATCCTTTCCATCAATTGATGCTCTTTTGAATTTACGTTATTGCAATTATAGTGATTGGTTGTACATGAGAAACCATACAATGGCCAGACGTTTTGGCACATGTAGAAGGGGGTGGTGAGTGAAATAATGGGGTGAGGGGTTGGATGATGAGTTGGGGTTGGACCAACCTCAAGGGTCATGAGTAGCTTCTTAACGTGAAACATCATGGCTCACACAAACGGTCGTTTGTCTTTGTTTTCTTTGTCTCTCTCTTTTCTTCTCTTTTTTTAATCATATGAGATTGTCAAAAAAATATCGTTTTAAAAAAGTGAATTCTTTTGGTTAGCTGGTTCACGTGCTTCCCCGTATGGGACTTGTGCTTGCACGGACGTAAGTATTTGTCCCTTCATATTTATTTGGGGAAATGAAATTTTAAATTTATAATATGGATGTCAATTCGATCATAAAATTTTTAATTATGTAGATTTAGTCATAAATTTTTGCACAAATTCCAAATCAATCCTTTTTATGATTTGTCGCTAGAAATCGTTGATATTGCAGCGCCTCATATAAAATGTTTGGTAACGACTACATTTTAATGTCAACGGTTTTCTGTGAAAATTAACGAAAAGGAATATATTAGAATTACTCAAAAAAATTTAGGATTAAATCGGCAAAATTAAAAGGGTTTATGATTGAAAACATCCACAAAATGGATTTAGAGCTGATTGTTTAAGTTCCCTTTTTTTCTCATCCAAAGACATTATATATATGCATCAGCGTCCCTTGTGCACGTGTTGATAATTAACTTTGCTTTGAAAATGCGAACATTTTTATTTAAAGAATGTTATTTTCCTAAATGCATTCCATTTTGATTTTCAAAATGCTTCAATGTTTGCTCTCACCATCTTTAGTGGTCTTGCTCGTTTGGTTCAACTTTGGAGAAATGGCTTTGCATTTCTCCAAGTATCTTTGAATGAATGGGCATTTGGCAAAGGTAAGAGTGTTTGGATACTCATTTTTTTTTTTTTGTATATTTTACAAAGCAACTTTAAGGTGAAAAGAAAGAGGGAAAAAGAAAAGAAAAGAAAAAAGGGAGGAGGAGATGCAGCTGTGTTGAAGAGGGGAAAATCGTGGGGAGGCGGCTCGATGGTGGTGTTGGTGGTGGTGGGGAGGCAGTTGGTGGCGGTGGTGCTAGTGGTGGTGGGGAGGCAGCTCACCTAAGGTTGGTGACCTCAGGCGACACCCTGGGTCGCACAACCCAGCCGCCTACGTCACGCCAACCTCAGGCGTCGCTTAGGTCGCCTAAGGCCGCGCAACCTTAGGTGGCAGCGCCTGGGTCGCCTGACCTTAGGCTAGGCTTCCCGGCGGCCATATCTAGTCACTCGTGGCTGAGTACTGCCCGCGAGACTGAGCTTCATGGTGGAGCAGCAAGTCCAAGTCCAAGTCCAAGGAAGAAGACGATGAACAGTGTTTTTTGAGGAAAAAGAGGAAAACATGATTATCAGTGAGGACAATATTGTAAAGAAAAAAAACTCTTTAAACCCTCACTGAACATTTTGAAAATACTGAAAGCCCAAAGCAAGTTACTAGGCTTTCAATATTCAAAGTGCTAGCATTTGATGAATGAAGCCTAAAACATTTGAACCAAAACACCTAATATTTCTCCCAATGGGCTTTGGGGGCTTTTAAAGCCCCTTAGAAATGCTGAACCAAACGGGGCCGCGCCCCTCGAAAAATTGTTGACAAGACCCATAATTCGGAAAATTGTTGACAAGACCCATGTTTATATAGTGTTTTCAATTTTGATCAACAAATATCTCTCAATTGTTGAACCATTTAGTGTCTTTTTATTAATAGGAGTGAGGGAGTAGAAATGCGAGAAATAAATAGAAATAAATTTTGTAACAAGAATATTAATTTATCTAAAAAATGGATGGTATATTTTTATGGTTTGATTTTTTTTATTTTTTTTAGTTGTGCTTCTATAGATATAGTCAGGTTAGTAAATTAGTAAAAAGCGTGCATAACATATTTAGATCGCAAATTACCTCAGTACAAAAAGTGGTCAATTGCAAACTTCAACACATTGATTATTAATTCCGTTCTACCTGATTCCATTCGTCCAAATGGCGTCAAGAATGAAACTGCCTATTTAATTCCCTTTGCACTCACTTCATTCCCGATAATTGTAGGAGGTGTTGACTCAAAAGAGAGTTAATATCACAAGCAATTCTCAAATTGGTAAACTCGTGTCACATTTACTTAATTAATTTTTATATCGATACATCCATGACAGGCTTACTCTAAACTAAATTTCATGTTATAAAAAATTTCAAATTAATATACTTATCTATCTAATATAGCTTCTATTCAAATTTAGTTAAATTGCTAATATGAAAGCACACATGACAACACAACTTGAGTGGTTGGCATGTGACATTAATCCAATGTAAAAATTCAACATATATGGCTCCTAAATGACATCTTTTTGAGGAAGTTAGATTTAAAGAAAATGAATTGAGATTGAGAAATATACTAAATTTTTTTCTAATTTTGCTCTAAAAATTCCCTCACGTTTCGAAGATTTGTCAAAATCCCTAATTTGCCCAAATTTCCCTATAAATTTGGTACATTTCTCACCGGTATATCGGTTTTGTTGTAATTCGAAAATTAATTGGGTAAATTTAGTACATGTGTACCCGTTTGGTATTTTGCATGACACCAAAATTAATCTGAGAGCAAATGTGCCACTAGTTTATCAGTTTGAGTTTTTTTGGATACCAATCCTAAAATAAATTAGAATGACCGTCCTGTTTTAAAATTAAATGCCAACAATTAATGTGCTTGAGATGTAGTATAGTTTTAAGGATAGCATTAATGCATTCACGGATATACTATGGTAAAATTTGAAAAAAAAAAAATCAAGAGATTATATCAAACACCAAAAAATAATTATACCAACTCTATTAATTTGAGATAAATTCATGCATATCAATCATCCGTCATTACATGTAATTCGAAAGGCAAATCAAACAGCAAGCAACTTTCATTGTGCCTCGAATAACCACATGTACAGTTCATAGAAATCTCCCATACTCACTCTGTTTAACAAGTGAGATTACACAACTCTCTCTTTCACATATTAATCTTTATTTGAAACAATGAAATACCTTTAAGAAAATTACAAGCATCGATCATAAGTTTGAGAAAAAGAGGAATATGAGGTCCGGGTTGAATGATAGGGGACGGTACAGTCCTTCCTCAGAGGAAGGAAGAGGAATAATTGTCCCTGCCTAGTAATAATAATAATCCTTCAATAGCCCTAGTATACAGAAGTTGAATTTGCTTTACTTTCTGCCATATCTCGAATACTAGTTCCCACAAGAAATCTCAATCGGGCATCATGATTTCTTTCCTCTTTCCCTCCTTAAATGCATGGTCAATCTATCATCCAGCTCAATAAATAGTAAATAAATATATAAATAAACAAATTTGGTGATGCCGCACATCATCATCATCACTCACCATCGATAGCCTAGAAATGCAATAATCTATGTAGGGTGATGGGGTCATGCATGCCTTAATGACCCTTCATCTAATCATGCCAAAGAGGAAGAACGAGATCTAGAGAGGGGAGAGAGAAAGAGAGATGATTGCATCACCCCGAGGGCGAGAAGATATCTAGTTGACCCACGAGATCTGATTGGACAGCCTTTTCCATATGGGTCAAGATATGACTTTCATGAAAGAAAATAAAAGATGTGAATTTCATTTTTATCTTCTCTTCGATGTTAGGTTTTTGGAGTTTTGTTTGTTTGTCCGAACTTCCTTGAAGTAGTTTTTCCTACTTCTTACTTTCCTTCCACAGATTTAAAAATAAAGGGACTTTAAAAGTTTAAAAATTATGCAAACTTATGTACTTTTCAGAGGTACTTTTGATATATCGTGTTGAATAAAAGGCAAGCTATAAGAATAGAAAAAAATGATAAATGAAAGTCACTCATTATATAGAGAGTTAAGCTTTTATTTAACACCGAACCCTTATTAGTTTACAAAGGTAAAATTATTAACAAGTTTAAAGTCACCATTGTAAAATAATTTTTTATTAGGGACAACATAAAATAAGTTTTAAGTTGAGATAAATATCTATTTCATTGTAGAATCCATTTATACTATTTTAATAACATGTATATATTTTAGCAATCATCTATAGTTACTGTTCACACGAGTTGCTTGGTGCACATTGCTTGTGCAAAAGATTTTTTCCATTAGATAGTAATATTAAAAATCTTTAATCGTATTGAATTGGGATATTTGATTTTTTCTTATAGATATTAGAGATCGCCAATGACAACAGTTTCAATTTTCACACAATGCAATTGTAATATGATATTATTTCTTCTACAACATACAAAAAGGTTTTGCCTTATTAGTTTTTTCTTTTCTCGAATTTGTTCAGTTAGTTTGAATATAGGTAGTGTGGCTAAAGTTTGTAAGTTTTTATTTATTTTTTCCCCACTAATGATGTGTTTGCAATTATAGCTTTTTTAAACTTTTTCCACCATGGATGATGAATCTGTAATCCAATTGGCAGCGTCATTAGTTGCGGGGCTCCACACTTTACAGACAATGGATTTTTACCTTACATCTTTTTCTACTCCTTTATTTATTGTAATTAATTAATTAATTTTTTTTTGGGCATTTACCTTTTAACCAGCCAAAAGCCAGAAGCATGACCTCACAAGTACCAGCAACCGTTCAAACCCCCTTCTTTTTCTTTGTTTTTTTTTTTGTTTTTTGTTTTTCTGAGGTCACTTAATCATTCCTCATAATTACCGTCCCCCTGCATGGATAATGATGAGTTTGGCTCTCGCATTATGACTGCGAAGTGAACTGCATGAGCCCCTTTTACACGTGAGCTTCGGGTTGACAAATTGGCGATCCCACGGGACCACACGTGTGAACAGCTCCTCCCTTTTGCTTCATACGTTGCAACTCTTTGAAAAACGCGTGGGGTGACTGTGTGGGGAAGGAAAAATGAATAGTTATGGTAATGAGAAGTTATTACTTATATCTTCTAATAAGATAACAACATGATATATTTTATTATTTTCATACGATGTTCATTTAAATATCATAATTTTATTTTTGACTACTTGAATGCTGTAACTTTGGAAATATGACATTATGCTTTGTCCGATTTTCGACACTTATGATGAACGTTTAAAAAAAAAAAAGAAGTTACGACACTTGAGTCGAGTGATTGATTAGAAAATTTATGGCACTTTAGTAAATGTCATAAAATGTTATGATACTCAAGTGATTGAAAAAAAATTGTGACACTCTAGTGTCGTTTGAAAGTTAAATCACTTATGGTATAATTTTTGAAAGCTTAAAAAAATTTCACTTATATATTATATAGTTTTCTCCTATTTTAAGGAGACATTTTCTATTCTAACCTAGTTGCAACTATAAATGATTCTTAGATTGCAAGGGAATGTAAATAAATGCGTAACTAGAAGATATTTGACAAAACAAATATAATTTATCAACCTAATGCCACATTCCATAGAATCAAGAGTGAAATACCATTTTTTGGAAAAAAAATAATTCAACACAGAAATAGTGAAGATAAATGTAGTAAATATAATAAGTAAAAAATTTCATCTTAATTAAAGTACAAATAAGAAAACATCAATAATAACTCAAAGAATAAACATGAATCATAGAAGGTCCAACGTGGAACCATGGAAATGGAAGCTTTTGGGTTTCCCACTAGATAAGTCTAGTTCAGTTGATTTAGGAACAAAGGAAGCTTTGCTGGGCATTCCTTTTCGTTTCCATTTAGATACGAAACACTGGACAAGAACGGGTCCTACAGAATCATGGAACGAACAAGTTGGGAGGACGTGCACGCAGTTGTCCCTCCAAGCTTTTCTAGGAACAAACATAGGAAAAGCTGAAATCTAAGGGGGGGAAAGCGTCCATCTTTTTGTCAAAATTAGAGAGGAGTTCGATTAGCTCATGCTTTTGCAAGCCCTCTTTTGACATTTGGAGAAACATCTGGTGGGTCACATGCTTTTATGAAGACTAAGCAGGTCCACGGTTTGTGCTTTTGGCTGGCACTACTGACAGTAGTTCGATGATACAAAGGTATGGACTAATAGTTTATAGCAATGATATGAATAGAGTTCAACTAATCACATTCGCCTTTTTTGCTTTCTGATCGAACCAAATGCTTAGCAAGGAAGCGAGGCGTCACTGAGCGAGGTTATGAAATTAAAAACCTACAAGCTTTGTGTACGTAGAAGTTCCCTCCAGTTAAAAAGGACAGGATAAACTAGTCATAAACCTTTTTTTTTTTTTTTTTTTTTTTAATGAAATAGACTCCTAAACATTTTAATTTGAACCAATATAAGTCACAAACTTTTGAAAGAAAGTGCAATCAAGTCCTCTCAACCAAGTATGGCTTGATTTTTCATATGTGACAGCTCAGTCATACTTGACTATCCTACTTGTGTCAAAAATGTCATGATGTGGCTTGAAATAAGAGCGATTGATTCTGATTCGGTTCAGTTCCATCTCGAAACTAGGGATCAAATCGGAGGTCCTTGGAACTGGATTGGTCGGTTTGGTTTGGTTCCTGG
The DNA here is from genome assembly GCA_014182365.1 of Eucalyptus tenuipes. Taxonomy (NCBI): domain Eukaryota; kingdom Viridiplantae; phylum Streptophyta; class Magnoliopsida; order Myrtales; family Myrtaceae; genus Eucalyptus; species Eucalyptus tenuipes. The sequence continues at coordinate 28,470,876 of CM024547.1, read as the reverse complement.
CGTTCTAGTGGAACCAATTGTGGGGCAAAAGGGACAAACCAAAAGAGGAGAGGAGGCATGTGTGAGACATTTGAAAAAAAAAATCAATTTGGGTAGTCCGATTTGGTCCGGTCTGGGCGGTTCCTAATTCAATTGATTCGTCTTGCTTATTCCTCCCTTGAAATTAGGTAAAATGACGTTATCTTATTGAGAAAAATGACTTTGTTTCGTGATCGATGAATATAAGCCTGGAAAGCCCCAAAACATCTCCCATTTGCAAATTTGCAAGACTAATTCCTAGGAATTATAGGAATAATAAAGTTATTAGGTGACATGTGCAAGGTGACTGGTCCATATGTGTAATTTTTTTTTTTTTGGTTGAAATATACGATATATTAAACCGTCATAAAATTACAACCGCTTGCAACAACGTCCGCATACACAAGATCTAGAAGGAGAAACGGGGGAGAAATATTCCAATTACGGGCTTGATCGATGCGGCCATGGGCCTTCGCGGCCCAGTCCGCCACTGAATTGGCCTCCCTCTTGAAGTCATAATTCATGTTAATTGTGAATTTTCCTTAATTCATTTGAGAAAAGAAAACGTTTGAAAAATCAAATTAAATCAGTTCGCAAATCAATCGGAAAAATTGCATAACCTTGTCTCCCTTGACCCAATCGTGTGTGAATCTAATTAGATGTGATACAGTGATTTAATATGCAATGATTCAATATGACATGTATGTAAGACATGAACTTTGAATATAATATGTGCAAATGACATGCAATATAACGTGATAATCAATTATGACTTGCATGAATAACATGTAAAACGATTGAACTATGACATATAGTAAGATGCATTTTGCCATGATAATTTGATAAGTTGTGTGTGAACAAAATGCATGAGTGAAATTTTAGAAATCCGTATGCAGTTATGTCTGGAATTTAGTTTTGAATGATGGAACGATATTTATTCACGTGCACGGGGCCTTAGTTTACGGCGTAGAATCAGTGATGCCCATCGGTCCTTGACCTCCAATCACGCTACCATAACCTGTCCTATGCACAAACCCAACCCCTTTCGGTATTGTGTCCTAAGGGTTGGCTCGAGTAGGACTTATCTATTCTAGCCCTTCATGTAGCGAACACCTTAATCTACCTTCAACATGTGAATGTCCTACAACTGTCTGGCCCAAAAAAAAATAAATAAATAAATAAACACAAGAATATGCTCATTCCTGATGCCGTCTGCGAAAGTCATCTTTGTCCCCTCGAGAGAATAAAAACCCCTACTACTGTATTAATACAGACTTAAAAAGCGTATCCTGAGCTAGAAGGCCAGCAGACTGAACAGATACGGCGCAAATCAAGGAAACAGATAGTTGCCTTTACCCATTTGAAGTCGGGCCTTATTGAAGAGCTAATGAGCTTAAATGAAATATTCTCCTATGTTGGGCCGGGACGAAAAGAGCCCCACTAGAGCACTTCATCGCAAGACGAAAACCTACGGGTGCCAAAATAAAAAAAAAAAGGACCCAAGAAATTTCGAGAACAAACATTTATTTAGCAAACTGCGAAAGTTCTTACCTACGATGAAAATAACTATAGGAGTAAGAGGTGGTAATTTAACCCTTCCAGTTCGCGTCGTAAAGGTAGTCTTGTATTCTGACCGTTGGATTATCAAGATTCATTTGCTGTTGATTGATAAAATTATCTAAGTCATCTAATCGAAATTTATCAACTGTTGCACCAAGGTACCAACCCATGAGACTCTCGAATGATGTACATTTGTGATTTTCTAAAGGGAAAAAGTCACAAAAAAACCCAAAACTTTACTTAGTGTGACAAATTTACCTCAATTTTTTTTGTAACATAAAAAACCCAAAAATTTACCAACTATGACATATTTACTCTAATTTATTTTTTGTTTTGCAAAAAATCCAAAACTTATACCCGTATGACACATTTATTCCAAATTATAGAGCATTTTCATATTTTATTTTTCTATTTTTTCTTTTGTTTTTCTTTTTTCCATTTTTTGTTTTTGTTTTTTTCTTTTCCTATCTTCTCTCCGCCATGGCGGAGGGAAACTAGACTTAGGCGAAGGCTGCCCTTGCTGGTGTCGGGTGAGGATGGCCCTCCACTAAGTCGGATGAGGATAGCCCTTACCAGATCTAGCGAAGGTAACTTTTGCCCGACGTCGGCGAGGGCTGCCCTCGCTCGATGCTAGCGAGGGCGGCCCTAGCTTGCGTCCAGCTTCCCTCCACCAGCCACGCTGAGGGAAGAGAGAAGAAGAAAATATGGAAAAAGAAAAGAAAAGAAAAGAAAAGAAAAAACAAAAAAAAAGGAAAGAAAAAGAAAAATATTAATAAAAAACGAAAATGTCTTTTAGCCATAGAATTAAGATAAATGTGTCATAATTGGTAAAGTTTGAGATTTTTATATTAAAAAAATTTGAGATAAATTTATCATGTTAGATAAAATTGAGAATGTTGGATGACTTTTTACCCTTTTTAAAGGGGAATGAAATGGTACGTTTTGAGGAAGGACAGGACTGTCGCTCCAAGTCCAACCTCCATTCCTCTTTCGACCAAAAAAAAAAAAAAAAAACCTCCATTCCTGGCGAACCTTCTCATCACTCCATTGTACTTTCGCATTGAAATGAGAAGGGTGAGTAGCACGTGGCAAGTGAAGATTTGCCCGTGATGGATTTGGGCCTGCACTTTATTGATTGGACTTGACCCCCTGATTATACTAGCTAAATAGGAACAAATATATGAGGTGAATTTGTTGGATGAAGTAGTAATTCGAATTTAGGGACAAAAATAAGGGGAGAAAAAAATGGAATTGGAGTTTATGGAGAATAAAAACGAAAAGTAATTAATTCAAATTCCACTAACTACTTAAAAACTATTAGGGCCATTTACATAAACTAAATGCTTGAATTTAATATGTTCATGGGATTTATAAGATGTATCATGAAAATTTTAGTAGCTGAGCATTGAAGTTGATATTGTTGAATAATTAAAAATAAAAAAAGTAGAATTTGAGACCGACAAATTTACCAGCATGAATTACTGATGTAACACAACCCCACCTTAAACGGAATTAGTTGGACATTATAGGGATTTGAATCGGCTATGTTTGGAAAGGGGGGAAAGTGGGGAAAACGGATATTTGCATACAAACTCTTAAAAAATTTTCTTTGTGAGAATGATGATAAGGGAAACTTTAGAAAAGAAGATTAATCCAAAATACTAAATATTTGGGCCAAAATGCTATCACGTCTTAAAAATTTCTATACCTCATTATTTTTTTTTTCTTGATGATTGCTCACCCAATTTTATTGACATGGCATTGACGAGACGTCGAGAAGCTTACATGGAGCTAATGTGATGCCATAAAATATTGGATGTAATTGTGATACCACGTTAATTTTGCAAAAGTCCATTTAATAAGACATACATGTCGCTCATTGGACTCTGCCTGTCCCCTCTCTTCAAGAACTCTCTCCCTCCCTCCAGACTCCCTCACTGGCCTTTGCCTCCGCCTACGCCTCCGACGGCCACACCCAACATATCACCGAAAATATTTGGCCAAGCCGTCCAGGTCAGCAGTTTGTTTTTGCCCTTTCATTTCACTTTTTCCTCTTCCCAAAAAAGAAAGTCACAAGTTTCCTTTTCCATTTTCTGCCCACTGAAGCAGGACAGGATCGTTTCCTTCTCTCTCGCGAAAGCCTAACCCCCTAAAAGTTGACCTCCATAGATATCCAGCTCAGACTCCTCCCTTCTTCCGCATCAGTTTAAGATGTTGCCCAACGCTATCGGGGGAGAAATGGGCAAGGAAGTGAAAATGAACGAACACAACGACCCCCTCGACGAGGATGGTGTTGGGGAGTGAGGTAGTAGCGGTGGTGGTGGTGGCAGCGGACGAGATGAAGGCTAGTAAAGTATTTGGGAATGATAGAGGTCCTGTGAATAGAAAGCAGAGCGTCATTGGTGAGTGACTCGTGGGGGATAGAGAGATTGTACACTTTTTTTTTTTTTTTTTTTTTTTTTTAACGTGGGCCGAGGGAGGAAAATGGAGCCAATGATTGTGTGACACACAGGCGTAATCACAACTATGTTCCTATCCAACTATGTAACTCTGTATAATTACTTTTTTTTTTTTTAATCCCCAAGAGGTTTCTCCAGTGATAAACATACTCGATCAATGCCCGGTTTCAAAACCACCACATTGGTGCATTTTCTTGGTGTTGCTCCTAGCAGCATGGATCTGCACATGCCCAATAATTACATGTGGTTGAGAAGCTCAGAGAGAAGGGGACTACCCCATTAGTGGGAATTAATTGGGTTCTCAAATGGTTTTGGATCACCACCTTGGTATTAAAAAGCTAAGGGAAAATTCCAAATAAGCACCTGAAGTGCTCACATTTTTTCAAATAAGAATTTAAAGTGGACATTATTTCAAATAAGGGGCTTAAAGTGACCAAATCGTCTCAAATAAGAACTTTTGGTTGGCCGGTGACTATTCTAGCCATCGGAGAGGGGGTATTTTAATCAAAAAAATTATGAGTGTATTTTTTAATTTTTTGATTAATCTTTTCTTTTTTTTTTCTTCTTCCCTCCACCAGCCACGGAGGAGGTTGTTGGACTTAGGAGAGGAACGGCAGCATTCCTCACCCGCCTAGGCGAGGGCAACCCTTTGGTGAGGGCATTTCTCGCAAAATTTGGCCCTCTTGGTGTGGCAAGGGCTGCCCTCACCAACGTTGGGGGAGGGTCGCCCTCACTTGGGTAGGCAAGGAACGCCTTTACCAGTGTGGGCGAGGGTCACCCTTGCCTAGCCCAGATGAGGCGACCTTCACTTGACGTCGGTGAGGGCAGCGCTTGCTTAGTGCGCCCTGGTGAGGGCTACCCTTGCTCAACGCTGCCTAGGCGAGGGTGAGGGTGAGGGCAACCCTCGCTTGCAGAGAGAAACCATGAACCAGAATAGAAGAGCTTGCCCCACCCATAAGTAAATATTTCATAGTAGCCTCATTAGACCGTACATCCTTCTTGATATATCCAGATAATATGATCAAATTTGAATGGATGATTTATTAATCATCCCATTACTGATTACCCCATTTTTTTCTTTTTTAGTTTCACTCAATTCATCTATTTTTCTTAATCCAAATAATTGAATTAGGAGCTAACTTGCAAGAAGCAAGAAGATTCCCAGCTAATCAGTGAGTAGTGGTCAAAGAGAGCGCGGAGTGGGCACCATGGCCGACGAAGGAAGAAGAGAAAAGAAAACAAAGAAAAAGAAAAAGAAAAGATAAAAGAAAGGAAAAAAAGAAACAAATTTAAACAATTAAAATACTAAAATGCCTTTTGACTAGCAAAGTTAGATTTTTTTTTTAAAGATTGATATGACTACTCCAAACCTTTATTTGAAACAAGTTCACAACGCTTTAGCCACTTTGTGTTTTCATTTGAAATAAAATTTACTTTAGATTCTTATTTGAGAAAATAAGAGTACTTCAGACTCTTATTTGGAATTTTTCCAAAGATGATTCCGATATTTATTTTTTGATAACTTCTTTTTGTGAAAATGCACGTTAAGTTTCCATATAATTCTGGGGTGAATTTGTTATTATGAGCTTCTGTCGTGCTGATTATGTGAGGGGAGAGAAAGAGGGGGGGGGGAAGAGAGAGAGAGGGGATTTCTCCTCGCCAACCAACGTAACAAGAACGGTAGCTGCATTCTTCTTCTTTCTTTCTTCGTCCTTTGAGTCTTCTTTGACTGGCTATTTACATACAAGTATAAAAATGGCGACAATAACCACCTCCTTCCATGGTTCTTCATACCCACACATCACAGAAGCCCTCCAATCTCGTTCCTTGGCCAACAGAGACTCGAATAGTATCCTACAACGACCGAAAGAATAGAAAATTGCCTGTTTTTCAACTTTCGTTTTTGTGTTGAACAGTCATGAACGGTTCATGGACAAGCCATTTAACAGTGCGAACCTTGTACCTGCTGTTTTTGGGTCAGGTGGCCTCCTTCACACTCGCACTAACGAGCTTCACTTCCTCTCTCATTGCTGATCTCGGTAACTTTGGTGTCTTGGTTTTCTTTCATATTCCCCCATCAGATGTAAATACTAAATTGCCACATTTCGTTCCTCGGACATGTCCATGGAAAAAGTCCTACACTTTTGGGTCATTATGCAATTGAGTCGTATACGTTTAGCTCTGGTCAATCAAGTCTTGAACGGCCAAATCAAGGCCTACGGTCGATTTTCAAATTGGAAATGAGAGCTGGCTCATTTAATTATGGTGAGCCAGCATATGAATGTTCCGTAGGTGGTGTTTTTAGCCTGTGATTACACATTGTTTCATAAGGTGGACGACTGAGATTAAATTTGAGCATTTAGTACTTTCACTGTACTTATCCTTTCCATTCTTTCATTTGGATCGGTTTTTGTTTCAGGGGTTGATGCGCCTCTTACTCAGATGTTGCTTGTTTACTTGGGCTTAGCTTTGGTATATGGAGGCGTCATGCTGTATAGACGTCGAAGACTACTGGTACTTCTTTTCAATTGTTGCCCCTTGCCTTCACTAGAATATAGAACTTTGACTTTCTGGTACTTACAAGAAAGCCAAAACTGACAGTTTCTATACTTTCTCTGGCTTATTGAATAATTCTGCTTATATTTTGTTGAATTCAGGTTCCTTGGTACTGGTATCTCATCCTGGGTTGTGTTGATATTCAAGGAAATTATCTAGGTGAGCATATCATCTCTCTCAGACCCACCTCGGAGGAAACCTATTTAATGCAAAAGGGTCATGAAAGATGATTTCCCACATTGTTACTAATGGTAATGTGTCATTTTGAACTTATTGCCAGCCTATTGTTGATCTGTTTGCAGTAAATAAGGCGTACCAGTACTCATCGATCACCAGCGTAACGCTGTTGGATTGTTGGACAATAGTGTGGGTCGTAGCATTCACTTGGATCTTCCTCGGCACTCGCCACTCGCTGTGGCAGTTACTCGGTGCCGCATTATCTGTTCTAGGCCTCGGATTCGTGATGCTCTCCGATGCTGGTGTGGGCGGAGGAGGTGAGGCTTCCACTTTTCTAAAATACGTTCTCCACTCCATATAATGTCAATAAAGTTACGCTGCCCGAAAAGGAACAACCGACATTGTAGCGATCTCCTTTCTGGTTTCATTTCTCTCATTTTCTCATGTCTGTAAAAAGGGTGACAAAGGTTCTTATTTATAACCAAGTTCGAGATTCTCCATGTTCTATGCTCAGGTGGTTCAAAACCGCTACTGGGAGATGTTCTCGTCATTGCTGGGACAGTTTTCTTTGCCGTCAGCAACGTTGCGGAGGTAGGTGAATGACAGCGAATCTTCTCGTCCTTTTGGCTCAATCTTAGGAAAAACAGAAGATGGCTTTCTTGAATAAGTTCATGAATCGGCAGAACCTTTTCTTCCCCAGCATTTTACATCGAGAATTGTTCGCTCCCGGTGTCCTATCTTCTCATTGCTTCTACTGCAGGAATTTTGCGTAAAGAAAAAGGACCGTGTTGAGGTACTCGGGATGCTCGGTCTATTCGGGACTCTAGTCAGCGTGATTGAAATGTATCCTTTGATGAAAGAAATATATGGGTAGCAGTCTCATGCTCCTGAGTTATTGCTTAACAGTGAACTAGATCTATCGTAGAGAGGGAGAGTGACGAATCCATCCAGTGGTCGACAGACATAGTAAGTAAACCACTTCAAGGTCTCCCATACCCATAACATTGCTTTCCCAAGATCACTACCTTTTTTGTTTGTTTGTTTATATGTAGGGTCGTCTCTGATTATTTATTTTCTTTCAATCTTAATTCTTAAAACTTTAGAATTGAACTAAAGTGAAGGGCCAAATGGTTTTTGCTCATGTGGATTCACCTTCAGATAGAACTTAGAACTAGAGGTAGAGGGCGCCTGCCTGTTTGAGTTATTGCCAGCCAGAGTTTGAGCCGCGAAAGGGGCGTTTTCTAAATTTTGATATCTAACCAGCCATGTGTTACTTCAATCGCTACTGTGCCAATGCTTGTGAATTGCCACTGTCACCGTGAGTGCTCGACCTCGAACTCTCCCTTTGGCCTTGGCCGACCCCCAATGGAGGTCGTTGTGGTGCCTGACGTCACTGACCTTAGATTGAACGTCGTGCAAGCTCCAATCCAAGGTTGCATGAACAGATTTGAGGGTCCAACCTCAAATCGGAGTTTGTCTGCAGTGGCAGCGGCTAGTTTTGATGTTTATGATGATGGTGGACAAGTTTGGGACTACTACTGGGGTCTGGCAGTGCTCGGGGGAAGTTTGAGCATATAATGGTTGCTGAATGAATATTCCAGTGGCAGCTGATTATGTGAGTGGTAGCGTTCAATTTCATTGTGGTGGGGATCGAGTGCGGCCGTAATGGGCAGCTTTGGCGACAGGCGGTGGTGGTGGCTTGGAGTCGGCATGGGGAGGACGAATGATGGTGTATATGTTTGCTGTTTGAGTTTGAGGAGCGAATGCTGACGTGGAAAATATGTAGAGGTCACAGTGTACAAATTAACGGCAAGTTAACTGTGAATTCGAAGACTTTAGAGACTAAGTTGAAAGAAGAAAAACACGGATAACATTGATTTGAACGAAAAATTTTAAAAACTGCTGGTGTCATTAGACCTTATTTTGTTGCAGTCTTTATGGAGTTTAATAACCGAAATCTGCAAGTGAAATCCAGTCAGCGCTCAATCCAAATGCTCTGCAGCTGTATTCATACAAGGGAAGTATACTAATCTGTCGTTGGCACTGCAAATGTCCTAATCCATGCTTCATGTTACAGTCCAGCAATTCCTCTAGCATTATCGGTGCATCCGTTTCACCAGAACTTATATCAGCTCTCTGTTTTCTCTTTTTGCTCCCTAGATATTGGCTTTCATTGGTTTCACGGCATCGTGCTTCATGTTCTATTCTCTGGTTCCTTTTGTTCTGAAGGTTAGTTTCTAGCAACCAACAACTGTAAAAACAGTCTTGGACTTTTGGTTGAAGCAAACATAAGACCAATCTCAAGAATCATTCTGTAGTTTCATGAGATTGATTAAAAGAAACATCTAACGTACTGAGAGGATATTGCATTGTTGTGTATATGAGGCACTTTGAAAATTGATTCACTTCTTAATTCTATTTTCTTGAGCTAGGAAACATCTTGGGATTTCTGTTTGATCTTTCTTAACCTAACAGCAACAAAGTAAAACGCTCGCTTCATTGCCTTTGAGTAGATGAGTGGAGCGACCATGTTCAACCTCTCAGCACTCACATCTGATATGTGGGCAGTAGTTGTACGCATTTTCGTATACCGCCAGGAGGTATGAAAACGTCCACAGTCCACATTGATTTCATTCTGCTATAGTGTATTAGCAGCATCCAGTTTCCACGAGCTTTACCCTAACAAAACCTTACTATTTATGCCCCCGTTTTCGCAGGTTGACTGGCTATACTATCTCGCCTTCTCTGTCGTCATAATTGGAGTCGTCATATATTCAGTAACGTATGTTCTACCACATCGGTCCATCTTTTTGCCTCATGCTGAATAATGCTTTCTTTGCAAATTCTCACCCACACACGCACACGAGCACACAGAGTTTGGAATCTCTGCCTATCGTCCGCTTTGATGTACCTTGCCGATTAGCAGTGTCCGCAGCATTGATCATTTGCTGAAATTCAGTTTAGCAGTCTTACCGAGATTAAATAGAGGTTCTTGTTCTGTTTCAGTGAGAAAGACCCTGATGGTGCTTCGGCCGTGGAGGATGGAAACGCCACTCGCTACCAAGTGCTGAGTGACGAAAGCGCGGTGGTCCGAGATGAGCCCTTCACGTTTTTGAGCAATGTGGCGGCTTCCGGCCTTCTGTGAAGTGGCTTGATAAACACTCAAGTGAATTCCAGATCTTGCAGTGCACGCTTGAATGCATGAAATTTGATTAACGGACACCTATCCACAACGGTTTTACATATATTTCCCACCTTTGTAGGATCGACTCGATAGTGCCTGAAAGCATAAGTACATTTGTCTTACATAGTCTCGAGTCTCGAAGTTCTAAGACAATAAAAAAGAAAGTTACTTGTTGCGATTGTGCCGATGAAATCCAAACCGTAGGTCACATAGACTGCTGCGAGCCGAATTATGCAGTATGCTTTACTCACACTGATGTCCCTAAATTTCTTCGGTGATTCATGTGTCATGCCATGGTGTCCCTTCGCATCAGCTAACATTTTGGGGGATCTTGAAAGATTTAGTTCATTCGACTGGATTTAGGTCCAGTTTCGGTTGAGTCGGCTATGGATAAGTTCAAATTGTATTACATTGAAAAAGGGTAATTAGATGAGTGGGTTCGAGCCACACCTATGTCCAATCAACCAAACCTATTTCGATCCATCCATTTGCAACCTGTATAAGTTCGAACTGGATGCTTTTTACAAAGGAGGATGAGTAGCTCTAATTTTTTTTTTAGCCGCTATTAGTTTTATATCTAAAGGTGGTGCTTACTTGCTCATTGCGGGGAAGAAACCGACTTGAGGACTGCAGTAAGAAGGGAGATCTTTTTGATAAATGGAGGGATAGATATAGAGGAAAATTGTCTAGAAAGCCCTAAATCTATTATATGGTAACAAATTAAGTTCTAAACTTTTTAATTTTATTAATTTAGTCATAAACCTTTCAATTATGCCAATTTAGTCCTAATTCTTTAAACGATTTGCCAAACTAATTCCGAACTTTTTAATGAATTGTCAATTTAATCCTTTCGGCTAATTTTTATTATTACCACGTAGTAATGTTAAAATTTAGACCGGCTACAACATAACCTTTTCTTCATATTTTCATGAGAGTCTATGTGCTTTTCTCGTCCAATCTTAAATATATATGTCATCTTCACCATCAAATTTAAATTTAACTTGTGACAACTCTACATGATATTTAATTTTGATAATACTCGATTTCGCTTTAAAATAACAAAACGATGACAACCAACCGTATACACTGGTAAAGTATATGTGAGAATCTGATTTTTTTTTTTTAAAAAGAACAATTGATAAATGGATCATCCCATAGTCATTAATTTTTACTAACCGATGGGTCTTTTGTTAATGATAATTTAGGCTATATATGTTCTCGCGACCTATCCTTCGGTATGGAGGAAAATAAGTTTAGAGATATTGCCTCAAAGACAAGCCTATGACCTTATCATTAGACGTGGGCTCTTCCAAGCTCATACTTCACACGATATTGGAGTATTCATAAAAATTTTCTAATGAGGAGTCAACACTAGTTTATTGGGGTTGGCTGAAAACTAAGTAACGCATATGAGCGTACCTCACTTATTATGTAACCAGAGAATCTAGGGTTAGGGATTTAATTACACTAACTAACTAATTAGTGCTATTTTGGTATTTAATCTTGTTCTTGTTCTTTCTTTTCTTTGAACCGCAAGAGATAGGCCATCAAAAGATGACGAAAATGCCCATGGGAGTGTCGGGACCACATCACTATACCAATACACATGGAAAAGGGAGATCTAAGGCTTGGGTTTGGTTTTCTAGTGAAGCCTTTCATCGAACATTTGGCGTACACTATGGAAACGAGGGACCTCCGGCGCACGCGTAGCTCAAGCCCCGATCGAGACTCTTAACGGGCGTGCTAGAACATACAACAAGCAGACTAGAGTGCATAGCAACCTTAAAAAGGAACTAGCAGGGCCAGAGTTTGCTAGACGAGGGGAAACCTACCTGATTTGGGCGCAGCGCTGGGGTGGTCGGTGGCCAACGGGCTGGCCTCCAATGAACATGAAGTCCTTCCTGTTAGCTGTATGCCCTAAAGCAACCATGTAATAATTACATGTTCGGGATTATTCAATGGCAAATAAGTTTTTTCATTCATCATTCAATATATATAAATGAAGTCTATAAGATCAGCTACGATTGAACCTATTCTTAAGGTGTTAAGAATATGTGTGACAAGTTACAGTTATGCTGAATCTTTAAACAGTTCCCGGTCGATGGATCATTGAGAGGATATTGATGATCCTGTTGAGACCAGTGTGTTCTCAAGCTTCACCATTTAGTATTGGATACTTGAGGGGATGATGAGTCACAAGTCATTAGGTATTGTGATATCCGAACTAGAACACAAGTGCTTGTCTTGGACAAGTTCACTAAAAGTGATATACATAGAACGATTGGCGACATGGAAGCTTTTAGCGGGGTTGATGTCTGATCATGAGCATGAATGGACCTAGACTTAGAATCAGGGAGGACAGAGTCAGTTTCCTGCAGGTATGCCTTCCCATTGTGGATGAACCTCTCCCGTTCAAGCCCTTCAGGGACAACCTTTTAGCAGAAAACCATTTTGACTTTTAGTCTAGAGCCTAGAGACACTCAAAGATGCCAGAATGGTAACATTTCTAACTATTCGAGCTGCATTTCTCAGAGAATCATACTAGGCTGGAGAAGAAGAAAGAGTTTAGAAAGCCATAATTGAGAGTTTCACACAAAACACTCACTTTACTTCAAGGGACTCTGCCCAACACATTACATCCTCCTTGCCTTTAATAGACATTGGGAGGTCACACACAAACAAGGACTATGCTCACAGGTCCAAAACAAACAGAGGCTCCCAGAAAATCCAGCGGGAATTATTTTTGGTTATATGAACAGTGACAATGAACAGTGATTTCTCTAGCCTACAGCTACAGTAATGCTACAATGATCTGCTACAGTCGACAGTCTCGTCTGTCACAAGTATTGTAGTCATAGTCCGAGTCATCAGAACAATGCATTTATGCCAAGAAATGTTCTTCATACTTTTTCTCAAGTCCTACAAGTGAATCTGGTGAGAGAATTTGGTTTGAAGAGGATGCTTCCTCTTGATTTTGCAAGGAACCTGTTATGTTAGTAGGCATTGAATGGTTGAACATAATAGGATATGTCCATGCCTAGAGATAAGGACAAAGGTCTTTGATCATAGGAGTCTTGGGAAAGAGGACCTCCCCATTGTGCATAGGGGTCTTGAGAGGACTGAGCAGGATCATCTGTGTTTGTCATTTCTTGCTCCCGTGATGATGTAGCTTGTCTGAATTCCTCAAGTGCTTTCTTGGCTTTTGGTGTAAGGCTACAATGATCCCATGTAGTGGGTACATTATAGTTCCATACATTTTTAGGAATTGTTTTATTTTCTTGGTACAAAACTCTTTAGAGTTCTCAGTACTGGTGTTCACAACAACCAATAGGTCATGGAAAAGATTGGTAAATCCGAGCTTCTGTAAGGTGTGGTTGAGGTTTATAAGATGTGGTATCTATAATCTATGGAACATCAGTAATGCCACCATTGTTTTTTACAAAAGCCCATGGACATCGAAAGAATAGACTAATGTGGACTTCAGGGTTTGGTTGGATGGTTCTCAATTCTTGCTGTAAAAGCTACTTCCAGTGAGTGGGGGGATAAAACCAATTGAGGAAGGTTAAGAAGTTTTTGTCACTTTCCTTTTCAATGTTTCGACCGAGTCCGAATATCCTAGTAAGGTTGGCAATAAATCTTCTGGTTGGAATTTCAATGGGAAAATGTCACAAATAGTCCCTAAACTTCCACTTAATGTGCAATCTCGTCCATACACTTTTAATTTGTTCAATTTGGTCCCTGAATTATCAGTAAATGTCTGGTCTAGTCCCTGACTAATTGAAAATTGATCAATTTCGTCCCCGAGCTTTCGATTTGCTCAATGTAGTCCCTGAACTATTAACAAATGTTCCATCTAGTCCTTCCGTTTGTTCAAATTGTTAAGTGATGACATGGAGCATTAATTGATGACGTGGAACTAAGTTGGATTACTAGAATTATGAGTCAATAAATATCTTAAAAAATGAAAACAAATTAGGGGTCAGCTAAAGATGAGAGCATTGATCACAAAAGCAAAGAGAAGAAGTGGTTATGTATCTTTTTTTTTGGACGGTGGCCACAATTTGACTTGTTTTAAAGGTAATTTCCATGTGGATATTCCACATATCCTTTTTTATTTTATATTTAAGAGACTAAGAGCCATGGAAGCCAATTGCGTTAACTTTAACTAACGGAAGGACGAAATTGGTCAATTTTCAAATAGTCAGGGACTAGATTGGACATTTATCGATAATTCAGGGACCAAATTGAACAAATTAAAAGTCTAGGGATGAGATTGCACATTAAGTGGTAGTTGAGGGACCAAATTGAGCAAATCGAAAGCTCAAAGATGAAATTGAATATTAGATGAAAGTTTAGGGACCATTTATGACATTTTCCCAATTTCAATAGCTATTAAGTACTTATTGGTTAAGTACCATAATAACCATTGCAATTGATCATGGAAGTCTTCTTCCTTCCAGATTAAAGAATGTATGAACGGATAGTCCGAATTTAATCCAAAAAGATCAAGAATTGAACCTCCATGGAGTCTGAATAGATATGTGTGGCATTGCCACATGAGGTTTTCCAGATTTCCAGTGAGGCTGTCATTCTGGACTTGTTCAACATCTCCTTGGGGTTTTATCGGCTTGGTAATCTCGTATTCTTTCAATCTTATGCTTTTCATTGTGATGAAGAGTATGGAAAACACGCCTCATGATATACATATTGATTTCTGTTGGTGCTTTTAGTCTTAACAAAAAGTGAGCAAGCACATTCTTTTTTCCGGCAATGTGTTTGGTTTCAAAAGAATATTATGAAAACCATTCAGCCCATCGAAGCAATTGAGAACGTAGAATATGTTTTTGTTTGAACTTGGTCATCTAAGGAAAAGATGCCATGTTTAATTCTACTAGGAAGTGATAGCCGATGAGATGGAATTCGAACTTTTTTATTCCATTTTTCACCGCTAATATTTCTTTGAAAGTGGAATGATAATGCATTTTAGCCTGAAAATTTTTTCCACTTTTGTAAGTACACATGTGTCTCTTACCATCAATTTCTTCGAACAGAATGGCTGCTCAGTATTCATCACTGGCGTTAGTCTGGAGGATTCTCTTTCCTATTGATGGTATTTATAATGGAGGAAGAGTATGCATGATATCCTTTAGTTCAACCACTGCTTTAGTTTGAGATTTTCCCCAATATGGAGGATTTTTCTTCAACATCGATTGCAGTGAAATCAGTAGTTTGGCAATGTTTGGAACAAAGTCTCTGAGATAATTAATTATCCCAAAAAATTGCTGAACTTGCTTTGTTGTGAAATTCTCTTAAAGAATTTTAACAATTCCTGAGCAATATGTGGCTCTGGATAGTATGTACCTTTGTTAAGGTGCATACCGAGAAATTTAATTTCCATTTGAGCGATTTTTATCTTTATTTGAGAAAGCATGATCCCATGTTACTTTACAATATCTGCAAACTGCCCAAGAAGTTGGCAGTAGGATTTCTCATCAGGGTTGTAAAGTATGTCATCAATGTATATCACTGCGCTTGACAATATTGATTGGAAAATTCGACACATGGCCTTCTATAATAGGTATGGTGCTACTTTTAGGCTAAAATGAAGAACTTTCTATTGAAAATATTGGTTCGGGATGCAAAACCCTATTTTGGGTCTATCTTCAGGATGGATGCCCAATTGCCAAAATCCGGTTTTAAGATCAAACTTGGAATATATATATGGGCTTTTGATAATCCAGTAAAGAGGGAATTTCTGGAAGGTAAAATGAATTTTTCATCTTGGAGAAAAAGGTGAAGAGGCTGATAGTTAATTACTAGTTGTATCTTTCCTCTGTTTTGTTCGGCACACTTATTGACATAAAAGGCTTCACAAGCTCATTGAGAATTTGAAATTTCAATAAGGCATTGTTGCAATAGTTCTGAGCATTCCTTTTGAGCCAAGACCAAGTGCTCTGGCTTCATTCCTATATGACTTGCCTTGGTGGGATTGATATTTTCATTCTTTTTGAAAGGAAGGCGAACAAAGAATTCTAGATTTTTCCATAAATGATGAGAACACTTTTGAGCAAATTCAGAATGGGATTCCAAGCAAGATTCTAATAGCTTCTGCATGATCGGATTTAACAAATTCATTTGGATGGAAAAAAATCTTTGGTTATTGACGAATTCAGAGAATTGATCTTTATACTTAAGACCTTTTCCATGAATAATACGAAACTGAGAAATCTGAGTCATGATGTCTCAACAAATGATCAAATCTTTGTTAGGAAGACTAGATCTAAAGATTATTATGGTTATGGAACACTGGGAAAAAAATGGATAGTTGCTGGAGTAGTTCTTACATTCGTAGAAAAAGTATCTCCTGAGGCAGAATTGAAATATCGAACACAGGAGGAAGTCCAATATTTTTCCAGAAGAACTTTAGTGTCTAAGATTAAAGAACTTGCAACGGTGTCTATGAGAGCAATGATAGTGATAGGCTTGGCAAACTTTGAAGTGAATATTTTCACAGGAAAATGGGGACAATGAATTTGGCTTGAAAATATGTCAGGATCTTGTTCCGAAGAAGTGAGGGATATGTGAAAAATATCTTTGGAATCCAAATCTGAATTAGTCTCACTAGGAGTTTGGTAACAACGAATGACATAAAGAGTTTATTCGGATGGTTCTTCTTCCGTAGAAAATAAAGATTTTCTATCATCATTTTCAAGTGAAATTCCAGTTTCATTCTCTATATGATGCATCAGATGATTTTGACATTTTCTTGCTTGGGGGCAATTTTTGGCAAACTGCCCCTTTTGATTGCAAATGAAGCATCGAGTTGATTTCTTGTGGCCTGAGTGATCCTTCCTTTTGCGTAAATATCGTCATTTCTTCTTTCTCCGGAAGTGCTTAGATCGATGTTTGGATTTCTTTATCCAGAGCTTCTTAAAGTACTTCTTTTTTATGGAAGATTTTCCACAAGAACCATCACAGTCTTGCTTGGAGCATTTGATCTTTAACTTCTGGCGAGAACAAGCCCCATCAAGTTCTCTGTTGTCTGTGAGATAAGTTTGGACCATTTGGCGTTTTAAACACAAATCATCAAGGCATAAATGGATTTCTTGTTGTTTTTCTCCTAATGGAATATCCACAATTCTCCTTTATTTGTTGAGAAAAGATCTCTCAACCTATTAGGATAATTCTTTGGGGATGGAAGTTAGGAAAACTTGCTTTAGGTTTGGATCAGCTCTAATACCATAGAAGAGTTTAAGCATTTCCCAATAATGCTTATTGAGATGCCTTTTCTGGAGAGAGCATCATTTTCTTTTGAAAAATTCTCTCCTTTTAAGCTCGTGGAGGTCAGAAGGTTTTCCAATGAAGAAATGATATAGAAGGGTAATGGCATGACCAAAATAAGGTGAAAGTAAAAATTGAACCTGGTCTTGTTCTGTCACAGATTGCTACTAGTGTTTGAGGCTACCTGTAAACGTTGTGACAAAACCAAAAAAGGACATCATACTTGTCTTGATTGGTAAGAGCTTGGGCATTTAACCAAGTATGAAATTCTTCAAATCTTTCTGGCCATTTAGAATAGGGAATGTCATCAACAATAAAGAATTGTTTAGATGAAGTAGACACATGCTGAGAAGGATTGTTTGGCTGAACAACCTCTGGTTCAGAAGGGTTCGATTCCATATCCTGGTCCGGAGGATCGACCATGAATATTGATGAAGTTACTGGTGCAATAGGAAAGAAATCAATGGCAGGGATTGAGAAGGATGAAGAGGATGAGAAGGATACCGAATCTGACTCAGTATCCAAGTTGTTTGGAAAAACCGGTTTCGATGGAAATAGAATCTGATCTTTCAAAGTGGCAGGATCAGGATGTTCCTCCTGATTGCCCAGATCTCTCAAAAATGATTCTAAACGGATTCGACAACATCATTTGGTTTGGCTTTTCCTTTGTAATAAGAGATGATTCTTCAGGCATCTTCTCTTTTTCCCTTTTCTTTTCTTATTCGATCTAGTTCCTTGAGGTGATTTCGCATCTTTACCACGTCTGTCTTATCTTGTCTGATGGAAAATTCTGTGAGAGTTGCAAAGATAGACATATTCTGAGATAGTGGAGGCGAATGCTCAGTTCGCAATGTAGTAGGAAATGGGTTGAAAGGATTGAATCTTCCTTCTTCAAGGAGTTGGATTTGCCTTTTGAGTTTTTCTATTTCTGCCTTGGAGCTTTCGAGATGATGATATCCCATATGTTGTTCGGATTCTAAGGCATGAAGCCTTTTTTGGAAGTCCAAAAGCATCTTTTTGGTGGTTTCATCATATCTTCGAAAATCTTGTTGTACATTCACAATTTTAGAATCAATTGCTTTGAATGCATTGTTGTGTGCTAAAAGAGTCTCCGATTGCCAATTCAGGACGGCTTCAGCAGCATGAGTCCTTTTCCGTCTTCCATGTTCATCATCCACATCAGTGGGGGCATGTATCTTAGGAGCATGTTGATATCTGCCTTGTGGGTCAATGAATTATTCTGGAGTAGGGAATGAAAGTTTCGAACTTTCTCAAACATGAGGAGGAAATTTTGTCTCATGGAACATGGCAATGGAAGAACTTGGTGGTGTTTCTTTTGGAGCCTCAAGTGGGTAGGAATGCATTTTCACCCACTTTAGGATTGGCTTATAAAACAGAGAAATGGCTAGTTTTTTCTGAGGAGGAGGTGATGGTGGTGGAGTTGGTGAAACGGAGGGTGGAGAATTGAACTCTGGTGGTGGAGTTGGGGCATAAGAAACCATAAATTGGAATTTATCACACTCACCAAGAGTATTAACGGAAGGGTCTCCGTTCAAGTACCTTTGGTACATAGCATCTTTTGGCTTCTTGTGCTTCCGTCGAGGTCTTGCATTTGGGTCTACCTCGTCAGGAGAATTTGTACAATAGGAACATTGACAAAAGGGATCCTAGAAACAGTGACCATAACGATCCTTATAGTAATGGACATGATTTCCATTACTCTAGAAATATTGAACAAGTTTTTTTGGATCTGGCTCAAAAACTGACTCAGGAACACATGGTTCAATTATGAAGAGGGTTTGGAAGATAGAAGGACTTTCTTCTTTTTCCTTACCAAATTTGATGGAAACAATGCCATTATTTTTCCTAACGAATCAGAGTCCGAAGATTGAAAATGCTTGTTATTCTGATGTAGCTTTTCATAGTTGGTGATCCAAGTTTCTAGAAGGAGCTCGACCAACTTTTCTTTTGGGATTTGTCTGGGAACATGAATGCATGATGCTTGATCATTCTACATAGAGATGAATAAAGCATCTTCATTTCCATTGTGGAAATTCAAGTCAAGAGCATGGTTCTACACTCAATAAACCATCTGGTAGTGCAGTGTTACTGCAATAGAGTCAGCAGTTTGAGGAGCTCCAGTGAGCTGAACTTGGACTTTTAGAAAGGAAAGTAGATGGGGGTCTGAAAGAGCTATATTGAAGTTTGGATATAAGGTTACAAAGACTGTTCCAGCATTTAAAGTGGTTTGGACAATACCAATACAAGCTTGCTGGTATTCTAGGAACTGAGTATCCAATAACGTGATTCTTGCCACAACTGGCAAGCCCTTGCAACCATGAAAAGTAAGAGTAAGACGAACAGCTCCATAATGCACATGAGAATATCCCTGTTGAGTTCATTGCCTTGGAAATTATGGAGGGATCTAAAGAGTAACAAAATACTCCTTTTCAGTGGTAGGAATGGGATGTTGATCGAACTTGGAGGACTGGACGTACTCCTTTACTTCCTTTGGGGTTTGGCGGATGAGTTGTCGAATGGAGCGAACAGGAGAAAATGATGAGGTGGGATTAGCAAAAGTGGAATAAGGGTTCATAAGAGGAAATTGAGTTTCAGAGATCTTGGTTTCATCGCTAAGAGAGACTTCATAGAGATAGTCTATTTTAGAAGCATTTGAAATGCGAAAATCTGAATGTGTTAAGGAAGATGTGGATGAGGCGAGACAAATAGAAGCTTCTAGTATTTCTGGTTCAGTCATGATGTGAAGAGATCTTCTCAGCATTAGATTCACCTACCGAGCACATGGAACGGATCTTATTACAAATGAAACCATGGCTCTAATACCATGAATGCACCTAGACTTAAAACCAAGGAGGACGGAGTCAATTTCCTGCAGGTATGCCTAAGATCCATAGACTTGAGGCACGATACTGACTTATATGTTGGATGGCTGTGGTTCACAGGTGCGCATATTGATGCTTCATTGAACCGTCTTTGTACTTGATGGTCATAGTTTGTTCACATACAAAGGCACATGCATGCGCAATATGGAATATGTCTTCTTGTTATATATAGATATACAAGATTGATGTCCTATGCGATCTAATCATGACATTGTATTGAAATCCTCGGTTAGGGTTGTAATCAAGAATGAATGGTTCATATCTTGAAGAATACATGTCAATTAGATTTGGGCATATGATTGAATTGGTGGCTTGACTAATAGTTCCATGGCTTTTGTTCGATTGGGACATTGTGAGACAGAAGGATCGAATTACACGGTCACCAAAACTGACAAGTTCATTATGTTCTGAGACAATTCATACTGTTTGGATAGCCATAATATATTGCTAGATGTTACTCATGGTTTGTGATAACAGGAGATTGATCTGGACAATCAATTCTCTTGGTTGTGTTAATGTGTTAGTACAAGTCATTTTGCTAGCTCAGTGATGAACCTAGGGATGTCACATACCATAACTAATTAGAATGACGTTTGAACGAGAGAGAGAATATTGCAAATGTGTTTGCTGTTGAGCCAATCAGATTGAGTTGGGCTAGAAATATAAGTTTTGATGAAGGGGCGACATAGTTTACAAACTTTGAAGTGGGTTTCAAACTTTATGGCAGAATCAAAGATCTGAAGTATGTTCAGATTCAGTGACCGGATTAATGATCTAAAGTAAGTTCAGAATTAATAGCTGAATTAATGATCTGAAGTGAGTTCAGAATTAATCGCATCATTAATGATCTGAAGTGAGTTCAAAATCAATAGCCAAATTAATGATCTGAAATAGTTTCAAACTTTATGGCTAAATTAAAGATCTGAAATGTTTTTTAGATGTAACGGTCACATTAAGTTTTAAAACAATTTCAAAACTTAACGGTCACATTAATGATCTGAAACGGTTTCAAAATTAATGGGTAGTTAAATGATCTGAAATGGTTTCAGATTAATGACCAATTAATACTCTTAAATAGTTTCAGAAGTAACGGCCAAATTAAGTATTTTTGACAGTTACAAAGTTAATACACATAATAAAGACTTGTAACAGTTACAAATAAATGTCTGGAATAATGCTCTGTAACAGTTATAGAGTTAATGCCCGAATTAGTGTCTATAACAGTATTAGAACTTACGTCCGTCTAGAGTTATGGTCGAATTAATTCTTAAATGGTTTAGAGTTAATGCGCCGATTTAAATGTGATCTGCACTGTCTATAAAAGATAATATAGAGAGTAAATCACTGGATGATAGACAATTGACAATTGATAATTGAGAGTGCTAATACCGATCAACAAATCACTCACACAAGAGCAATTGCTAGAACAATTGTAGTTGTGAGATCTCTCAATTTATCTATTTTGTCCAACGTGAGAATTTGTGGTGTGTCTGAACTAGAGGCCCGACACTTGTGAGGCTGGATCTGAAGAACGTCAGAGCCTGTGAAGAGATCAGACGTTCTGCATCTGAAGAATGTCAGAACTAGTATTATTGGAAGACATCAGACGTTTGTGATCAAGAATCGAAGAACATCAAACCGGTGTTACCAAAAGGCGTTAGACGTTTATGGTCAGAGTCTGAAGAATGTCAGAAATACTGCCGTGAGGAAATCAAACGTTCGTGTTCAGAACACGAAAAAACTTATGAACCAAATTTTGGAGCACAGTACAAGATTAATATGATTAGCCCCTTTAGCTTTTTTATGCGTTTTTTTTTTTTGTTAAAATGCACCTAAATGCTATGAAATCACGTGTATAAGTGTTTTTACTTCCGCTGCAATCAGGCTTTTGGTCTTAATTTACTTATGCACGTATGCTTGTTTATCGAAACAAACACCAACAATGGTATTAGAGCCAATCTTTAGACATTTTCGTGCTTTTAATTGTTGATTGGTTCATGTTGTTTGTATGTTCTGATGACTAATTCTCATTTGTGATGAGAATTCTTTTAAAGTCGCTTTCAGATTTTTATTTGATATGCATATTAATCGGTCAATAGGTGAGACCGTTGATAATAAAGAAAAATTTCCTTATTTATGGTGTTAAGTTGTAACGAGTGCTTGAACTCGTGGCCTATCATCGTCGTGGTTTGTTCCTGTGTTCTGATGGTTGATTGGTTGATTCATTGGAGTCAATTGCTATTCAAGAACATAGGACCACTCCATTATACATCTAATGGTACAGGGTTTAGGCCAAATGATTTCCAATAACTGTTAGGTGAAGAATCATTTGTATCCTAAATACTTGCAGGGGATGATGGGGTAAACTTAACTATGGTCATGAGGCCAATAACTGTCAGGTAAGGCTTTCATGATCTAGAGATCGAAATGTAATTGGGACTCGCATGTGATGCGCTGGACATGATCCACTCACTAAGTTCAGAGGACACCAATAACTGTCAAGTAAGGTGGACTATGAATTGGTGGGACTCCGATCTCCACTAGTGATCTTTTTCCAATGAAGATTACCGTTTCTCATCTTAAGGAGTGTGAGATCCGAAAAGAATAGTAGGATATGATATTTCATTCAAAGGCCACAATGAAATATTTGTTGAAAGTCAACGGCTAACAATTATTTTTCTATACATATTTTCGATACTTTGAAAAATGGTTAGGACAAACCCACTTGCTTCAATTCTTGACAAGAATTGTTTAGCGGGACCCAACTATACCGAATGGGTAAAGAGTTTGAGAATTGTTCTCAATTCCGAGAAGATCGAGTATGTGCTTGATCAGAACTTGCCAGAACACTTTTCGGGTAATTCCGAAGAGGAGCGTGAAACTTATGAGAAGTGGTGCGAAGATTACCTAAAAGTTAGGTCATACATGCTTGCTTCTATGAACAATGAGTTTCAGAAGAAGTATGAGACCATGAAAAGTGCTTACTTAATCATCGTGCATCTGAAGGATTTTTTGGATGAGAACGGTCATATCTCTAGAGATGAGATATCTAAGAGATTGTATCATATGAGAATGGCTGAGGGATCATCGGTGAATGATCATTTCCCGAAGATCATTTGGCACATTGAGGAGTTATCTAGGCTAAATCTTATCATGGATAATGAATTAGCCGTGGATTTGATACTCCAATCTTTGCCCGATTCCTTCTTTGAATTTGTCCAAAACTTCCACATGCATAAGATGGAGAAAATTCTTGCTGAGTTACATGGCATCCTGGTGGTTTATGAGAAGGAAATGAACAACACAATGCCCACTGTAATGGCTGTAGCAGAGGCTTCTTCTTCAAAGAGTAAGACTACTTTGAAAAAAAGGAAATGGAAGAAGTCCAAAAAACCTGTTACATGTCTAAAGCCCACCATTGAAAAAGAGAACTGTCACTAGTATGGTGTCAAGGGACATTGGAAGAGGAACTGCAAGAAGTACCTCATGAGCTTGAAGGTCAAGCCAAATAACCGACCTTATGAAGGTATGGTGTCCATGCTTATTGAAACTAACCTTACGGTTGGTTCTGAATCCAGCTTAAGGGTTCTAGATTCTGTTGCAACTTCACATATTTATATGTCTTTGCAGAATCTGGAAGTAAGCAGGGCGTTGAGGCAAAATGAGATAGTCTTGACATTTGCAAATGGAGCAAGAGTTGTTGCATTAGCTATAGGGACTTATTGTTTATCTTTGCCTTCAGGACATGTATTAGTTTTGAAATAATTGTTTACATTATAAGAATGCAATCAGGAACATCATCTCTATACCTCATTTGAGTAAAGAGAATTATGAAATTTTTTTGCTAATGATGTGTGTTCCATTTATAATGATAAAAGATGTGTTGGCTCTGGTAAGATGACCAATAATCTTTATACCATTATAATATCCGGTAATATGATTACCAATGTCAATAAGCGGAATGATATAAATGCCGTGAGCAATAAACGACCTAGAGATAGACCAAAACCAAAGTATGTTTGGCATCTCCAATTAGGTCATATTGGAGAAAATAGGATCGATAAGTTGAGTAAAGATTGATATATTGATCCATTAGACTTCAAACCATACTCAACTTGTGAGGCATGTCTCTTAGGAAAGATGACAAAGGCGCCCTTTGTAGGACAAAGTGCGTGAGCTGCTAACATTTTAGGATTGATACATACTGATGTATGTGGTCCGCTTAATGAATTAGCTTGAGGTGGTTTTTCTTAATTCATTCCCTTTACCGATGATATGTCACAATATGGTTATTTATACTTAATGAAGTATAAATTTCAATCATTTGAAAAGTTCAAGGAATTCAAAGCTGAAGTTGAGAACAAACATGAAAAAGTATTAGGGCTCTTCGATCTGATCGAGGAAGTGAATACCTAAGTACTGAGTTCCTGAATCATCTAAGAGACAATGGCATTTTATCGCAATGGACACCTATAGGAACTTTAGAATACAATGGTGTGTCTGAGAGAAGAAAACGTACTTTAATGGATATGGTGCGATCTATGATCAGTTATACCGATTTACTTATATCCCTTTAGGGATATGCTCTTGAGACAGCCACATATTTACTGAATAGAGTTCCAACTAAGTTCGTTCCGACTACGCCCTATGAGATATGGCATGGTAGGAAACCAAGTCTTAATCATATTAAGATTTGGGGTTATCCAGCTTATATCAAAAAGTTGAAGATGGACAAATTGGAGGCAAGATCTGAAAGTGGTCGCTTCATTGGGTATCCAAAAGAAAGTCTTGGATATGATTTCTATTTTCATTCTGATCAAAGAGTTTTGATCAGTAGACAAGCTTCATTTCTAGAGAATCAGTTCATCCAAGAAAGTGGAGTTGGGCGGAAAATAGACTTACAAGAAGAAACCAATGGAGTAGCAAATGATCAGATTCAGCTGTAGACCTTAGATTCAGTGAGAGGTCCTGATGCAAAATTTGATTAGGTTCAAATGCAGTGTGATATCTAGACTTCGCCGAGCCTTGAATACATGACGGTCCATTTCGCGTCGACAAGCTTGTCATCGGACTATGATGTTGGCACCACTCACGGCCACTATTTCGCCACCACCATCACCGTACCAAACCACCATGTCTCATCATGTCCCCGTGGCACCACCTCATCGTCATGTCTTCTTCGTACTATGACAACTCGATCATTACCTAGTCCATTATCTCCTAAAATTTTCTTCTTCACGAAACGCCACAAGCAAGACCAATGTTCACTCTCGTTAGTACTTTGCCAAGCTAGCTTTCCATGCAAATTCTTCTTCATTCCCATGCACACGTTCAAGTGGTCAAAGAAAGGAGCAAAGAACTCCCACCATTTCCTCCACGTCAACCCCACCCGCTTCTCAGCAAAATGAAGATTTTGACCCCAAAGTGCAGCCACGTTTTTCCTCCTCAGCCTGCCAGCGAATGGGAACTTGGACACAAGACCTCAGCCACGTTTTCCCTTCTCAGCTGGCCAGCAAATTGAAGACTTTAACCAAGCTACAACCACATTTCAACAACTTCATCAAGGTGGCAAGGAGGGTCACTGCAGATGGCCACGTCGACCCACGCGTCTCTCCATGTTAGTTGCCACCAAGTTGAAGATTGTTGACTAAGATAGTCAACAGCGAAGAAGATCGTCCTTCACTTTCCTTCCCTCACGATTTCCTCCATTTTCATCATCGTTCTTAGCAAACCTTCAGCCAAAAACTTTCACAGTTTTGTCTGTGCCTTGCTGCTCGACGCCAAATGTCCGCTCGACCCTGCTGCATCTCCATCTTGGCGTTATTTTCACCACCAACAGGAACCCCACAGCTGCGCCCCCGTTCAGCTCGTGTTGCCTCGCTACTCCGCCACCAGCCTTCATCACCAAGGATTCAAGGCAAGTAGACGACGACTATTCTCTACTATGGAAATTCCGTCATCGCTTGGTGAGGCGTATTCCTTCGGACTCCTACAGATTACTATTTATTTCTATGATACTCGCGTTACTTGGTGGATTTGGAAACATCCATAGATGAACCAATCTGAACCGTGGTTATTGCGAACTCTGAAAGTAGCACTGAGGTATTTACTGGTGAAACTCAAAAGTAGTTCAGTTGACCACGAACTTGGAGGAGTGAAATGGATGGTTTCGGTCATGGTCAGATTAGGGTGTGGACCTATGAGCTTACTGATTTTTTTTTTTTTTTTTTTTTAATGTTGCGGAACTTTTGGGAGCTTTAAGTATAGAATGTTTTCTATGGAAATTCTAAACTTTTGAAACTAGAAATGTTACTGAGGTAGTGAATTTGAAGATACTTTGAGTAGAACAATACGAATCCCGGGGGTGAAAACCGTGATTTTGATTGTGATCGATTTAGTGTTTAAGATCTCGATTTCACGAAATGTTTCTGCCGATGTGGGTTTGACATATCTTCTAGATTTATTTACACTTTGCTTTATACTATAATTCTGGATTTCAGAATTGAAATATCTTCCTGGCATTAGCAGCGTGAAAAATATTTTAGAATTAAACTATTGATTGCTGCACCATGTTTTTTAATTGACGAATGCCGTCGGTCCACATTGACGAAGATGTCCCGGGTGTCGGGATGCCCGGAGGGTATGATACGGTGCCCTCTGGATGCCCGGGGAATGTGATAAAGGCTCGGAGGTCCTCGCGATGCCAGTTGAGGTGCGAGATGCCTGGAGGATGGTATAAAGTTTCCTTCGGAAGATGGGGGTAGTTGAATCTGGATAAATTGAAATTCCAAATTTCCATTGCTTTCTGATATTCCGCTTTTATGAAATTCTTTTAAAACCGATGCAAGTTGAATTATGTCAGTTTGTGTACTTTATTTTTGGATTGCGTTGATCGGGTGGTGATAGGTTCACGTAGTATGGTCTAGTAGACTCTTACTTGCTGAGTGGTGGTACTCACCCCTCGTGGGCTATTTTTTAGACACATAAGTATGCCTTTACTACTTGCTTCCCCCATGATGCTCTACAGTGTCCCCACTAATCTCACATGGGACCAAGTGGAGCAAGTTGACCCCGATTTCCCTGATGTTACATTCATCCGGATCACTATGATCTTGTCAGTGGATGCTGGTCTCACGTTGGGCCCCATGTTGATGGGGTTCATCGTGCTATACGCTTGAGTCAATGGGCACATCGTGGGACCGCTTCCACTCCCAGATGACGACGACGATGGTACTAACGGGGTCGAGTAGGCGGAGGGCCCGGGGGAGTGAAGGTAGCATTTTTGGACAAGACCAAGACATGATACGCAGATAGCCGTGTGAATAGCCTGTAGGATGATCGGGACAGAGTTTTGGTTTAGCCAGAAAAAGGAACTTTTTGGCCTTAATGTACCGACCTAGGTCATCTAAAATATATAAATAAATAAAGTGCATGGTTTTATATTTCGTGTGCATCGATTTAAGTTATAATGGAGTTATCGTTATACGCTTCCGCATAAAAATAATAGCAATAACAGGGGAATGTCGTGGCGACCCTAACGGGCCAAGGGTTGTCACATGCAGACCTCAGATTCAGTGGGAGCTTCTAATACACAACTTTTGAGGAGGAGTGATCCTCTTGTTCATTATAGACACTTGATTGAAGGTATTGATCCTCTATTCATTGTGAATGAAAGTGATCAATCAAGTGATTCAAACACATATGAGGAAGCAATGTTTGACATTAATTCTGATAAATCGTTGGAGGCCATGAAATCCGAAATGAATTTTATGTCTTCCAACGACGTTTTAGACTCTAGTTGACCTGCCGTATGGTATTGTACCAATTGGCTGTAAATGGGTCTTCAAGACGAAGATAAACATCAATGGTCAGGTTGGCACATATAAGGCACGACTGGTGGCGAAAGGATATCGTCAAATAGAAGGGATTGATTATGACAAGACAATCTCACCTATAGCCATGCTAAAATCTATTCGGATTATGTTGGCTACAGCTGCACACTTGAACTATGAGATATTCTAAATGGATGTCAAGACGGCTTTCCTAAATGAATTCCTTGAAGAAGACATCTACATGGTGTTGAAGAAAACTCCTATGATGTTTTGAAGCTGACAAAACTTATCTAAGTTCTATTTTGAAGATTGCTAGACTTCTATGTCTAAGTTTATCTTACATCAGAAGTCTGCCCACTCTATCAAGTTCCAGATCAAACGCAAAAATGAAGACTTAATCAAACTCAGGATTATTTTCTTCAAGTTTTCAATACATACAAAGATATATCAGGCCTTCTGGTTGGAAATATCACTTTCGATATTGGTTATCTTAATTGGAATCATTTTCGCAGAAGCAAATCATTTTTGGAAGGCAAGCGTATTTGGAAATAATCTACTTATGGAAACCAAGATCCTGATTGTATGGGCGGACATTATTGACGGGCTTTCATCTCATTCTTTAAACGGCTCAAGATCTCCTTGATTGATTCTGTCCAACGGGTTGATTGGAAGAACTCCTATGGAAAGTGCCAACGGTCGACAAGGCATGGAGGAGTATTTAAGGGGAATTTTCAAGTCATTCGTAGAGAGCATAAAAGAAGAATTCCAAAGTCTGAAGCTTCCAATTCTCTTGTTCTTCATCATTTAGTGCTTAAACTTGTATTCGAAAGTGAGAAACTCTAGAGAGTGATCTTGTGAGAATAGCATAGATATCTCAATGAAAATTTGGGATCACAGTGCTGTAACATTCTCTTTCGATTCATAGTAGAAGAAACCAGCCAGAAGGCTATCAGCGTGGGAGAGTGGACGTAGGCTTGGTCTAAGCCGAACCACTATAAATCTTGTATCTATTTTTCTCTTCCCTGAATTCCTTTACTTTATTTGCTGCAATATACTTTTGCGTTTTGAAATAGCAGTCAAAGTCTGTTTTTACACCTATTTACCCCCCATCTAGGTGTTCTATTAGCCATTTCAATTGGTATCAGAGCTTGTGTGCTTATTTTGTCGAAGTGTTTTTACTTCTAAAGCTTAAGATCTTCTATGGCTAGTATTCTGGCTTAGGATTGGTTAAGGGATAGAGCAAAACCAAACCACCTTATTTTGATGGAAAGGAGTACAACGTGTGGAAGAACAAGATGAAGGCATTTCTCAGATCCGGAGATCCCCTGGAGTGGGATGTTGTTGAAAAAGGAATCAATCCTAAAGCAACATCAGCTTCAGACAAAGGGAAAGAAGTGATTGATGTTGATGAATCAACACGGGCTAAATTTGCCAAGAGACAGGCTCTTGATGCCAAAGCAATTTACTCTTTATATTGCGCTTCGTCTCCCACAGAATATAACCGAATTTCTTCACGTGAAACAACAAAAGAAGTTTGGGACAGACTTCATGTTACCTATGAAGGGACTGACCATGTGAAGGAAACAAAAATAAACATTCTGCTTGGACAATATGAAGCATTCAAAATGAAGCCTGGAGAATTTATCTCTGATATGTTTAGTCGTTTTACAGAAATTGTAAATGGCTTGGCTTACCAAGGCCAACCAATTTTTGGACCAATGAAAATCAACAAACTACTGCGTGGACTTTCAAAGGACTCGAATCATGTGAAGACCTCGATAAGAGAAACTCAAAGGATTATGCCTCTATCAGTAGATGAACTAATAGGCACACTTCAGTCATACGAAGTGGAGTAGATCAATGATAAGGAAGATCCAAAAGGTAAGAAATCAATTGCTTTAAAATCTAATATTGATTCTGATGATACATATTCGAAATAGGATATGGATGATGAAGAACTGGCCCTTATGATTAAGAAATTTAGAAGACTAAACAAAAAAGGTAGAAGGTTCAATTGGAAGAGCAAGGCTTGCAGAATTTCCAGAAGAAGCTGAAACTAACAAGGATGTAATATGCTTTGAATGTAAGAAGAAGGGGCATATTAAACTAAACTGTCCCTTGTTGAAAAAGAAGAAAGGGAAGACTGAGAAATGCAAAAAGGCTCTCAAAGTAGAAACTTGGAGTGACACCGAATGTGAAGAAAGCAAAGAAGAATTCGCAAACATATGTCTACTAGCTCACTCATAGTCAGACTCAGAATCAAGAGAGACACTAATTTAGACTCTGACAAAGAAATTGAGGTTAGTAACTCTGAAATTCCTGTTAAAGTTTCTATGTATATAGATGAACTTTGCCTCAATCTTAAATCCTCTCTTAAAAGGATCTTCGAACTGAAGAAGGAGAATTCTAAGCTCAGGCAACAAGAAGTTTGTTGGAAAGAAAAGTTTGAAAATTTGAAAAGAAGTTTTTATAATTTGAAACAAAATTTTGATTCTCTCTCAAAAGAAAATGTTGTTTTAAAAATAGAGATCTCAGACATTTCAAAAAGATTTTCAAATGGATCAGAAAAATTAGAGAAAATTTTTACAGCTCAAATATCCTATTTTAACAAGTCTGGTTTGGGTATGAATAATGAGACTATTCCTTTAATTGATTTTCCTAAAGTAAAAAAGAGACTTAAACAAAAACCTGCAAAGACCTTTTACAAAAATCATTTTCAGAAAGTGTTTGTAAAACATGTTGGCCGAAGTGCTCTAAGATATTCTAAGGTTTGGAGACCAGTTAAGAAAGATTTGGCAAGAACTGTTTTTAATACTAACAAGCCTAGACCTAAGAACATCTGGATATCAAAGAAAGTTTGAGTTTTTCCTTTGATTTTAGGTCACTATTAAAAGAAAAATCAAATGGTATTTGGATAGTGGTTGTTTGAGGCATATGACAGAAGACTCAAGCTGTTTTGAAAAGCTTGATAGGTTAAAAGGAGGAAAAGTTTCTTTTGGAGGAAATAGTAAAGGAAAGATTATAGGTTGTGGAACTGTGAAGATTGGAAGTCTTACTATCAATAATGTTTCCCTGGTGAAAGGTTTAAATTACAATCTTTTGAGCATAAGTCAGCTTTGTGATATTAGTTTCAGAATAAACTTCCAAGAAGGATTGGTTTGGGATAAGTCAAGACTTCTCTCAATCCTTTACTGGGCGAAGACATGACAATATATATCTTCTAGATATAAATCCAGAAAGTTCACAGTGTCTTATTTCCATTTAAGATGAAGCAAGTCTTTGGCATCGAAAGCTCGGTCACGTAAATATGAAGCAGATTGCCAAGATTTCTTCTAAGAAGCTGGTCCGAGGGCTTCCTAATCTAGGTTATCTGAAGACTGAGTTATGCACTCCCTATGTCTTGGGAAAACAGGTCAGAAGTTCTTTTAAACTAGTAAATTAGGTTTCTACCAGTCGAGTATTGCAGCTTCTTCATATGGATCTCTTTGGGCCAACAAGAACTCAAAGTCTTGGTGGAAAGAAATATTGTCTGGTAATCGTGGATGATTATTCTCGTTTCACTTGGGTGTTCTTCTTGGCAAATAAGTCTGAGACTTTTGCATACTTCTCAAACTTTGCCAAGAAAGTTCAGAACGAGAAAGGTTATGCAATTTCAAGCATAAAGACCGATCATGGAGGTGAATTTGAAAATGAAGATTTTGCAGACTTCTGTAATGAATATGATTTTCAGCATGTTTTCTCCTCTCCATATACTCCAGAGCAAAATGGGGTCGTGGAAAGGAAAAACAGATCTCTACAGGAGATGGCCATTTTGATAGAAAGCAAAATACCCTCTCGCTTTTGGGCAGAAGCAGTTTCTACTACATGTTATATTATCAACATGGTGTTTTTAAGGCATATCTTAGAGAAGACTCCCTATGAAGTATATAAAGGGAAGAAGCCAAATGTTTCCTACTTTCATGTCTTTGGCTGTAAATGCTTTATTTTGAAGAATGCAAATGATCGATCTGGAAAGTTTGAAGAAAAATCAGACGAATGAATTTTTCTTGGCTATTCAACTTCAAGCAAAGCGTACATGGTCTTTAACAAGAAGACTCAATCTGTGGAAGAATATATGAATGTCGGATTTCAGGAAAATATGCAAATTCAACCAGATCAAGTTCAACTTGAAGAGTCTGAACCAATTCCAGACTTAACAAAGTTTGTCTCCCTTAGCAAAGTTCAGACTTTTGGAGTACAGCAACAAGTAGAACAAGAAGATTCAAACGGAACAGAGGATCAACAGACTCTTAGGCCAAATAGGAACTGGACGCATAAGTCAAGTCATCCCAAAGAACTCATCATTGGCAACATTGATAAAGGAGTTCGCACCAAATCTAAAAGCAAGAGAAGACTATAGTGCTTTAGCACTTGTTTTTGAAATAGAACCGAAAGGTGTAGAAGAAGCATTATCTGATGAAAGCTGGATAAAAGCTATGTAGGAAGAACTCAGACAATTCGGCATCAATGACGTGTGGGAGCTGATTTCAAAACCCAAAGGCAAATCTATTATTGGAACAAAGTGAGTTTTCAGAAACAAGATGGGCGAGAAAGGAAAAGTGGTAAGAAATAAAGCAAGACTTGTGGCAAAATGATACACAAAGGAAGAAGGGATTGACTATGACGAGACCTATGCACTTATAGCAAGGTTAGAAGCAATTAGATTATTGCTTGTTTTTACTTGTTTCCAAAATTTTAGGTTATTCCAGATGGATGTCAAAAGTGTCTTCCTCAATGGATTCATTCAAGAAGAAGTCTATGTGGAACAACCACCAGGATTTGAAAATCCAAGAAAACCATACTCAGTCTACAGATTGAGAAAAACATTGTATGGTTTGAAGCAGGCTCCACGAGCCTCGTATGAAAGGTTGACTGGTTGTTGAATCGACAAGTTGAGCACATCTGGCACTTGTCAACTGTTGGGACAAATGCTGGTAACTTGGTTCTCAAGAAACAAAGTACAGTGGCTTTATCAACAGCAGAAGTAGAATATGTTGCTTTTGGAAGTTGTTCTCAAATTCTTTGGATAAGACAACAACTAAGAGATTTTGGAATAGAAGAATCCCGCACAGAGATCAGATGCAATAATAGAAGTGCTATCAATCTCACCAGAAACCCCATTCTTCATTCAAGGGCGAAGCATATAGAGATTCGACATCATTTTATAAGAGATCATGTCCAGAATGGCGAGATTATGGTTCAATTTATTGATTTAAAGAATCAGCTAGCAGGCATCTTCATAAAAGGGTTGGAGAAAAACTTATTTGAGTTTATTCGCAACAAGTTGAATATTATTTCTCCTATTGATTAAAGTCCGAAGTTGTTCAGACTCAGAATTTCAAAAAGCTACTTCAGTTGAGAATCTCTCGAATCCAGTTTTTTTTTTTTTTTTGGTATGAAAAGGTATGATTATCTGAATCGTTGCTTGCCTATTTTATTTTTCGAAATTACTATTTTATTGGTAATTTTCGGTTTTCAAATTTTCAGCAGTTACCTTTGTAAATTTTGTTTCGAAAAGGCATTTTTTGGTGACGTTTCAAATACTCCCTTTCGAATACGTCCTTTCAACTTCTTTAAATACCTTCTAGTATTTCTTTCGAGAACATCTTTTCCAAACCCTAAAATACCGATTCTCTATCACTCTTGATTTTTACGGTCAAAACTCCTCTGCAAGTTTCGATCTTTTCTTCACTCGAACATGTCTACGAAATCTTCCAAGTCTGCATCCATGTCACACCAAAGGAAATCTTCTCGGATCGCAAGTCAAGCGCCTCAGATTGCACCAGAAGGGCCGACTCATTTTGATCTTACTAGTGAACTCTCTTTAGGACTCTCCTCGTCAACCTTTGGAGGAAGAAGTTGAACAATATGCTGTTCCTCTCAGAGTCTTGACACCCCAGGTTCTTTACAAGCATTATAGTTATTTGAAATAGGGTGGTTCTCCAATGTCCTTTATCACTAGTTTTCTGAAAAGCCATGGGCATGGAAATAAAACTTTGTTCTTAAGAGCCATGGAGAGAATGGGAGTGGCACCGAAAGGATCGGCCGAAAAAGCTTTTCTTCTTTTTCCTTATGATCCTAGATTTAGTTATGAGAATTAGCCTGAAAATAAGGATGATGATGAGCGGATGTTTTCGAATTTTCAACCCAGGATGAGTGTGGCTACTGATGTGCCTGGTGAAAGAATGAAATTGTTTCGATCTAAGGATCATAAACCCAAATGCTGAACAGAGGGGTGATAAACCCTCGAACAGTAGATTTTGACTTTTTGGACTCGATAAAGGTTAACTTGAGGGAAAAGTTGGCATTTCTTCAACTTGAGAAGTTCTGTGCTGAGACGGCTGTGGCTTATCCCGAATTGATCGCATACTTC
Source organism: Eucalyptus tenuipes (assembly GCA_014182365.1). Taxonomy (NCBI): domain Eukaryota; kingdom Viridiplantae; phylum Streptophyta; class Magnoliopsida; order Myrtales; family Myrtaceae; genus Eucalyptus; species Eucalyptus tenuipes. Next base: position 28,436,494 of record CM024547.1, on the reverse strand, counting down.
TACTCAAATCTGTCTTTCCTTGATCAGAATTGCATTTAGTTTACTGTTTGTGATAAAGCTTTTGTTGTGGATGTTGACATTCTGGCCGTTATTTTAGGAGTTGAAAGATGTGGATTTCAACCAATCAATATCTTAATTGGTCAAGTCACTAGATTTCTAGTAAAGGACATACTGCTAAGTGGAGGTATCACATACTCTCAACTGCCAGCCTCCAACATTCTATTGCACAAAATTGTCATCAACTGCAACAGACCAAAGGCAGCCTCCAAAGCTGATGTTTCCAGATTTGAGGCAAGAATAATGTGGGCAACCTGCAATGGGATGCGTTTCTCATTCCTCATACTATCTTGCTGCATATGTACAGGACAGTCATGAAAGATTGTTGAGATCTAACTTTTCCTATTTTTCATTTAGGATTTAATTGTGTACGGAATTAAGAATTAGTCGTTTTAAAAAAAAACAAAAAAACAAAAACAAAAACAACAAAAACAAACAAAAAACAAACAAAAACAACAAAAACAAACAAAAAAAAACAAAAACAACAAAAAAACAACAAAAACAAAAACAACAAAAAAAGAGAAAAAGAAAATGTGGAAGGGGCCGGGCCGGATCTCGCCTTGGCCTGGCCCATCCGCCTTCTCCCTCCTCCATCTTTGGTGAAACCGTAGCAACCAAAAAGAAGACGAGAAGAGGGAAACACCGGAACTCGAGCAAGAAAAAAAAAACAACGCAGAGGATAGAGAAAAACCCTAGAGAGGACAGAGACCGAGAGAGAGCACAGAACACAGAGAAAAACCAAAAACAGACAGAGAGCTGAACGGAGAGACGGAGAGCTCGAGTAGAGGAAAGAGAAAGCTCACCGCCATCGCCGCCGCCGTCGCCGCCACCGATCCGACGACAAACCAGCCGAAGACAACCAGCGGCGGCACGAGAGAAGGGGACCCGGAGAGAACAGCAACCTAGAGAAATAGAGAGAGAACACGCAGCGGCTCCGCCCCGTGGACACTTGGAGCCTTCGCTGCGTCGGCCGCCTCGCGGCGGAGCCGTTCGTCTGCCGACCACTACACCGACCACCGCCACTTCGCCGGCCGTCAACCGACGCCTCTGCTTCGACGATCCGACGCTGCTTCTGCCGTTGCCTTCCTCCCTGACGCCCTCCTTGCCGCCTCAAACCGACGCCCTTTGAAAGCAATCCCTTGCGGCCCGAAGTTGCGACGTCGTCCAAGCCACCACCAGCAACCCAACACCGGCAGCCGAGCCATCGAGCCTCACCGCCGCTTTGCGCCCCCGAAGTCGCGACGCCGCCTCTGTCGGTCTCGCTTCGCCTCTGCTCTACCACAGCAGCCCGCTCCTGCCCAACCGTGACGCCGCCGCCGCTGCCGCCATCTCTCGCTCGATACCAAAGAACCCGCACCGGCCACCGCGCCTCAACCGCCCTCTTGCGCCGCCGTGACCGACCTCCGGTGCCGTGTCACCGTGCCTCGCCGCGCCAACTCCACCAAGGAGCCCTAGAGAGGAGGTACGCTGGGTCAAAGAAACGGGTAGGTTTTTAGGCGAATTTGGGCCTTTGGGCTTGTGGGCTTTTGGGCCTTTGGGCTTGTGGGCTGGTCTCATGCGGGCTTAGGAAATAGGTGGGCCTTTTACTTTCTTTGGGCCCTGATTGAAATATCAAGAAGAGGGAACTTTAGGCCCGCTTGGGCCCATCGCTGTCGACCGGGCCTCGGCCGGGTCCGGTCAGAGACCGGACTCGACCCGCACCGACCGGTGAACCCGGGTCGGGTCCGACCGAACCCGACCCGGTTCATCCACTTTTTTTTTTAAAAAGTAAAAATTAAAAATTAAAAAAATTAAAAAATATTTTTTTAAAAAATTAAAAAAATTAAAAAATATATATTTTTAAAAAATTTAAAAATTTAAAATTTTGAAAATCCAAAAAGTGTAGGTTTTGGTTAGAAATGGACATGTATTGCCTTTATAGTGTATTTAGGCCTTTAATTGCTCGTATATGGATTATATTGCTTGTTTAATTTACCTGATTAACTATGTTTGCAATTGTTTAGTGGCATGTGTTAATTTTACGAGCTTATAGCTATGATTGTTACTTTAATGATTGAGCACCCGCATGATCACCTCACATATTAGTGGATAGGTATAAAATCAATCCAAACTGCAAAAAAAAAATCATTTTGTTAAAATGAACAAGATTAGGTACCGAAAGGGTACTAATTGATCAATTAGTGTAATTAAGTCCCCGATCCTAGATTCTCTGGTTGCGTAGGAAACGAGGTATACTCTCATGCTTCGCTTGGTTTCTAGCCGACCCCAATAGGCTAGTGGCGACTCCTTTTGTGCAAAAATTCTTAAAATACCCCAATGTCACGCGAGGTATGGGCTTGGGAGAGCCCGCGCCTAATTATGGACCTTAGGCCCGTTCTTTAGGCAATGCCCCTAAACCTGTTCCCTCCCCCCGAGGGTAGGTCGTGACAGCTTGGCGACTCCGTTGGGGACTTGGTTTTAAACCTTAGAGGACTTAGGCCAAAATTAATCTTGTTCAAAAATATTTTTCTTTGGTAGCAAGGATTTCAGGTACGCCCCTAACATTAAAGGTGTTAAATGTTTTTACAAAATGGGAGGTATAAGGGGAAGTGTTTGCTCACATTTGTCTTGCAGGGAGGTATAGGAATGTATGGTTCTTTTTTATGTCCAGAGTGTTGTTTGCCTATAAATTGTTGTGCATGTATCCTTTGCATTGCACTACACTCTAGCACACACAACCCGCCGCTGGACCTGGGCCGCATAGGATCATCTAGGATGGTGTTGAGGTGGATACCACTCCGACTACAACCATGTAGTACGAGTCGCCCACCTCTACCCCGAAATTTCTTTCATGTTGAAGGTACCCACCCCGGTCTACAAGCGCGCGACACAGGTCAGTTCTTTGACAAAGCCGGAGTCATGGGTAACCCAACCTAACCGTAATCTTGTTGGTTCAGTCCGGTGATCCCATGGCTCCATTTTGAGCCGGATAGAGTAGAAATCGAACCACCTCTCATGTGCATGTCTATGTAAAAAAAGAAAAAGAAAAAAAAAGACAAAGGTCAGCACCCATTATGAGTATCATTTCTATTTTTATTTGCTCATTTTGTATTGCATTTTCATCTTGAAATTCGCGGAAATCAATCGAATGTCCTCGGTGTTGTAGGCTTTTGATTAAAAAAAAAAATGGCAATCATTCTTGAATGCAAATTCTAAACACTTTGATTGGCCTTGTTGAACACATGATTTTGTTAAATTTCTAGTTATGGGCTCGAAATCATTTTGATAAAAAAAAAACTTGCAAGTTGTGATTTTATAACTGGGGCATAAAAATTGAAATTGCATTTTTAATCAAACTCTTTCATTCTCACATTCTGGGACTGAAGTGCAAATCACATTTTGTACAAATTCCTCAAAATAGAAGTTACTTCTTTCAAAAATCAATGTCACTTTTGCATATGAAACTTTTGGAATAGAGTTGACATTCGATTGATAGCCATTGACCGATCTTCTCATGATGCCCTTTCTCTTATGACCAATCTTGGTGAAATAATAAAACCCCATAATAAAGACTATGGGGGCATGTACCTTCACCTCAATTTTGTTGTAAGAAGAGGCCTCATTGAGAGATCATTTTCTCATTCTCATACTGACATTGTTGTCTTTTTACAGGTTATGCGTGAGGCTCAATGACATTCTCATGTTTCATCACATAAAGAAGCGAATTCTAGAGCTAGGACATGAGTTGATTTTTACTTTCATCTGTGCAAGAGTTTCTTGTGTTTTATCATTGTCTTTATTCTTGTCAAGAACCATGTTTTCTGTTTTGGGTTTTGATTGCGAATCCAATTGATGCTTTTGTAAATCATGCAGCTCATTTTTTTAATGATAGAATTCAATTTTGTGAAAATCTTCCTAAAAAAAAAACCAAAAAAACCAATACAAAACAAATTCAGAAGTGTTTCAAGTGAACATTTACATCTACCTTCCAAAATGAATTTCAAGAAAGCTTTGCTTGGGGCCTTCTCTTCATGTGGTCGCTTTCTCAAGCTTATGGAACTCGAGAAGCAAGTATGCATTGAGCCTTCGTCAGCGCCAATCTTCCAATAGAGGCGGAATGAAGTTGAATTCCGTTTTGGGAAATTTCGTTATTCGTAAATTCCTTAGGTGCCAAAATAGCCCATCGATCTCGTTCACTTTGAAATGAATGGAGGTGCCATGTATCCAAAAGGACAAATTCGAAGGAAGAGTAAACTGTATCGATTCCAGTTATTCATTTCTGATATCGTTTTTGACATGCCTTTCTTTTCATTATCAAGGAGACATCAAGAGTGCCAAGTTTTGTAACGTTACATAGGCACCACAAGCTTCGGTGCGGTACACTGAAGACCAAGCCAATCTCGACAAAGAGTTCCCAACAAATGCGATGGAGCACTATTGGGACAGTCTCGAACAAAACAAATGGTGATAAATGAAAAAAGTTATACATTGACCATAGAAGCGGCGCCTTCTACTAAGGAATCAAGAAAACATCAAACATTTAAAGGTGAATACAAGGGAAGGGTATTGTCGAGTTACCAAATATCCACGAAGGTGAATCCAAGAGATGTTAGCGCTTAAAGGATAAAAGCGAATGAAGGGTAATGATGTATCGTTTCCAATATTTCAACCCCTAAGGATTTTTGCACTAACATATTCTCTTACATTATTTGCAGGGTTACCGAGTCACCATGCCGCAGGTAAGTACCATTCTTCTCAATTTTTTTTAAGTTAAAAAAGTAAAGAAAAAAAAAAGGAGAATTTCCATTACAAAAGAGAACCTTTTGCACTTTCCTAAAGACAAGCAAAAAAAAAAAGAATAATTGAGAAAAAAATTTCTACAAACTTTTTGAGCATCATTTTTATCTCAAAATTGTTTTCTCGTTTTGTGGGTTATTCATTTAAAATCAAATTTCTCTGTGGAGATTGATCTACTCAGATGATCTCGACAGAGTGAGATTGAGACGTTAACCATGCCAAACAAGAAGTGCTTAGGATGAAGAAAGGCAAGCCCATTTCCAAACACGTCATTCAAACATTTTTGAGAGTTGAGTGTCCTTCAAACACTTTTGAGAGTTGAGTGAAGAACAACTTCTCTTAGGACAAAAGACTCATTCGCATTGAGCGCAAAGATCGAAATGATAAAGGCGTTTTCTTCATCAATCCCAAGCATCGTACTACTCTCTTGCTACCCCTTTGGGCTGAAAAAAGATGATCCTTCAAGGTACCCTTGTTGAGAACGACCCTACATTGGGGCAGCATAAGTGGTTACAATCGTGTTGTAGAGCGAAAGATTGACAAAGATTCTATTACTTTCACTTGCATCAATCTTCTGGTGATAGCTTCAAAGAAATTCTCATTAGAGCTTGACTCATCCCAAGGTGAAGAAGAGCATTTCCTTCTCTACCCAAACACTGATACCCATTGCTTTAACTAATTTGGGCCTGATTATTCATTTATGAACCTTGAGCGGTGATCATCTCCCTTCACTGGGGCGAAGCATAAGAATTGATCAAATACAATTGACAGTTGCGAGATAATGTGAAAAACATCTCGAAAGTCATAAGAGCTACAAAAGTTCAAAGAGCAAAAAGTTTGACAAACTAGGGGGCATGAAAAAGCAGTGTGCCTGGTAAAAGCAAGGCCAATGCCCATCAAGACAAAAAAAAAGAAAAAAAGAAAAAAAAAGCCAAAAGGCTGCATCCTATGTGAAAAAAAAATTATCAAAGTCCAATTGCCTGCGTAAAAAAGTCATCGCAAGGGCAAAGGAAATTAGAGAAAAGAGCAAAGCTCTCATGCATAAATGATTAGTCAAGGGACTTTCGAGATGTGCAGTGTTTCAAAAGCCTAATGCTTTCGAAAGGTCGAGTGACCTGGTCGCGATGCCATGATGATCACCGACTCTTAAAAAACCCTCTTGAAAATTTTAAGTCTTTTGAGCCTCTCCCGAGCCAACATTACAACCCTCCTCCGAAGTCTCTTCTGATTGGGATGGTTCAAGTGAAAATGAGAATGCCACAAAGAAGCTATTGTTTGAAGGAGTGGAAGTAATTCTATCTTGTCTTATCTTCCAAATCCTCGACTTGTAAACCCGATGAAGATAGCGACAAATGTTCCTTTATTGGCCTCAAGCAATAATTCCTTTGTGTAAGCCCTAATCGAGCCTATATTGCAGTCCTATCAAAGACCTTTTTGATCGATCAGATTGTGCTCATCGCGAATGTTTCTGAAAGCCTTTGACATGGGTTATGTGAGATACCCTCAACAATCAGTTATTTCCCACATGAATGGATGGGATCAAACAGCCATTCTATCGAGAGTGTGAGAAATCCTTTCTGACTAAGAAGCTCTAGTTTGGCATGCTTAATGAGTCTTTTTCACGAGTCGTAGCCGTTCTGATAAGAACTTCACTCCTAGAGAATTTGATGATTAATGATACATCCCCAAGCAAGATAACAATTTTGCGTTACATGATGCTAATTGACATTGAATATATATAACAAAAAAAAAAACAGTCGAACTTAGCTTGATTAGCTTGTTCAATTAATGCTGTAATATTGCCAATACGTCTCTTGATGATGTCTCTAATGACACTTGCTCAAGTTGAGTTTGACAGGATTCCTCAATGAAGCCATGCGATTTTCAAGGGGTTAGCGGGTGTTTTCCTTAAAAAACCAAAGGTTCATGGTCAGCCTGAAACCATGTCATCTCCAAAGGTTCATTGGTTGTCCTCAAACCATGCATTTTCATCCCAGTCGAAACTCGTTCGTACATGGTGAGACCTTCCTCCCTATCGAAACCCGTTTATACACGGTGAGACCTTTCTCCCAGTCGAAACCCATTCGTATACGGTGAGACTATCATCCGGTTGAAACCCGTTTGTACACGGTGAGACCTTCCTCTCGGTCAAAACCCGTTTGTACACGGTGAGACCTTTCTCCCAGTCGAAACCCGTTTGTACACGGTGAGACTATCCTCCCAGTCGAAACCCGTTTGTACCCGGTGGGACCTTTCTCCCAGTCGAAACCCGTTTGTACACGGTGAGACTATCCTCCCAGTCGAAACCCGTTTGTACACGATGGGACCTTTCTCCCAGTCGAAACCCGTTTGTACACGGTGAGACTATCATCCGGTCGAAACCCATTTGTACATGAAACCCGTTTGTACACCGTGAGACCTTCCTCCCAGTCGAAATCCGTTTGTACACGGTGAGACTATCATACTCGGTCGAAACCCGTTTGTACACGGTGAGACCTCTCTCTCAGTCGAAACCCATTTGTACACGGTGAGACTATCATCCGGTCGAAACCCGTTTGTACACGGTGAGACCCCATTTCCAATTGAAACTCGTTGTTACATGGTGAGACATCATTCCTCCCCTTCATCTTCTTATGACACGGTGAGCTTTGTAGCCCAGAGTCTTTCTTCCTATGACACGGTGAGCTTTGTAGCCCGGAGAGCTTTTGTAGTCTAGAGAGCTTTGTAGCCCGGAGAGCTTTTGTAGCCCAGAGAGCTTTGTAGCCCGGAGTCCTTCTTCCTATGACACAATGTGCTTTGTGGCCCGGAGAGCTTTGTCGCCCGGACTCCTTCTTCCTATGACCCGGTGGGCTTTCCGTAACCTGGAGTCCTTTTACCCCTTCTTATGACCCGGTGGGCTTTCCGTAGCCCGAAGTCCTTCTCCCTCTTCCTATGACCCGGTGGGCTTTCCGTAGCCTGAAGTCCTTTTACCCCTTCCTATGACCCGATAGGCTTTCCGTAGCCCGAAGTCCTTCTCCCTCTTCTTATGACCCGGTGGGCTTTCCATAGCCCGGTGTCCTTTTACCCCTTCCTATGACCCGGTGGGCTTTCCGTAACCCAGTATCTTTTTACCCCTTCCTATGACCCGGTGGGCTTTCCGTAGCCTCGGAGTCCTTCTCCCTCTTCCTATGACCCGGTGGGCTTTCCGTAGCCGAGTCCTTTCTCCCTCTTCCTATGACCCGGTTGGTTTTTCCGTAGCCCGGAGTCCTTTTACCCCTTTCTTATGACCCGGTGGGCTTTCCGTAGCCCGGAGTCCATCTCCTTCTTATGACCCGGTGGGCTTCTGTAGCCCGGAGTCTTTCTTCCTCTTATTGACAAGATGCACTTTCATAGTTATGAGTCCTTTTCGTCGACCTGACATGTGACTATACACCTAGGGTATCTCTGCCGTCGAAATAATTTAGGTGTCTTCTGTCTTTGAACGCAACCTCTTCGAGCTCCCATTCAAAAAGGGGCAGCTGTTGACACCTAAATTTTTCCATTTTTCATTTAGGATTTAATTGTGTGCGGAATTAAGAATTAGTCGTTTTAAAAAAAAACAAAACCAAAAAAAAAAAACAAAAACAAAAACAAAAACAAAAAAAAAACAAAAACAACAAAAAAAAGAGAAAAAGAAAATGTGGAAGGGGCCGGGCCGGATCTCGCCTTGGCCCGGCCCATTCGCCTTCTCCCTCCTCCATCTTCGGTGAAACCCTAGCAACCAAAAAGAAGACGGTTAGAGGGAAACATCGGAACTCGAGCAAGAAAAAAAAACAACGCAGAGGAGAGAGAAAAACCCTAGAGAGGACAGAGACCAAGAGAGAGCACAGAACACAGAGAAAAACCAAAAACAGACAGAGAGCTGGGCGGCGAGAGGGAGAGCTCGAGCAGAGGAAAGAGAAAGCTCGCCGCCATCGCCGCCGATCCCAACGCCGAACCAGCCGAAGACAACCCGGCAGCACAGAGAAGGTGACCAGGAGAGAACAACAACCTAGAGAAATAGAGAGAAAACCCGCAGCGGCTTCGCCTCGGGACCACTTGGAGCCTTCGTTGCGTCGGCCGCCTCGCGGCGGAGCCGCTCGTCCGTGACCAATGCACCAACCACCGCCACTTCGCCGGCCGTCCACCGTCGCCCTCGCTCCGACGATCGATGCCTCTCGCCGTTGCCCTCCTCCCCGACGCCCTCCTCGCCACCTCAAACCAACGCCCTCCGAAAGCAGTCCCCCCCTGCAGCCCGAAGGCTGCGACGCCGTCCAAGCCACGGCCATCAACCCAACATCGGCAGCCGAGCCATCGAGCCTCACCTCCGCTTTGTGCCCCGAAGTCGCGATGCTGCCTCGTTGGTCTCGCTTCGCCTGCGCTCGCCACAAAGAGCCCGCTCCGCCCAACCGCGCGCCGCCGCCGCTACCGTCGTCGTCTCGCTCGATACCGGCAACACGCGCCGGCCACCGCGCCTCAACCGCCTTGCTGCGCCGTTGTGACCGACCTCCGGTGCCGTGTCGCCGTGCCTCGCCGCGCCACCTCCACCAAGGAGCCCTAAAGAGGAGGTACGCCGGGTCAAAGAAACGGGTAGGGTTTTAGGTGAATTTGGGCCTTTGGGCTTGTGGGCTTTTGGTCCTTTAGGCTTGTGGGCTGGTCTCATGCGGGCTTAGGAAATAGGTGGGCCTTTTACTTTCTTTGGGCCCTGATTGAAATATCAAGAAGAGGGAACTTCAGGCCCGCTCGGGGCTATTGCTGTCAACTGAGCCTCGGCCGGGTCCGGTCTTCAACCGGATTCGACCCGCACCGCCCGGGGCGAGAACCCGGGTCCGGTCGACCGGACCCGACCCGATTCGTCCACTTTTTTTTTAATAATAAAAAATTAAAAATTAAAAAAATATTTAAAAAATTAAAAAATATATATATTTTTAAAAATTTAAAAATTTAAAATTTCGAAAATCCAAAAAGTGTAGGTTTTGGTTAGAAATGGACATGTATTGCCTTTATAGTGTATTTAGGCCTTTAATTGCTCGTATATGGATTATATTGCTTGTTTAATTTACCTGTTTAACTATGTTTACAATTGTTTAGTGGCATGTGTTAATTTTACGAGCTTATAGCTATGATTGTTACTTTAATGATTGAGCACCCGCATGATCACCTCACATATTAATGGATAGGTATAAAATCAATCCAAACTACAAAAAAAAAAAAAATCATTTTGTTAAAATGAACAAGATTAGGTACCGAAAGGGCACTAATTGATCAATTAGTGTAATTAAGTCCCCGATCCTAGATTCTCTGGTTGCGTAGGAAGCGAGGTATACTCCCATGCTTCGCTTGGTTTCTAGCCGACCCCAATAGGCTAGTGGCGACTCCTTTTGTGCAAAAATTCTTAAAATACCCCAATGTCACGCGATGTATGGGCTTGGGAGAGCCGCGCCTAATTATGGGCCTTAGGCCCGTTCTTTAGGCAATGCCCCTAAACCTGTTCCCTCCCCCCGAGGGTAGGTTGCGACAAAGATAAAGACCAATTGCCATACTCTACCTTGGTTACAAAGCTGTTCTGCCATTTTTAGATCTAGTTTCTTGCTCCACTTTGTTCAAGAACGGTTACTCCTATGGAAATAGGAATAAAAATGATCTAAAAAAATGAGGTTGAAGGATCTGACTAAGGCCATTGAGCTTTTGAAGAAGGAATCCTTGAACAAAGTTAAGGAAGGATCTGTTACTGCAAGAAAGCGAAAAGGGAAGGAAGTTGTGTTAGAAACTGCAAAGAAAAGGAGATCACTTATCCTGCAGGATGAAGAGGATAAAGATGCTCTGACCATTTCTGCCATTGCCTTAAGAAATCTTCAAGGTTTTGTTGCTTTTGAGAAATCAAAAGAAAGAGAAGGAGGAGACAGAGAAGAAGAAGAAGAAGAAGAAGTAGAAGAAGAGGAAGAAGAAGCAGAGCAAGCAGAAGAAGAAGAAGAAGAAGAAGGAAATTCTGAAGAGAATGGTGAGGATGACTCTGATGGAGAGACTGTTGCAATAACATTATCAGAGGACTCTGAAGCAACCAAGGATGACCCTAAAAGTGTTCGAACTAAGATAGAACACCACTCTCGTTTTGAAAACGAAAAGGCACAAGAAAAAGGAATTTCTTCTCCACCTGTTGGCACAGAAATAGGGGGAGCTCATGAGAAAACATGGACTTCTTCTCCACATAATGCGAGTGATAGCATAAGTAGATCCCCTGCCAACGCCGAAGATGTTTTTGCATCACAGTTTCTTGAAGCTGAGGTTGAAGAGTCTACTCCAAGTCAGGGTGCAAAACAAACTACCCTCGATCAAGTTGATGTTCCCTTATCTCTCAATTCTCCAAGAATTCAATTCGCTAAAGCTAGTGCTCAGACTGAACCTAATGCAGACTATCCAAGGATAGTAGAGCTCCTTTTGGAGGTTAAAGCTCAACAATATGCGATGGAGGTTGAGATCCAGAAGCTTCACACTGCCTTGAGATCTACTTCAAATTTTCTCATTAGCAAGGTACAGTCTCTAGACACTCAAGTTAAGACCTTCAATCAACAAGTTTCACATACTGTAGCCAAGGTTGAGAATGTTTATCATCAGTGCCAGGAGAAACTTGAGGAGGCAGTGCAGTCGCTGGGGGATTTCCGACTCGTTCGAGTTCCTAGACAACCCCGATTACATTTATCTTTTATTTCTATCTTTCTATTTTGACTTTCTCTTTCTTTTTGCTGTTGACAAAAAGGGGGAGAATGTGTATAGATTTGAACTTTTGTTTGAACTTGTTTGAACTATTGGAACTTTTATATTCTGCAGTAACCTTTTGTGGTTGTGATTATGGATTTGGATTGAATTTTTGTCTAAATGGTCAAGATTAATCTGTTTTCATTGGTTGCAGAATCGATGTTATCCAAATCAGTAACAATATATTTTTATAACTTATCATGTACTACTAAAGTGTTGTTTTGTAGAATATAAGTTTTTAAATTTGCAGGAAAGTTTTGTCATCATAAAAAAAGGGCGAGATTGTTGGAGAAAACTCCTATGATGTTTTGAAACTGACAAAACTTATTTAAGTTCTATTCTAAAGTTTTCCATACTTTTGTGTCTAAGTCTATCTTACATCAGAAGTCTACCCACTCTGTCAAGTTCTAGACTGAACGCAAAAATGAAGACTTAATCAAACTCAAGATTATTTTCTTCAAGTTTTTAGTACATACAAGATATATCAGGCATTCTGGTTGGAAATATCACTTTCCATATTGGTTATCTTAATTGGAATCATTTTTGAAGAAGCAAATCATTTTTGGAAGGCAAGCTTATTTGGAAAGAATCTACTTATGGAAACCAAGATCCTGATTGTATGGGCAAACAGGATTGACGAGCTTTCATCTCAATCTTCAAACGGCTCAAGATCTCCTTGATTGATTCTGTCTAACGGATTGATTGGAAAAACTCTTATGGAAAGTGCCAACGGTCGACAAGGCATAGAGGAGTATTTAAGGTGATTTTTCAAGTCATTCGAAGAGAGCGTGAAAGAAGAATTGCAAAGTCTGAAGCTTCCAATTCTTTCTTTTTTTTTTGGAATTTAAGGAACCACCTCACAGCGAGCGCTCGACATAAACCCCTAGGGAGCACTAGCGCAGGGACCTACCTCCCTCGGTGCTTCGCTTAAGTCACGCTAAATGCACACGTGGTGACTCGAACCTCCCCCCTTTCGCAATTAGAGGGGGAAAGGCCCAAACCAACGCGCCCACAGCGGGGTGGGTTCCAATTCTCTTGTTCTTCATCATTTAGTGCTTAAACTTGTATTCGAAAGTAAGAAATTCTAGAGAGTGATCTTGTGAGAACAGTAGAGATATCTCACTGAAAATTTGAGTTCACAGTACTGTAACATTCTCTTTCTATTCATAGTAGAAGAAACCAGCCAAAAGGCTGTCAGCGTGAGAGAGTGAACGTAGACTTGATCTAAGCCGAACCACTATAAATCTTGTGTCTATTTTTCTCTTCCCTGAACTCCTTTACTTTATTTGCTGCAATATACTTTTGCGTCTTGAAATAGCGGTCAAAGTCTGTTTTTACACCTATTCACCCCCTCTAGGTGTTCTACTAGCCTTTTCACAAGGAACCACCACCAGGTTTTGAGTCTGATTATGATAATCAGAAGTTATGCAAGCTTAAGAGAGCCATATATGGACTCAAATAAGCCTCCAAAAGTTGGAACATCCATTTTGATGAGGTGATCAAATCATTTGGTTCCATAAAAAACCCGAATGAACCTTGTGTACACAAAAAGGTCAGTGGGAGCACAATTGTGTTTCTTATTTTGTATGTGGATGACATACTATTGATTGGAAATGATATGCCTATGATATCATCGATCAAGATATTCTTGTCTTAGAAGTTCTCCATGAAAGATTTAGGAGAGGCAACCTATATTTTAGGTATAAGGATTTATAGAGATAGATCTAGACGAATGATTGGCCTCTCACAATCTATGTACATGGACAAAGTGTTGACACGTTTCAACATGCAACATTCTAAAAGAGGAGTATTGCCTTTTAGGCATGGAATTCGTCTTTCCAAGGATATGTGTCCAAATAATCCTAAGGAAAGAGAGCGGATGACAAAGGTGCCTTATGCATCTGCTATGTGATATCCGGATTTCGCCGGACCTCGGGTACGTAACGGTCCATGACGTGTTGACAAGTTTGTTGTCGGACTACGTCGTTGGCACCCTTTATGGCTACCGTTTCACCACCACCCTCACTGGATTGAGATGTCACATTTCATCACGTCTTTACGGCATACCTTTCATCATCACATCTTCGCTGCATTATGACAACACGATCGTCACTAAGTCCATCATCTCACTTAAGTTTTCTTCGTGAAATGCCGCCAACAAGACCAATGCCACCCACATTCGTATTTCTCTAAGCGAGTCCGTCATGCAAGCTATTGTTGGCCATACATACATAAAATTGGTGAAGAAAAGTGTTGAAAATTTTCGTCATGCTCCTCACGTCCAACAAGGACCGTTGGCCACCACGATATCATGCTTGCGTTCCTCTCTTTTGGGCTGATCGGCAGATGGGAGAATCTGACCAGAATGTGTCAACTGTGAAGCACAAAATTGACCACCATGCAGTCACGTTAAGCTACCCCTTTCCTCATGCATGTGAAGACCCTTGACCTTTAAATGCTGTAGCCACACCTTCTTCTCTTTGTTGACCCAAGCAATAGACACGTTGCCTCTCCTTTGGTGGCCAGCAAATGAAGACCAAGAAATGCAGAAGCCCACGTCCCTGCATGAAGCGTCCAAGGTGTCCCACGCACGGGCTGCCCCCTTGAGCTGTCTCCATTCCCTGCTGCCACCAAATGCACATCGTTGACTCATAAAGTCAACAACAAAAGGGGATGCTGGCTTCTTATTCATTTGGAGAAGACCAAGACAATTTCTTCATCTTACGATTTCCCCTTGTCCACCAACCACAAGCAGCAACGAGATAGTTTTTCCCCCTGATTTTCACGGCCTCACTCCCTACGTGCTGCTCGTTGCCGACCACCGCACCGTCCTGCCGACTAACGCGCCACCAGCTTCATCGCCATTGCGTCATCCCACCGCCAGTCGCGTCATCCCAACTTGCAGCTTGCCTCATCACCGGCACCACCATGTTCAAGGCAAGTCAATATCTACTAACCTATACGACGTGAAGTCCGTTGTTGCTTGGTGAAATGCATCCCGTTGGAATTCAATAAACTAACATTATTTTTAGGATACTCGTGGTAATTTGGTGAGTTCGGAGGTCGCCAGGCTGACCACGAGCTATGTGAGGGAAATTTCGTATTTTTCTACGGTCAAATTCGAATTAGGGACCCATGCATGCATTGACTTTAGTATTTCAAAATTTTGAGACTTTATGTACGAACTACTTTAAAATTTTAGAGTCAGAGTTGAGGTCATCGACCTGCGGACGTGCTGGTTTCAATATTGCAAGAAATGTTTACATCTTTTGATGCAAATTATTATGTGGAAATTCCAAATTTTTGAAGCGTGAGGATGCGTTAAGTCCATACATGTGAATTTCGAAAAATAATAGGGGTGGAACTGTGAAATTTGATTTCAATCTATTCCGGTATTCAAGCTCTCGATTTTATGAAAGGTTTTGTTGACACAGATTTGGTGCATCTTTAAGATTTTGTTGCACTTTGATTTATACCATGATTTGAGATTTCGGAATCGAAGCAATTTCCATATATTGGCAACACGAAAGATGTTTTGGCATTAAATTGTTGGATTGCTACACCATGGTATTTAAGTAACAAATGCCGTCGATCCACATTAACGACGATGCCCCAGGTGTTGAGATGCCTGGCGGGTCGTGAAAATGATTCCTCTGGATGCTTGGGGACAGTGATGAGCCCCAAAGGTACCCAGGGTGTTGGGATGCCTGGGAGGGTGATGTAACACGCTTCGGATGCCCGGGGACTGAAATATGAAACTGGAGGTCCTTATGATGCCAGGTGGGGTGCGAGATGCCTGGGGGTGTGACATAACACGCTTCGGATGCCCGTGGACTGAAATATGAAACTTGAGGTCCTCGTGATACTAGATGGGGTGCGAGATGCCTGGAGGATGGTACACGGTATCCTCTTGAAGATGGTGGTAGTGGATCTGGATAAATTGAGTTTCCAAATTCTCATTGTTTTTTGATTTGCCGTTTTTGTTATGAAATTCTTTTGAATCGATGCATATTCACTATTCCAATTGTGTGCTTTGTTTTGGATTGCGTGGAATCGAGTGGCGATAGGTTCACATAGTATAGTTTAGTAGAACTGTGACTGCTGAGTGGTTGTACTCACCCCTTGTGGGATTATCATATTACAAAGACGTAGTTATGCCGCTACATCCCGCGTCTTTCGGCATGTTCTATGATATTCCCATTGACCTTAGGTGGGACCAGGTGGAGCCTGCCGACCCTGACTTTCTGGACATCATATTTATCCGGATCACGGTGATTCTCACCGTGGACGCCGGCCTCACTGTAGGCCTCGTGTTTATGGGGTTCATCGTCCTGTATGCCGAGTCAACGGGCGTACGGTGGGGCCGTTACTGCTTCCGGAGGATGATGATGATAGCTCGAGTGGGGTTGAGTAGGTGGAGGACCTGAGGAGAATGGCGACATTTTTTGTCGTTAGGACGTGATACCAAGACGACGGTCTAGATAGACTGCAAGATAGTCGGACAAATTTTGGTTTAGCCAAAAATAGGAACTTTTTGGCCTATATGTACTGATTGGTGTCGTCTGAAAATTATAAATAAATAAATAAAAGTGTATGGTTTATATATCGTGTGCACCATTTTAAATTAAGATGGATTAGATACTCGCTTCCACAATGAAACAAGCGCAAGAACCAAGAAAAAGGAGTGGCTGACCCTAAGGGTCGAGGATCGTCACGGCCAGGGTCGTTACACGCTATTGGAAGCATACTGTATGATATGCTATGTACAAGACCTGATATTGCGCATGCTATAGGCATCACTAGTAGATATCGGTCTGATCTAGGTGAAGAACACTGGATATCAATCAAGACTATCCTTAAGTACTTGAAAAGGACTAAGGATCTATTCTTGATATATGGAGAATGAGACTATAAAGTTGAAGCATATATAGATTTTGATTTTCAATCAGATCCTAATGACTATAAATCAACGTCTGGGTTTGTCTTTATGTTCAATGGTGGTGCAGTTAGTTGGAAAAGTTCCAAACAGAGCATAACTGCTGATTCCACTACTGAAACAGAGTATGTAGTTGCTTCTAAAGCAGCAAAGGAAACGGCTCGGATGAAGAAGTTCATTTCAAAACTTGGAGTGGTTCCTTCCATTGAAGAGCCAATTGCATTGTTTTGTGACAACAATAGGGCAATAGCTCAGGCTAAGGAACCAAGGTCTCACCAGAAATCCAAGCACATTCATAGGCGCTTCCATCTCATTAGAGAGATTGTTGGGAGAGGTGATATCACCTTGTAGAAAATAGCCTCGGCAGAAAACGTGGCGGATCCCCTCACTAAAGTGTTGTCTCAGTCTTCTTTTGAAAGACATCTTACCAAGATGGGTTTGAGACGTGAGATAGGTTGACTTTAGTACAAGTAGAAGATTGTTAGCTGTATGCCCTAAAGCAACCATGTAATAGTTACATGTTAGGGATTATTGAATGGCAAATAAGTTTTTTTATTCATCGTCCAATTTATATGAATGAAGTTCATAAGATCAGCTACAACTGAACCTATTCTTAAGGTATTAAGAATATGTATGGCATGTTACAGTTATGTTAAATCTTTAAACAGTTGCCGGTCGATAGATCATTGAGAGGATATTGATGATCCTGTTGAGACTAGTGTGTTCTCAAGTTTCACCATTCAGTACTGGATACTTGAGGGGATAATGAGTCACAAGTCATTGGGCATTGTGATATCCGAGCTAGAACACAGGTGCTTGTCTTGGACAAATTCACTAAACGTGACATACATAGAACGATTGGCGACATGGAAGCTTTTAGCAAGGTCAATGTTTGATCATTCATACTTTGGTTAAGTGTAAGATCTTTAAACCTGAGGCACGATGCTGACTTGTATGTTGGATGGATGTGGTTCACAAGTGCGCATATTGATGCTTCGTCGAACCGTCTCTGTACTTGATGGTCATAGTTTGTTCACATACGAAGTCACATGCATGCGCAATATGGAATCTATCTTCTTGTTATATATAGATATACAAGATTGATGTCCTATGCGATCTAATCGTGAAATTGTATTGAAATCTTTGGCCGGAGTTGTAATCGAGAATGAATGGTCCATATCTCGAAGAATTCATGTCAATTTGATTTGGGCATATGATCGAATTGGTGGCTTGACCAATAGTTCCATGGCTTTTGTTCGATCAGGACATGGTGAGACATAAGGATCGAATTACACGGTCGCCAAAGCTAACAAGTTTATTATGTTATGAGACATTTCACACTGTCTGGATAGCCATGATATATTGCTAGATGTCACTCATGGTTTGTAGGAATAGGAGATTGATCTGGACAATCATTTCTCTTAGTTGTGCTAATGTGTTAGTACAAGTTATGTTGCCAACTTAGTGATGAACCTAGGGATGTCATGCATCATAACCAATTAGAATAACGTTTGAATGAGAGAGAGAATATTGCAAATGTGTTTGCAGTTGAGCCAATTAGATTTAATTGGGCTAGAAATATAAGTTCTGATGAAGGGGTAATAGAGTTTACAAACTCTGAAGCAGGTTTCAGACTTTACGATCGAATCAAAGATCTGAAGCATGTTCAGATTCAGTGACCGAATTAATGATTTGAAGTAAGTTCAGAATTAATGATCTTGAAGTGAGTTCAAAATTAATCACATCCTTAATGATTTGAAACAGTTTTAGACTTAGGGCCTATTTGTTTATTTTTGTTTCTGTTCCCCGGAACAAAAATATTTGTTCTTTTGTTCCGGAGAACAAAAAAAAGAACAAAAAAGTGTTTGGTAAAACTTTTGTTCTGGGAAGCATTTGGAACAAAAACAAGAAATAAAAAAAGTTGTTTCTTGTTCTCGGAAACAATTCCGAGAAACACTTCTTTTTTCTTTCCTTCTTCTTCCTTTTGGCCAATCGTCGGCCTCCGCCACGTCGCTGGCCTTCGCCATGGCCGGCGACCTCGCTGGCCTCCACCATGGCCGACCTTGCGTCGTCTACACGAGACCGAGCCTCGCACCAGCAGGCAAGGCTGAGCTTGCCCAGTCACCGGCGAGGCTCGGTCTCGCTGGGCCACCGCTGGGCAATGCCAACTTGGCGGTGGCTTAGCGAGGCCGAGCCTCGTTGGCCCTCGTTGGCCGATCATCGGCCAAAAGGAAGAAAGAAGGAAAAAAAAAAAAAAAAAAAAAAGAAGAAAAAAAGGAAAAGTATAATAAAAAATATTGAAAAATTAAAGGAAACAAAAAAATTATACAAGTTTACCAAACACATTTCTATTCCTGGAGTAGAAAGTTTTTTCAATTACCAAGCGCGTTTTTATACTCAGAAATTGTTCCTTGGAACAGAAAAAAAAAACTATTTCTATTCAAAAATTGTTCATCGAAATAGAAACGTTACCAAACGTGTCCTTAATGGCTAAATTAAAGATCTGAAACATTTTTTAGATAGAATGCTCACATTAAGTTTTGAAATGGTTTTGGAACTTAACGATCACATTGATGATCTGAAACTATTTCAGATTAATGACCAATTAATCCTCTGAAACAGTTTCAGAAGTAACGGTCAAATTAAGTATTTGTGACAGTTACAAAGTTAATACACATAATAAGACTTGTAACAGTTACAAATAAATGTTTGGAATAATGCTCTGTAACAATTACAGAGTTAATGCTCGAATTAGTGTTTATAACAGTATTAGAACTTACGTCCGTTAGGAGTTACGACCGAATTAATTATAAAACGATTGAGAGTTAATGCGCCAATCTATCCATCTCTCGGTTTCTTATTTTACACGACAAGCTCACAGTGACTTCGCCACTGTTTCGCTTGAGGGGGTGTGATAAAGCAAATCTCCCATGATACAACAATCTTCTACCGTCTGTGCCAATCCCATTGATTGAGCTGATCTTCCATGATTTGTGTCAATTCCGTTGATAGAACAAATATTTCACAATCTGTACCGATACTGTAGATTGTTATCTTTGTAAAATATTTTTAGTTGTGTTTTTGCTGCTCATGTAAATATTATAAATATCATACAAATCTCCACCCCGATTGTGTGCAATCAAACTCGAATTCATACTCTTTCAGGCATCTTGTGTGCAAATTTGGATTCATACTCTTTCAGGCATCTTGTGTGCAAATTTGGTCAAGTATTCCACCTAGAAGATGGCCAACGGCGAAGGTTGGCGCGTTAGCCTTGGTGGCGCGGTGGTCCCCGCCCTCATCATAGGCATCTCGGCCTTCTTCCTCGCCAACACCCCCAACTCCATCCTCGAGAAGGGAAATCCCACCAAGGCGCGGAAGATGCTCCGCCGCATTCGAGGGGTCTCTGACCGAGGTGGAGGTTGAGTTCAATGACCGTGGAGGCAAGTGAGGCGTCCAAGGCCGTGAAGGAGCCGTGGAGCAACCTCAGCAAGAGGAAGTATCGGCCACTCCTGATCATGTCGGTGCTCATCCCAATGTTCCAGCAGCTTACCGGGATCAATGTGGTCATGTTCTGCGCACCAGTCCTGTTCATCACCATTGGGTTCGGGAACGATGCATCGCTCATGTCTTTGCTCATCACCGGCGGCGTCAATCTGGCCGCAACACTCATCTCCGTGTATGGGACTGATAAGTGGGGACGTCGCAGTCTCTTCCTCTGGGGTGGAGGATTGATGCTCATCTTTCAGGTACATAAACATCTTTACATTCAGTAAGCTCTTTACTAGCTATCTTCAACTATCCCCTCCCCATTATCTCATCCGACCATTTTTTATCTTTAATTAAGTGTAAACAATTGTATGTTGTTTGATGTTCCTTTATGTTTCTAGTCGCAAATGTCCGATCTCTATATTCTGCGAAAGACTTAACCGGTTATGTTTGCGCAGGTGGCAGTAGCGTCCTTGTTCAGCTGGAAGTTTGGCGTGACGGGCTAAGTGGACAACCTCCCCGGGTGGTATGCAATCGTTGTGGTGATCTGCATCTGCATCTTCGCGTCCGGCTTTGCCTTCTCGTGGGGGGCCACTAGGATGGCTGGTGCCGAGCGAGATATTCCCCTTGGAGATCCGATCGGCTGCGCGAAGCATCGTCGTGTGCATCAACGTGTTCTTCACCTTCATGGTCGCGCAGATCTTCCTTACCATGCTCTGCCACATGAAGTTCGGCCTCTTCATCGTCGTTATGACCCTCTTCATATACTTCTTCATGCCCGAGACGAAGAACATCCCGATTGAGGAGATGTCCCAAGTCTGGGAGGAACATTGGTATTGGAAGAAATATATGGTTGTAGATGGACCGCCAATACCGGAGAAAGTTTAGGCACTAATTTTTCACTATAGTTTTAGGAAATAGTTTGTCTATTTTCCTCTCATTCATGCAGTTTCAGTATGTTAGGATTTTGATTAGGCTTGAAAGAAGCATCTGACGTATTGAGTGGATTTCGCATCAAAGTTTAGGCACTTGATTTTTCGCTACAGTTTTAGGAAATAGTTTGACTATTTTTCTCTCATTCATGCAATTTCAGTATGTTAGGATTTTGATTAGGTTTGAAAGAAGCATCTCACGTATTGAGTGGATTTTGCATCATCGTACATACAAGGCGTTTTGAAAATCTGGTTCAATTCTTACTTCAGTTGTATTTCCTCAAGTTGGGAAACGTTTAGTGGTGTCTATTCGATCTTTCT
The DNA here is from genome assembly GCA_014182365.1 of Eucalyptus tenuipes. Taxonomy (NCBI): domain Eukaryota; kingdom Viridiplantae; phylum Streptophyta; class Magnoliopsida; order Myrtales; family Myrtaceae; genus Eucalyptus; species Eucalyptus tenuipes. The sequence continues at coordinate 28,415,230 of CM024547.1, read as the reverse complement.
TAACAGAACAGTAACAAAACAAGTACTTGCTCCATCGTCTTCGCGCAGATGAGGGGAGCGACAATGTTCAACGTCTCAGCGCTCACGTCTGATATGTGGGCAGTAGTTATTGGCATTTTCATATGCCACCAGGAGGTATGAAAACTTCTACAGTTACTCTCGATTTTCATCCCGCATCCGCTCTTTTTTTTTTTGCCTCGTGTTTTATAATGCTTTCTTTGGAATGTCTGCCAACCAGTACCTTGCCAATTAGCAGTCTTCATGCACTAAAACATAAGTGACTTGTGGCAATGGTGCTACCAAAATCTGGTAAAATCCAAAATGCAGTTTCATGAAGTGCCCCGAGCTGAATTTTGCAGCATCTTGTTAGACAGATACGCCCCTAAATTTCTTGGGTCATTCATATTTCATGCCTAGATGGAGCAAAATAGTCATGGATCCATATTTTAACTCATTTTTTATGTGTTAGATGATGTGTAGGCCGCCTAAAAATTAAACTATGGGTTCAAACGAATCTAACAAAACAAAACCCAATTAATGATGGGCTCTAATGGATTTGAAAAGAACCCACTTTCAACCCATTTAATTAAAGAGTAATACTAAAAGCACCTTGTTCTCTCACGCTCTCTAATAGTATTATGATCCATCTTGCCTTTCTAGTCTTCGATTTGTTGGCCGTAAATTTTTCTAATTCCTGCTCTGGAACGAACTTGCTGTAAGTATACTTGATCAGTGATAATCCTTTTTATTTTATTTTATTTTATGTTATTTCTCTTTTTGTCCAACTCGTTATATTTCTTTACCTTTTATCTTTTCTTCTGAAGGCAATAAAGTATTATCAATCGAGGAGTTGAATCAAGAGCTATAGCAATCTAAACTTACCAAGGTTGTGTTTGTTCACCTTAGCCTTTACGGATCAGAAGTCTAGAGCATGTGGCTTAGCCTATCTTTAAAAAATGTTTATCCAATTCAGCTAATTACAATGTGTTATTGTTTAAATAATAGGGGTTGAGGGACAGCTACAAGTACTGCGCTAAGCTTTTTATTTCCATTTCAATTCTAAGGAAATATATCATTAAGATAATTCTTTAAGGGTGGTGCTATTTTCACCCCTAAATGACTAAATCTAATCCCATTTACACAAAAAATACAAAATTGCGCTCAATCTTTCAATTTAAGATAGTTATTATAATTAAGAATTTCACATGTTTTGTGTTTTAGTGGAGATCTTCCTATGATGTTTGACATGCTTCATGTAAAATTATCTTGCTGATAGTAAGGGGAAAAAACATTGTATCATTGATCTTATAACAACCTATCTACTTTTTGTCCTTTTATATCGAAAGCTCACTTTCTTGATGAACTTTTTATTAATCTCTTTAGTCCAAAATATATATGAACTCTCTTTATTTACTATATCAAAGAATGTATAGTTTTTCCTTACTATATTGGCGAGCTACTTTTATACAGAGCAAGGAAGGAGTTATAGAAAATATATGAGAATACACTAAAGCCACTATGCACAATGAGGTATCTTAATGTTTTTTTTGTAAATAATTTGTCGATGATATTAATTTTTGTCAATTCAAAATAATAAAATTTCATGGACATTTTCAAAAAGAAAGAATTCCTACTTTATGCAATGTCTTGATTTAATTAAATTTCATTTACTTAATAATTTATCCACTAATCTAATCAGCAAGAAAAGAAGTAGATTTCTTGGAAATCTCTCTTTTCAACATTTTTTTTATGGAAGTAATATCTAACAATAAAAAAAGACATAGTGCCTTTAATATCCATAGAAATTCTACAATAAACAAAAATTAAACATATAAAAATTTTAATTATGGTAAGTAGATCCGACATAGATATAACAAAATTTTAAAAAAGGAAAGTAAATAAATTTGGGACCACAAATTTAAAATGCAATTAAATGATATAGGATAAATTTGTATTTTTGGTGAAATTGGGTGGATTTAGCTATATAGTGGGTAGAAATAGTGGTGCCCTTCTTTAAATAGTCAATACTAACATTAAAAAAATATTTCCAAAAATAACATTAAAAAATAACTTGATTTATTGGTAATAACAAAAATATGATGAAATGGAGTATCAATTTATTTACCCGGTGATGAAAGAAAAATAATGTGGGAATTCACAAGAAAATTGGGTGAAACATCATATATATCCCCAAAAAATAAGTATGATACTAAAAAGGAAGAAGAAAAAAGGCTCAATTTATGCCTTCGAGGAATGAGTTATTTGAGTTATCTAAGTTATGTACAAATCTGGGTGGAGTTGTCCAAATTCTATGTGACGAAAATGGATTAACATGAGTTAAAATAATAGATTTGGGTGGAACCTATTTTCAACCTACCCAAAGTCAAAATGACCCAAAAATATGTAACATCTCTGATCATGTTTGGGTGTCCCTTCACATCAATTGACATTTTGCAGGATCTTGTGAAGGAGAAATAATTACTTGGCTGGCGATTTTCATTATCTCGGCAGTGTAGGTATAATTTACTTACGTGGGCTTTCCAATTTTTTTACCGGATTAAGGATTACACTAGCTCAAATTATGACTGCAAAAAAAGGGCCTTTAGGGCAGTCTTTTCACTGAAAAAATACATATAATGTCGTGGCCAAAGCGTTCGAAAATTGCGAGCATCTTGATTCTTGTGGCTGGAAGATCCAAGCTATTGCAACGAAAATGATTTTTGCATTTTTTTTTTAATTTTCCAAAATTTAAATCGGCACCAAAGTGATAGTGGCGGTTGCTAGAGGCAGCAGCAGACGGAGTAGTGACGGACCTGACGGTGGACTTGATCAATGGGCTTGAAAAACGGGGGTCGTTCGAATGGATTTAGGTTTGGTATGAACGTTGACGCAATGTTCGATTCACATGCGCGCTCACACATGGCACCATCAGTGCCATTGTCTTACCGCATGGCGCTAACATGGACTACTATTTAAAAAAATAATGTATTTTTTCTGGGTATTGACTCAATTTTGGTCACTCGTTTTTCTCTCATGTGATGTCCCTGGATTCTCATGTTAGGGAAAGCTTGCGACACAAATTTCTTGAAAATTTGATCCAATCATTGGAAAAGTGTCCTGGTCACAGATTTCCAATATAGCTAACCCAACACCATATGTTACAGGGTTACAGCGATAAGATTATTTTGCGGCTATAACATAAAATTTCCCTTAATATCATGAGAGTCAATGTGCTTTTGTAGTCAGATCTTTAATATGCATGTCATCTTCACCATCAATTTTTTTGGTCCTATCTAACTAATTGTAGCTTTACACATATCTAATTTTAATAATACTTAACTTTGTTAAAAGAAATGATGCACATGTCACGGGCCAATTGATCTAGCGTTCTATTGCCCGTGCAGCCTTAGGATTTCTCCCAAGCAGCCTTTTTCACATTCAACTCACAAGGATCTTTAGAGAGAGACTCTAGATAGAGAAGCTCTAGATTGTATTACTTGTGAATGAGATAAGTACAATGAGAGGGAGGAAACCCCTATATATACAAATACAAGGCAAACCATATCTATAGATCTCTCCTCGATCTAACAGTGGAGATCATATCTCCCCAACTACCAACTACCGACATTTGTTATATACGAATACAATTACCGTATCGCTCGCCCCCAAGAGTATTCTAGAAAACTCGAGAAAACCCTAGGACTCGGGGACACAAGCCGAGGGTTGCTTGATCCACGGATATGTCACGACCGTCCCTTAGAACTCTCTTGGATCGGCCTTCTTTCGGGCCGTGACATTCTCCCCCACCTAATCAGGCGACGCCCTCATCACGTCTTCAGCATGGAAAGCGTCTATCTCCTTCTTGAACTGCCAAAGACCTTCCGTGGGCTCCCAACTTGCTTCTCTCTCCGGAAGACCCTTCCATCGGACCAAGTATTCACGCTTCGGCACACAATGCCACTTACGTATGACTCGATCCACTATAATGCTCTCGACTTCTCGATCATACGAGGTTTTTGCCCCAAATGGCGCCCGTTGTGACTCCCCTCGCTCCGAATCTTCCTCATCAACCTGGAAAGGCTTAAGCATACTCACGTGGAAAACCGAATATACCTTGAGTTTTGGTGACAGTTCCAACTTGTATGCAACCTTCCCGACCCGTTGTAGCAGACGAAACAACCCCTCGTAGCAATGAATCAACCCCTTGTGCACGTCCTTGTATCGGAGAACCACGTGCAGCTTGGCCAACACTTGATCTCCAACTTGGAACTCCACATGCCATTGCTTCTTGTTGGCCCACTTCTTCATGTGCTTGGAGGTCTTGTGTAGACACGCCCGTGCTAAATCAGCCTGTTCCTGCCAATCTTTGGCGAACTTATATGCGGGTGGACTACTCCCCTGATATCTCGACGCGATTGCGCTCGGGGTGTTTGGTTGTTGCCCAGTCGCAATCTCGAACGAGCTCTGACCGGTCGACTCGCTCTGCTGCAAGAACAGATCGCAACGAGGGCGTTGCGAAATTGAGTGGGGGAGAATGTCACGATCCGTGAATCCTCCCGTACTTGTGACACTTGTGAGTGGTGCTTGGGGTTATCGAGTGAAGAGTGAGGAGGTAGAGAGTGAGGAGGTAGAGGGGACAAACACAACTAGTCCGTGGGAGTGGCGTGAGGACGGTTTGTGCTAGGAGTTCTAGGATAGAAGGATTATATCACTTAGCAGCTTTGAAGGCAGGGTTGGCCTCCCGTGCACAAACTAGTCGGGAGCTGATGCCGCTCTCCTGATGAGGTCAGGGCACGCCAAAACTAGTTGTTGAGCCTAAAGAGATCTGCTATCTCACTCGATGGTCTAGAAGCCCGAGCGAAGCTAGGCGTGGTACGATCTCGTATAGAGAAACTATTCACCATATTGTTTGCTGGAGCAGCTACAAAAGAAAGGTTAGCTTGGCGAATTTTGCTTGCCAGGCGTCGTACGGTAGTTCTGCGGCCAAGGAAATTGTCAACCCGTGACACACACATGTAACAAGTTATGAAGTATCGACACTCTTCAAGAGTCTTCGTGTTGTGTTAGACACTTCGACATGTGTTCAACACTCTCTGACACTCGATCAATGCGTGTCGGAAAATCCGACACTTGGTCAACTTTTCCAACACTCTCCGACACTTGAGTTGGAATTTCAACATATGAGTTTCTAACACGTGATTCCGATATCGAAGTCAATTTTAAAATTTTTCAATAAATGAGATGTCAAAATGTCTATAAGTGAAAAAATAAAACACAATAATAAAAATAATAAATAGAGAAAGAATAAAAACCTAATATTTTCTTCTCTTCTGACTCCCACTTTCCGTGATACACAATTCACCCCTTAAGTTTTTTTTTTTCCTCTTTCGACATATCTAACATGCGAGTCCGGAATGTTGATTGCTTGTTTTTTCTCCAAGTTTTATGAATTATTGGAATAGAGTTGAATTTGTCAAATTGAAACAATGAATGATATTAATAAATGGTGGATTCATGTTTTTAGTATAAATTCATTCTAGACTTTTTTTAATTATTTATTTATTTGTGAATTTGAATAAGATTAATTTGATTGAAATAACCATAAAAATGATAATTTATTATGTATATATAAAAATATATATTTAATATACAACGTATCTCAATGTGTCGGAATTCTCTATTTTTTGAGAAACTATGTGTCGGTGTATTGTGTCATGTCGTGTCGCGTGTCGCATGTCGGTGTTATTTAGGTAACAAGTCCGTGAGTTGGGTACATTCGTAGCGGTTATAACAATGTAGTTATTGATGGGCTCAACTTCAGGTTTCCACGACTGCTTTCCACAATTGCATGTTAGTCTTTTTTGTGAACTATCGATAACTCCTCAATTGATGTCCTCTTGGCATTCAGTCTTCTGCCTTAACATTTAGTCGAATTTACTAAGTATCAATAGTCAACCAATTGTTATCGTATATCGATAATAACATTCGGTCATCGATATTCACAATTAAAAGACAGCAACTGCCCGGTCAATTTTTACTTATTGGCAAACCAAACACTAGTCAAAGAATTTTAGGAAAAATTACCAAAAAATTCATAAACCTTTTTTTTTTGCCAATTCAGTCCTAAATCTTTTGCAATTATATTAATTCAATCAATCCGGCCAGATTTGACTGGCCGATACCAACGGACAATTTTTTAATAATATTTTATTTTTGAAATTTATTTTTTTTTCTCTCTCTCTTTTTCCTCCTCCCTCCTTCTTTCTCTTGCTTTGGTGATTGGCCAAAGGGGCGGGCTAGTCTCTGGCTTGAGGCGGCTAACCAGTGGCAAGCTCGGCCTCACTGTCACTAAGCGAGGGCAAGCTCGCATAGCCACTAGCGAGCTTGAGCTTGCCCATATCTGATGAGGCCAACCTCATTGTCGTTGGGTGAGAGTGAGCCCAGCTAGCTCGCCTAAATTCGAAAAGGATGGCCTCACCATTGGCGAGGGGTGAGGGCTTACCTCGCCGAATTTGTGTGAGCTTGGTCTCGCTAGTGGCTGCTCGAGCTCACCTTCGCCCAAGGATGGCGCGACAAGCTCACCACTAGCTAGCTGCCAATTGGCTTAGTCCGAGGATCGGCCCTCCCCTTTGGCCAGTCACCAGAGCAAGAGGAAGAAGGAGGGAGGAGGAAAAAAAAAAAAGAGAGAAAAAGGAAATAAATAAGAGAAAAATAAAATATTATTAAAAAATTGTCCCGTCGGCATCCACGTCAACGTGGGCCAAAGAAATTTGACCGAATGGACTGAATTGACACAATTATAAGAGGTTTAGGATTGAATTAACCAAAAAAATGGGTTTATAACTTAATTGAAAAAATGCAATAGGTTTAAGTTTTTTTTTAATAATTATCCTGCAAATTTTACAATATTACTCTTCTTGTTAATCTTGCTCCAACGTGGGGATAATCACAGTTAGGTTTTAGAAATAAATTTGTAGGCTCAGTGAGGGATAAAAGAGTGTAGGATATGGAAAATGAATGATTTTCATCAATTTCAGCAACTTCAATTTTCATTTGAGTTCATTTACAATAAAGACACTTGGAGATTGATTCAAGTGAATGCAAGAAAGTATTTTCCATTTTTCTCACCTTATAATGTCAACTTTACTTCCAATTTGCCCCAGTGTGCGATCGTTCTTGATAAGGATAATGGCTCAATTAGGTTAAACAATGGTTTATCTACAGTGTTTACCTTAGAGAAGTCAAATGCCTCTCATCATTTCGGTTCACATGCCTTCAGCGAAAAAATCCTTGACCTTGAGGACATGGCATTTTTTCACTCCTCTCATAGTATATAAACGGGAGACTATGTTAAATCAGCATTATCTTTCATCATCCTAACAAGTCTCATTTAGCCTTCAAGAATTCCACGCTATTGATTGATTGTTTGTCTAGATAAATTCCAAATAGAAATTGGTGATTTAGACAAGCTAATTATCATGCAAAAAATCCTCTTTCAAAGGATATGAGCATTTTAAGAACTCATCAACTTCGGGTACGAGAAACATTGCAATTTCAATTCGAGGGGATTATCACGCCAAACAGTTTATAACAAGAATTTTGACACGAAAGAAATGACCTCAAACACTTAGTAATGTCAACGAGCTAAACAAAAAAGATAGACACTCCAGCTAATCAGTCTTCTTAGTAAATGAAGCCTCCCTTTTTACTTTCCCTTTCGTTTTCCTTTTACGATGTTATGACCGAGTATATCAGTATACCCCAAAATTATTTGAGGCAAAAAAAACCTAAAATGCCAAATCTTGACACAGGGGACATTTAAGTCCCAATAGTTATGAAAGTGACACTTAAGTGTAATTTTATTTTAAAAATAGAATACTTGAATGCCAAGTCTGATGAAGATGGCCGAAAATCCTACATGACAATTTTTTAATAATATAAATTGCCTATGTGGCATGCTGGAGAACTAAGTCAGCAACGAAGCATCAAAACGATGTCATTTTTTTTTTTTTTAATTTTAATATAAATCTTAATTAAAATAAAATATTTGTATTAGGGTCTATGAGCCTCGCCTAGATCTGGGGTGAAGGTCACGGTCCTCCCCAAGATCCAGCAAGGGTCGTCAGCCTTCGCTCGGCCAAGCTAAAAGCCGCTGCCCGCTACTCGCTAGGAGCCAAGGCCTGACGACCTCGGTCAACCCTTCCCCCATCATCACTGGCCCTTCCGGCGACGGTGAGTGCCCTCACCACCTACAATCTTCATTTTTTTTAAAAAAATTAGTTTTAAATTTAATATAATTAATATTTATATTAATTATCTAGTCACATCAATAAAACGACATCGTTTTTGCATTATCTAACCAAGTCAACTTGCAAAATGACATTATTTTGTACTTGTCTCATCAAAAAATTATCATGTCGGCGTTGGCATTTTGGCTGGATTTTCTCATTGTTGGCACTTAACTAATCTATTTTACTTTGATTTTAGCACTTAATTGTCATTTTTCTAACTTTTGACACTTAAGTATCTCTGTGTCAAGTTTTGGTATTCCAGGAGTCCAAGTGTCAATTATTTGCACTTCTGCTGAGTTCTTGTGAAGAACCTCTGTCAACTATTTAGGTTGTATAGAAGTGTTCTCTTTCCACATCTTTCTTTAGAAATAAAGAATAATTATGAAGTGAAGGAACTGTAAGTGAGGTATCTTTCTATCAGTTCCCTGTGAGAGGTTTCTCCATGCTTTTGTTCATTTCTTGAAACAGCTACATTCAAACATTCAAGAGCTTCTTGTTTGCATTAATGATTGTTCCATATTTTCGGAATGGTTTCTTAATAAATGGTTGTATTATTTCAATATTCTCAATCGCCAAGTTAGTATATCCTGATGAAAGTCCTGACTTAGAGGAAATCCTTTGCACGTGCTCCTCTTTGTCTCCATTGTATCCATTCTGTTGTAGGGAGAATGTTGCATATTAATGAAATGAATTTGGAGAAATGAGGACAATTTCATGCATTACTCGGTCGCTGGAGGACTAATATCCATGAAGCAAAAGAATGAGATATCATCATCCTGTTCTTCTATTATGCTCCTGATTCAATGTGCTTCCTCCATCCTCAAGTCATCCCCATTATCTCCAAAATCCAAACCGTCCGTTCCTACATTTGAATCTCCTGATAAATTACTCTGCATCTGATGTAATGCGTGGAGAGTCTTACAGTTCTTCTCCATCACAGAAAGAATTGTTTTCTGTCCGAAAATGGAACCAAATGTTTTGTTCTTTCAATTCAAACGTATGCACATCAACCATCAAACTCTCTCATGAGATTTGGATCAAGGTTTTCATGGCTTGATCCTGACCACAGACGAGTCCACCTTTTGGGGGTGGCCAGAAGTTTTTCTTTCCGACTTTGAGGAGATGAGAGACTCGAGCATGCAGTTGGGCGTTTACAGAGAGACGGCAATAGAGATTATTGCCTGGTTAAGCGACCAGCCCCATTGCGAATTCCTTCTTAAACATAATCACCACAAGCCTAAAGGGCGGCTGGTGGTTGAATAACCTGAACGTGAGGGGAGAGGAGATTTGATAAGTATGTTGGCCACACTTATGTCAAAGTAGGGTGGATCAGTCTTCAACACATCGCCCTGGATAACCCGCGAGAAAACTTAATCATTTCCAACAGCCTTTACAATGATAGGAACACAAAGCAGTCGAAGAAGAGCCTTATGATTTCCAGCACTCAACGAAGTAGAGAACAAGGATGCAAATGAGAGAGCGATGTACATTCTTGGAAACCAATAAAAACAGGACAGACTGTGTAATTTCACAACTCAAGCAGTTCAATTAGTACACACTTTACATGATTTTTCAGAGGGAAGAACGCTACTTCATCCTCCCCCCCAGTGTGTTGTGACATTTGTTTTGACCTTTCTGCAAACTCGAAAGATAGACTTACTGGTATAGCTTGAACAATCTGTCGTATAAAGCTCTACTCTGCACTTGCTTCTCGACTTACTGGTATATGCAATGTAGCAGAGTGAACCTTATGACTTCTTCACAGAGCAAGATAGATTGAAGCTACGAAATCCTAAACATTTTATAACTCCTGGACTGCTCCAAAACCAATTACATAGCAATTAAATATCCTTGTTTGTTGCTATGTTCCTTAAAGCCTGCGCATTATTGCAAATTAACTCGCAAACAATACAAGCCCATAAAGCAACCATCAGAGCGAATTCACACACAATCCCTTTTTTCTCCCCCGAAACCTTCCCAAGCCAAAAGAGAAACCAAGAGAGAAGACAAACTGACTTGGTTCAATTTCAATTCAATTATCATCAATCGGTGTAAGCCATGCCCTGAAACTGGCAATGGAGCTCGAGAACCATGCGAGGGTCCAACTCAATGGCAACGATGGACTTGCCGGTGTCAAGGAGTTTCTTGGTGAGGTTACTCGGACCGATCTCGAGGATGATGTTGGTGCTCTTGATCCTCGATTTCCGGATGATGGAGTCGACTAAGAGCGGGTTCTTCAAGATGGGCTAGCCCTTCGACTTGTGGAAGGAGATGCCTCCTTGGTACGGCGCAGAGACGACCTTGGCCTTGGCCTCCTTCAATTTGGCGGCCCAACCCTCCCCCCCGCCAAAAAACCCAACGCGGCACCATTGCTGGTAGAGCGAGGTCTCGAGCTGATGATGACGACGATGGTTGCGAGCTGCTTTGCCGCCTTTGCAAGCCTGCTGCTTCGCTTTCCGATAGAGAGTGGCGGGCGGTTATGCACGAGTTCGTCTCTGTATTTCAACTCTCTGTTTCTAAGGAAAATTTGTCTCATATTTTGATTTATTTAGTGCGATCTCTTTTCATTTATAAATAGTAAAATTATGTAATGTAATTTTAATTTTAATTTGGTTAAATATTTTTTTAAAAAAGTAATATTTAGTTATGCCTGATAATAAATATTTATTTAATGTCATTTTCATTAAACGACATTTGTCCTATCTAACTTAATTATATGTTTTTTCAATTTTAGTTCTACCTAAACTTTTCACTCAAAACAAGGGGAAGTTTCAAATAAAGGCCTAGAGTGGAGCTGTATTCTCAAGTAAGGGTCCAAAATGGACAAAAGGAGTTTGAAGTTGTCAACTTTGTCTCAAATGAGGGTCCCACTTCACCAGCCAACTGAATTTTTGCCGATGGACTTATTCCAATAGTCAGAGCTTGGGCAATTTTGTCCAAAATTGTAACTAGGTAAAAAAAAAGGTAAATCAAAGATCCCAAATTGAATTCTAGGGCTCTTCATGGATTTTCTTTCTTTCCCACGTCCCTATTAAATTCTCAATACTAGTTCTCTCTGTAAATTTTTATCCCAACCAAATCAGAGAGAAGCTTGTGTATTTACGATCCAAAACCCTCAGTCTCTCATCTCCTTCTTCATTCACATCTCTCCCACTCTCTCTCGCAGACACATTATCCATTCATTTGTTCATTTTGATAGCCTTGTTGTGGCTCGAGAAGCCATCAGGCAGAAGGACAAAGTATGTCTTGCCGTGTATGAGGTCATTGTCGACGGCGAAGGTAGCGATTGGGCGGTCGAGGGAGGAGTCGACATGGCACACCATCATGTTCGGGAACTCGAATATGATCCTATTGACGACATACTTTCCGTCAAGGTCCTCTTCATTCGCTCCCAAAAGATGAGCAATCGTCTCTGCTCCAGCTCTTGCTCCCGCACACATTTTCTTCATCTTTGCCGCTCACGTGTTTTTCCAGCGTGGTGAGTCCCAAAGGTTTGAGTTTATAAGGAAGTGGGAGCGGATTAGATCTTTCTCTCTTAACTTCCCAGGTTTCTGAGGAATCCTTCATTTGAAAAGCGATGATGTTGCTTGAATCTCATCTTGTTCCCAAACAACATCAATATCTCCTACTTCTTCTTCAATCTCTAAATCAAGCCCTTCTTCATCAGGTCAAGTTGGGTCCGTTCAGTATCGGTGCCCATCTTCTGCAAGAACAGATTAGTTCCAAATGCAAGAAGGAGATTGTCGTGTCGACCATGCTGAAGATTTTGAGTATTATGTTTATGTGAAATCTAGTACCATGGTTCACTACAAAAATTTTCAAACTACAATTTATAGAATACAACTTCAGTGAACATCTGATTAAGAGAGTTCACATGGTGAGGGCAACACGCGGGACATGGTTTATGCAGACGAGAAAACAAACCGGCCAAGTCGACTAGACGAAAATGAGATCGCTCAAATGATCTTCAGCTTTGAGATTGGAGTTTATTGTTTGGATAAAACCGGAAATCCCATGTGGAAATTTCTTCAAGCAGTTGGTCTACCAGGCAGATCGCGCTAAGATCGGGTACTAAATTAGAATGGAATAGAGCAGGGGCATAAATGCAGGCGTTTGGAAAGTTCGAATCATGGTGGTAGTAATGAAATGAAACTTCTTTGCCGCTCACACCCGTCACATTGAATTAAAAGATATGATTGACAAAAGATTGGCAAATTCAGGAATGATAACGCGCCACCTTTAGGAAGATGTGAGAATTCATGGGGTTGTAAGTGCTTCCTCTTATAATGTTTCAAGGATGTGATCGGTTATTGTAGGTGTCTTTTGGAGTTTCAAACCGGTTGTTGTAGATGAGCTATGATCAATGGATGTGACCTATGAGAGGTTTAATTGTTATGTTGCACAACATTCATGCAAAAAAAAAAAAGTGCTTTTTTATTTGCAAAGATTCTATGTTGTGCATGTCCATGCACAGCTTTTATGATGTGTCATAGCACCATGAAAGAAGTAGCAGAAAAGGAGGCACAACTCAACTCCAAATGGCAACATAAACAACTCTCGTCAGCTTAGCATACCATAACAACCATAACTCAAAAGAAGGCTAAACAAAATAAATGACATAAATTAAACTTCAACCGGTCGATATTTAATGAAAAAGAGAAACTTTTCAATATAAGAAATCTTCCAAACATAACAAACATATACATAATTTTACTTTAATAAGCTCCATATATTGACCTATACAGACCCAACCATATAAACTAACAGTTAAAAAACAAAAAGAATTTGTTTGTCGGCCTTATTGCTCTTGCATCTCCAAAATTTGCTCATGTTCCACCACTTTCATGTTGAGTCCTTACATCCTTCTCTTTACCTATAGTTGAATAAAAACAACAATTTAGTCTAGAGAAAGTCAAGTGCAACTAAGAATAGTTTTAGGACAAAATTAAGGGCAAATTGATACTTGCATTTTCTCTCTTTCCATGGATGAAAATGAGCTTGAAATGTTGCCAAAAAATGAAGCAAGTAGTTCAATTGTCTTGGATTGTGATGCTAATGGGATTGAGGGAGTTCCTTTGACCACTTCATGTGAGCATCAGGCGGATGTAGAAGCTGTTGGGCATGATACTACTGTAGATACTGCTTCTACTGTTGATGTTGGTATTGATGTTATTGGTGAATTTTTGCAATGATTCCTATTATGGCCTAACCCACCACATTTTCCACAAGTAATTGTTGTATTATGTCTCTTCAACTTCATTCCAACGAGCTCTTGCACAATTTTCTTCTTCCTTCTCTTCAAATTATTGTCAGATGTTTCATTTACTGACTTCGTTCTTTGTTTCTTCTTTCTACCAACTTGCTTAGGCACATCGGGAGGGAGTAGTGGCTCTTGAGCAAGTCATGTGTCCTTGGAATCTACAGCATGTACAGCATGTACAACATGACTATAAGTTTGCATAAATGTTTCCTTAACAAAGCATGTGTAAACCCATTTTTCAGGTTGTTCCCTAATGTGTATAAGAGCTACCACCACATGACAACAAGGGATTCCATTGATGTCCCATCTTTTATAGCTACAAGTTTTGTATCTAATATTAACAACCTCTTGTCTCCATATGGCCCACTCAATTCAAACTCATCATCCCCATTCCAAGCAGGGATCCATGATGTTGAATATTTTTTTTTGAAGATCCAATATCTTCTGATGTTAGGACAGATCACACCAGTGTAAGAAGCCATCCATCCCTTTGCTTATGAATCCTTTCCATGAGCTGCACTCTTATTGCTTGGCATCAGAAGGTTTGTCCCTGGCATCAATGATGCTTTTGTTAAAGCTCTTGCACCATTCAAAGAAAAGTCACATTTTGAGCTTGTCCTGAAGTGAGACTTGCTCCATTGCACTGGAGGCCTCCGGGACAACCAATCATATGCTTTCTCATTAACTTCCTTTAAAACTTCCATTGCCAAGTCAAAATCACATACCCTAGTTGCCATTGCAGCCTTCCAAACCAATTGTTTAAGTTCCAGTCCTTTGTGACGTGGCCTAAAGTTCTCATAAAGATGCCCCAAGCAAAATCTATGTAGGTTCAGGCATTATATTTGCTAAGGCTTGCACTAATTATTTCTGCTTATCACATAAGAAAGTTTGTTATTTTGAATTTGTAAGGTCTGTAATTCCTAGGTCTTCTGCAATCATACTAATAAACCAGTGCCATGTCTTATAAGTTTCTTGTCCCATGACTGCCCATGCAAATGGATACATCTGATTGTTAGCATCTATGCCCACAGTTGCTAGAAGTACATATTTGTAACCCGATGACAACCATCAAATCCCACAAAACGTCTACATCCTTCTAGAAAGACCCTCCTTAATGCATCCAGACAAATGTAAACTCCTCTAAATTTGAATTGGTCTTGACATTACTCAGTCTTGATAACACATGTGGATCTTGGGTTGGCATCAAGAAGTGCTTAACAATAGTTCCTAAGCATCCCAAATTGCTCCTCCTCATTCCCTATAATCATAGTCATTGCTAAAGCCCTAGCTCTATAGACCATTGACCTCGACAACTTTAAAACATTCTTAAATTCCATTGTTTTCTTCATTGAAGCACCTGGCCATGTAGGATTATTCCTCAACCTATCATAATACTTGTTTACTAGCCATTTTGTGCTTACTTGAGGAACACATAGCACTCTATTACAAGTGTGTATGGGGTTGAAGGTTTTGACTTGTAAAGCATGCTCTCTCTGCACTTTAGAAGCATATATGAGCCAATCACAGCCCTTAGAATACACTGCCCTCAACTCATTTCACGCACTCTTAGTGAACCTCACTTGTCTCCCATTTTTAATGGCATAGTTCCTAACAGCCTCTCTAAACTCCTTAGCATTACTAAAGCGCATTCCCAACTTGAAGACAAGATTCTCCATATTAACCTTAGCATTAAACTTAGGATACATATACTCATTTTGGCTACTAATATTTAAGAAATTTACATTATCAACTAATGCATCAACATACAAGTTGTTGTCTCTAACATCCATATCCCTGTCCATTAAACGATCACCCTTAGCATAGCTTATGTTTCTTTTGTATAACTCATCAAGATCAATTAAGGTAAACTGATCTTCTTCAGCGCCTTCAAGACACCCAATATCAGAAATAGAATAGTTCACTTCTTCACATCCCCCACCTGGTGCAAAATGAATGAAAAATAATATTTATAAATTTCCCTTCTTCCTAGTCGATATATTCCCTTGACAAGTATACATTTAGTTATGCAAATCCAAGATGATAAAGGTAAGTTTTTTTCTATGGACACAGTTAAGTCTACTAGACTGATGACTTACTATGTAGAATTGCCAAAGGAAAATGTTTAATATAGCCATTATTATAGCCTTAATTGCGAAGAAAGCAACACAAAGATAACATATCAACAATATTTGTATTAAGCGGCCTCTTCCTTCCTTCCAACAAACAAAAGCTCATCTACTAATTCTATGGGAAAGAAAGGGATTATCTTTCGAATGCTTGCTGGTAAAATGATGGCTATAAATCAGGTAACAATTAACATTGTTCGATGAAGAGACTGACTATTTAGAAACAGAAGCTTTACATTTGTTGACAAGTTTAGTACGTATCAACCAATAGAACAAGGATAATCATCATATTAATATCTAAAGCATACGATGGTAAAATAATAAATTGAACAAGCAATCCTTGAAAGCCAATAGTGCAATCATCCAACCATTCTTTCCTACTCGTAAATAAAATCACACCAAATGCCAAAAAATCAATTGGTCGATCGAATATAATTAATTATGACAGCTCCTTTAGGTCTTTAATTGGTGGAGGTAAAAATAGAAGATTTACAACTCCAACAAATCAGTAGATTGGTTGTTAACAACAAAATATATATCAGAAAAAAGCAAAACGAAAACAGTATAATTGCTAAACAAGATGGCAACAAATCCAATTAGAAAACACAGTGGATATCACTCGCCATTACAAAATGCAACTCACGTGCATTGATTAAAAGGAGACAAAATGCACCAATAAATATACTCGAGCAAGCAAACACTAAAAGAAATTCCTCCTACCATCACTATCGTCAATGCCATTAGTGTGGTATTCCACGATATGCTTAGACCTTGTCAACATGTTGCTTGAACAAGCTACAATGGCCTTTTCTTGGATAAATGAAGAACTAGATGCACCAATATAATAAACTAACCTCAGTTGAAACGAAGCAAATTAGAGGACGCTGAAATTTAATGGAATTGACGCTCCTCCAGTGCTTCTTCAAAGTGGCAAACCATGTGTGTTTGAGTGATCCTAACTACACCAAAAAAAGTCTTGCATTTAGGATGCTTCGGTCAGCAAAAGAATTCTTCAACAAGAGGCTTTGCAAAAAATAGTTGATTTTGGTTTGCTTTGGAAAGCAAATGAGATCTTCAATTCAAGTTATAAACTGAATTGGTTCAAAGCAAACATCAAAATCAATTTGACCTCGGTTGCAATTGTATTACAAAAGCACACACGCTTCTCTTTCCTTCAAAGATTTCCTGTTGAGCCAATTTTCACCTTTTTTTTTTTTTTTCTGGAGAAACCGTTACTGCTATCAAGCTTAGAATCCTGGAGGAGTGACAAGAGAGGCCAAGGAGAGACGCGGGATGTAAAGGGGAGAGGATTCAAGTCGGAACAACCCTAACTTCTTTAATTTGGATCAAAATAGAATATTTTGGACAATGAGAGAAAAATCCATAGAGAGAATTCAAGAGCGGAGAGGATTCTCTTAGATTTGGTTGGGAGCAAAATTTACAAAGTGAACAAGCACTGAGAATTGAAGAGAAATATGGGAAGGAAAGAAAATCTGTGAAGAGCCCTAGAATTTGATTTGGGATCTTTGATTTACCTATTTTTTACCTGGCTACAATTTCTGGACAAAATTGCCCATGCTCTAATTGTTGGAATAAGTCCATCAGCAAAAATTGGGTTAACCGGCCAGTTGGGCCCTCATTTGAGACAAAATTGACAATTTCATATCCCTTTTTAAGACAAAATCCACTCTAAACCCTTATTTGAGAAAATGGCTCCACTTCAGAAACTTCTTTGAAATTTTCCCCAAAACCATATAATTAACAGGAATGTCGACGAAGTAAATTAAACATAAGAAATAGGAAAAAAGAAAAGAAAAGAAAAGGACAACAAGAAAAAAAAAAAAAAAAAAAAAGAGGAGAAAAAGGATAAAAGAAGAAGAAAAATTTTAAAATATATATAGAAATTGTCCACATAAGGCTGGTCATGCCATATAGAGCAGTAAAGATTACAAAAGAAATGAAAGAAAAAAAGAAAAAAGAAAAAGGGCACTGGTGTAAAAATAGGAGTGTTAGCCATGCTATGTATAAATAGGAAAATCCACGTCGGGGCCATTTACACTATATATAAATAGAGGTGCCCTCCCCTCACTTTCACCGTCCAACAATTATTGTTCTCTCCTATCAGTAAGATCAATTTTATTTATTTTGCTTTATTTTATGTTAAAATCAATGTTTATCTAAAGTCATTTCCCCTAAATAATGTTTGTAATGTTCTAATTGCCAGCTATTTATCCAAATATATATATATATATCATTTTTTTTTGCCGATCCAATTCTATTCTTACTCAAATTCTCGCTCTCAGACTTTTATTCTGTCTTCTTGTAGAATGTGAGAGTCGAAACCCACTCTTAAAACTAAATTGTACCCACCCTAACCCCTCTTGAAAAGACTGAGATTCGAATCCCCCACTTCTCCCTTTTCATAAACTAATTAAAAACGGCAAAAGGAGCACAATTAATTCTTTATAACATTAAACAAAAGTTAGTCTTTGTTTAGAATAATAGCATGACTATTTATTATTATCATTATAGACGAACCAAAATATCAAAGGAGCTAATAATTATTATGACATAATATGGGAGGGATTGCTATTAATTATAGTGATATGTAGCAACCATTAAATTTTTAATTTCATTCCTCACAATATTGCAACAACACAAATAGCTCATTTCTGCAACGTTTTTCTATCATATAAATATTTTCTATGCTCTTTTTATTCTACTATCAGTCGGTTGAAATGTCTTTCTATGGGGTAAATCGTCCAAAAAATCATAAACATATTGTATGACCGCTAATCAGTTCTAAACATTTTGATAATCTTTACATATAATCCTTTCAGCCAATTTTGTTTGAAAATTGTTGATTTGGCGATCCAATCAACATAGGTGGTTCTACATGGCATCGAGACTGACATGAACAATTTTTGCAATTTTTTAAAATTTTCTAAGTTTTTTATTTTTCTCCTTTTTTTTATTTTTTCTCGTTTTTCCTATTTTCCTCTTCCTCATCCTGTCATGAAAAATCATCCACATCAATGATCTATCCACATTGAAAACTCGTTAAATGTTTAGGTCTACATTGGCCAAATTAGAAAGTTAAGGACTAAATTGGCGATTGTACAAAATATTTAGGACTTCATTTTTCTATTTATGTCTTTAATCTTTAAAAAAAATATGTAAAAATAAAACTTTGCTTAAGATCTTTGCATATGTCAAATCTATTACCTAAGAATAAAAAATAAAAAAAGACCTCCTACGTTAATTTTATATGGTCTAATCTACGCTATTAATAGACACTTGTGTATGAGTTCGTGTTAGAAAGATACCTACACGGTTTTAGAATAAATATAGACACACAAACACAAATTTATAAACATTTGTCCAATTTTAGTATGCTTATAACTTCAGTTTGGACATGCTATAGCTAAAAATACAAAAATAATAAACTTAAGAAAAGTAAAATTAACGCTGTAATTTTAATTGGGGCATAGACAGTTACTTTTTAACATTGACCAAGTTTGGTGCGTGATCGATAGAACCCTCACAATTATACTCATCAAAAACATTTCTCATCTCTTCCAAAAGAAGCTATTCAATTAAACATTATATTAAGCACTCTCTTAATTAGAAAGTGTGGACATTTTAGAAAACTTCAATCTGAGTTTTCAATGTTCAACGATGCCAATCATAAGTGCTCATGCTTAGTTGTGCCGTGCACTAATTCAGGCAATTGAATAGGATAAAACATTTCTTATCAATGTATCGGTCTATCTACCTATCTATCTATGTATTATACCAGATAAAAGAGCTTCATGACGTTTATAATACAATGGCTAATCATTCAATTCTGTTAGGCCAAATTGTCATCTTCCAAAATCTTAATTAAATCAATAAGAAGTCTTGGGTTCAAATCCGTATCTCCATATCTAATCATTTAAGGATATTGTTCCGCAGTTCAATAAACCCTTTAATGAAAAATTATAATATGTGAGAACAGATGAAGGTTAATTTTTCGCTTTGTGTAGATCCAATTAAAATTGTAATTCCAAATATTTATAACATAATGATAAAAATTGTCAATATGCGGTAATTACACCAATCCGGATAGAATTTTCCTTTTGGTCTTTCATAAAAAAAAAAATTTTATAATTTTCCGATTGGTTTTTAAATCTTCCGGATTTCTTGGAGATAAAAATCTGTTGAAAGTTCTGATGGAGATAAAAATCTGTTGAAAGTTCTGATGGATAAGATCATGGGAGTCCTTCACAGTTGAACTATCCCTGCGTTGTAGCTTTCCTTGGTCACTCTTCCTCTGTGAAAGGACCGAGTCCTGGGAATAGAATCGTCAGTCTGTGTCTTCTATTATTTCATCCGCCATCATCGACGTCGAATCTACGGTCTGACTCTTCTATAGTTTCATTGCGATGGCGGGTGGCTTCGGCATCCAAAGCGGCGGCGTCCCCAAGGATTATCCTGGGAAAGTCACCACTTACGTTCTCATCACATGCATCGCCGCTGCCATGGGGGGTTTGATATTCGGGTATGACATCGGTATTTCGGGTAATGCTCTCATCTTATCAGGCTTTTTTCACCTATTTTGGTGTTTGCCTCAAAATCTCAAGTTTCATCATGGCCTCGTGATTTATTCGCTTAGGCGGCGTGACGTCCATGGCTCCGTTCCTAAAAAGGTTCTTCCCTGCCGTGTACCGGAAGGAGGCATTGGACAAGTCAACCAATCAATACTGCAAGTTCGACAGCTTCCCGTTGACTATGTTCACGTCGTCGCTCTACTTGGCGGCGCTCGTGGCCTCGTTGATCGCATCCAAGGTGACAAGGAGCCTGGGGCGGAGGTGGTCCATGTTGCTAGGCGGCACGATCTTCCTCTGTGGCGCTCTCGTAAATGCTGCCGCACAAAGCATCGCTATGCTGATCATTGGCCGGACATTGCTCGGCATTGGAGTCGGCTTCGCCGTTCAGGTAAAACTCTTTAATTTCTGTGCTATTTTTGTACCAAGTTCTCATTATTCATCGTATCATAGGTCATATATATACATGCGTATGTTTTTTTCCCTTAAACGCTTCATTGTTTTCGCTGACCTAAATTCGTCGTTACTTGAATTTTATGAATTTTGATTGTGAAAAGACGACTAATTACTTGACTCCCTAGTTGATCTCTCAAAAGAACATCCCAAAGTCCTGTCTATGATATATTGAGTTCATCTAGCATTCGTATATTTTCCTAATTTGCTTAAATCATCGTTGTGCCCGCCGAGTCAAGAGGTTTAGTTTAACCATGTTTCCCATCAGATAAACAAAACAAGCTCAACAGATTAAGATTTGAGCCAAATTTCTCGAAATCTCAGTGCAAAGATTTGATGATAATACCTATAGACTTTTAGTTGCACTTACAGGACTTAAATAAACCGTGACTGCATAATTGAAGTTATGAGTTATGTGTGATTCTCTCGTTCCATAGCTAATTTTTTCAGTACATGCTAAAAAATCTGTACATATAGCTTTGGATTACACACAACTATGCTCTTCAACTTTTCTTGCATCATAAGAAACTCAAATGCTTGACGATACAAAAGGTAGAATTCAGTTACCAATTTCTATCATTCTATATCTCTAATTTGTTGAGGAAGTCCTTGAGACTGCAATGAAATCGACCTAACTCAACATGGTGCTTGTACTTGAAATTCAGTCCGTGCCACTCTACGTGTCGGAGATGGCGCCATACAAGCGCCGCGGCTCACTCAATGTGCTCTTCCAGCTGTCCATCACGGTGGGCATCCTGTGCGCGAATGTGGTCAACTACTTCACCCAGAAGATGGCCAATGGCGAAGGGTGGCGCGTGAGCCTTGGCGGTGCGGCGGTCCCTGCTCTCATCATTGGCATCTCGGCCTTCTTCCTCCCCAACACCCCCAACTCCATCCTTGAGAAGGGCAACCCCATCAAGGCACGGGAGATGCTCCGCCGCATCCGAGGGGTTTCTGACCATGAGGTGGAGGCCGAGTTCAAAGACATCGTGGAGGCCAGCCAGGCGTCCAAGGCCGTGAAGAACCCATGGGGCAACCTCAGCAAGAGGAAGTATCGGCCACACTTGATCATGTCGGTGCTCATCCCAATGTTCCAACAACTTACTGGGATCAACGTGGTCATGTTCTACGCGCCAGTCCTATTCATCACCATCGGGTTCGGGAACGATGCGTCGCTCATGTCGGCACTTATCACTGGCGGTGTCAATGTGGCTGCAACATTCATCTCCGTGTACGGGACTGATAAGTGGGGACGTCGCCGTCTCTTCTTCTGGGGTGGAGGTTTGATGCTCATCTTTCAGGTACAGAAAACATCTTTAAACTCCTCACACTCTTTACTAGATATCTCTAACAATTCACTCCCTATTATCTCATCTAACCATATTTGGATCTTTAATTAAGTGTTAGTAGCACTCTTTAAACCATCGGATGGTGTCTGGTGTTCCATTATGTGTCTAGTCGCCAATGTCCAATCCCTACATTCAGTGAAAAATTTAATCGATTGTGATTGCACAGGTGGCGGTGGCGTCCCTAATCGGCTGGAAGTTTGGCACGACAGGCCAAGCGAACAGCCTACCCGGGTGGTATGCCATTGTCGTGGTGATCTGCATCTGCATCTTTGTGCTTGCCTATGCCTTCTCATGGGGGCCGCTGGGGTGGCTGGTGCCAAGCGAGATATTCCCCCTGGAGATCCGGTCGGCTGCTCAGAGCATCGTCGTGTGTGTCAACATGTTCTTCACCTTCTTGGTTGCACAGATCTTCCTAACCATGCTCTGCCACCTGAAATTTGGCCTCTTCATCTTCTTTGCCTTCTTTGTCGCTCTCATGACGGCCTTCATCTACGGCTTCGTGCCAGAGACGAAGAATATCCCGATCGAAGAGATGTCCCAAGTCTGGGAGGAACATTGGTATTGGAAGAAATACGTGGTCATAGATGGACCGTCTTTGCCAGAGAAAGTTTAGGCACTCGATTTTTTGCTAAAGTTTTAGCGAATAATTTGACTACGTTTTTTTCTCATTCATGTAATTTCAGTATGTTAGGTTTGATTAGGTTACATGCTTTCCTGGAATCATGGTTTGCATGCAGACTTTCTCTTTTTCGGGTTGGGTCGTTGAATAAATACGGCTGATTTAGGTTTCTTGATTCTCTCTTCTATTTTTAATAACCTTAATTTTGATAGGACAAATTCGTGAATATTGATTCTTGTTTTTTATTTTCGCAAATATGTTCCTTGAGTTTGTTGTCAATAATTACTAAAAAGTATAGTATTTTGAGCATGCTAAATTGATATAAGTACTTATTTAACCCCTAACATCCAATAAAATTCAGAATTTATGTGAGATGCATATAAAATATGACCTGATTAAGTATACTTTTTCTTGTGAGGACCACCTGAGCGCCGTGCATAGTTGTACCGTTTCAATTGGAAATCTTTTTACTTAAATTGATCGAATTAGCTGAAATTCATTCATCTTTCGTGACTGCTTGAAGATCAAATAGTCGGAGAAAAACAATAGTATGAATTTACATGATTTAATCTGTCAACAAAGATGGTCTCAAATGCCTCATTAAGTAAGATCAATAATGTCTATATAACCTATATCGTTCCAATAACCATGGGCGTCAGTGAGGGCAAAAAACAAAATAAAATCAAGATTAGTTTTCGAAATTAAAGCAGAATAATTTCTCATATTGACCACAGTAGCCATGGTTAGTTAACTGGTTGCTCCTAATTAATTCAAATAGTGCTCTCTGATTACAAATTGTAACAATATATATTTACATATAAAAATTAATTACTACTTATCAGAGAAAATTTTGAATTGTCTATTTACATATAATTAGTATTTGATTAATTATAGAAATATACAAGACGATTTCCTACAATTGACGGTATAAATTTATTTTCCCTGTAGAGATAGATGGTAGATAGCATGAGAATTCTCGGATTATCATCTATCTAGGATCTTGGGGTCCATCACAGTTAGCACTATCTCTACGTTGTCTTTCCTCAGTCCCCATCTTTATTAGGAGTCACCCTTCCTCTTAAACGCTGCACAAGACCGAGAGTAGAATTGATTGTCGAGATTGAAGAAAAATCCCCACGCAAACGTCTACAAATAAAGTAAGTCCTCCGTGGAGGTCGACTCTCCGTTTGTCTCCCATAGTTTTGTCGAGATTGGCGGGTGGTTTGGCAACGAAAGTGGAAGCATCGCCTAGGATTATCTAGGAAAGTCACGACTTACGCTTTCATCACATGCATCATGGCCGCTATGGGCCGGTTGATATTTGGACACAATATGGGTATCTTGCGTAGTGCTTTTATCTTAGGGTTTATACCAAGAAAAATCCCAAATCAATATACATGCGACAAATTTACCTTAAACTAATTTTTTAACAACAAAAAACTCCAAACTAGTACATTTACAATAGATTTATCCCAAATGACAACAAAAAACCTTAAACCGGTACACTTACAAAAATTTACCCCAAACTAATTTTTTTGACCTCCAAAAATCCTAAACCGATACATTTGTGACAAATATACAATCTAATTAATTAGACTAATACCACAAGAAAATCATAAAATTGGTACAACCGTGACAAACAAAGAGTAAAATTTCAAACCGGTACACTAGTTAACTGTCACATATCATCCAACTTAGTAATTTGACAGTTAAATTTAACGGAAACTAATAGAGGGTAAATTTGTCACAAGTATACCAGTTTGAGATAAATTTGTCACAAGTATACCAATTTGGGATAATTTATCAAAGGTGTACCGGTTTGAGATTTTTTATGATAAAAAAAATTAGTTCAGGATAAATTTGGCATAAGTGTACCAGTTTGGAGTTTTCTGTGGTGTTAATCCTTTATCTTATTAAGCCTTTTTCTCATTCTATTGTTTGCGTCGAAAACTTAGATTCCTTTTCTCATTGGCCTTAGCCTTTAATCGGCCGCCTTGATTCAGCGACTAGTCAGAGGAAGAAAGGAAAGGAAAAATATAAAGATTAAGAATAGAAAAGAAAAGGAAAGGAAAAATAAATAAAAATTTGAAAAATATTACAATATTATTAAAAATTGTCTAAGTCAGTGCTCGTAGAGCCACACTAGTACTGGTCATGCCACGTCAGCACTACCTCTCTAAATTTGGTTGAATAGATTAAATTGGCACAAATAAAAAAGGTTTAGGATTACATTGGCAAAAAAAAAAAATTAATGCACATAGATACATATAAATGTACATAAACCATTAATTAACAAACCTAGACGAAGATGGGAAAATTGTGTATCATGTCTTTTAGTGGCTTCATAAGAGATATGGGTATCATTAGCTTGTCTCTCCCAACTGGTACAAACATAGATAAAGTCCATGTGAAAATTACATATGGCCAACACATTTTGAATCGTCTCTTCTTTTCGACCTATATAATGAATCTGATCGTATGTAGGTACCATCGTTAGGAATTGTGTACTATATATAGCCCTAATGTAATCTTAAAATAAATGATGCAAAAATCACTTGATTTACATTTAGTTTTTCTTTTTTATTGTGCAATCTTAACTTATCTTAAAATAATAATAAAATCATTGATTTTTTTTTTATCTGTAGTAGAACTTCCACATATTGTTGATCGGTTGGTCGGATCAAATATTTTCCAATATCACATACTTTATCTAAAACCTAACTAAAGTGCCTACTTATGGTTTTCCTAGAGTGTTGAAAGCGCTTTTGTGGGGGTAAATACACTAGAAGTGTCAAAAGTTGTATACAGGGCTTACTTTAGTGTCAAAAGATTTCACCAGCTCACTTAAATGCCAAATCGGATAAAAAAAAGATCAAGATCACTTAAGTGCCTCTGGCAAGATATTTCGGCAAAATTGATTATGTGGTATTTATAATTAAATTTTGATATGATCTGACACATTTTTTTCAAAAATCTAGTGCACGTGGACGTCCAAAATGACGTCGCACAATGATTACATTTTAAATGAGATTTGCACTGAAGTGATCACTTATTAACAACGATCGACACTAAAGAGATCATTTTTTACTAATGATCAATAATTGGCACTCAAATGATCAATATTTACAATTTTTGGCACTCAAATAATCACTCGTAAACTATATGGTGTTGTTTTGACCAAAAAAAAAACTATACGGCGTTCTTTAAGTATTATATGCTAATTGGGCACATCGATGAGCCACGTAGGATCGAGAAATTATTAAAATATGGTCACATCGGATTTTTGACAACGTTGATCAAAGTTGATACTTAAATGATAATTTTTTAAAAAAAAATTGGCACTTAAGTGATCCAAAAAAAGCTTTTGGCACCAAAGTAAGTGTTGTACACAACTTTTGGCACTTCTAGTGTATTTATCTTCGCTCTTATGCAAATATGTTACCTATATCATGTCCCTACATATAAGGAAACATTCCAACTATTTTCACAACATCAGTATACCCAAATCCTTTAAGACCACATTGTATTATTAAGTATAACCCTATGTATTCTAAACATATGATAGCACTTTCTCATATTAGTATCTTTGCTCATCAACTCTCTTAACCATGCATAATGTGTATATGATGAGGTCATGGAGAATTGTTTGTAATGGTAATTGAAACTTGAGTGATTGAGAGAAAATTCTAAAATTCATTCTTTTAACGACATTTCTTGAGAACCATCCCTAGCTACCTAGCATAACAAAATATGGAGTCAAAGTAAGAGAAACAATGAATAATCTTGATCATCTATCAAGAGAAACAATGATATCAATCATTATATACATGCAAACTCAATCACATAAAGAGAACCCCAGTTGGAAACATTTTTCACATTAAAATGTTAATAGAAATTGGGTTTATACGTAATGTAAATAAAGATCTCACATAAAAACAAAATAGCATACCAAAGAGTTCAAATAAGATGCTATAACATCCTAGTTATGACTAAACTCTTCCATTTTAAGCTTGAGATATTTGATTCTTAGTGCATCACTATTCAAGTTCATGAAAACTTACCTATTGTCTATCTTTTTCTTAAATTGTTTGATTGCAACAAAGTATGACCTTCTCCGGTATGGCATCAACATGAGTATGAGATGCTTGTAAGGACTAAATCCATCATTTACTCTAGATGCAACAGCAGCAACGCTCTTATTTTCAATAGCAAAATAAGGTATGTTTATTTGGTTTCCAAGCAATTGTGTTTTCTTTCTTTTCTTGAACTTGCCTCGTTGAAATTTGTGCTGCTCTTTTACCGATCTGAATTTGAGTTGGTTTATCATATTTTCACCAACATGACACTCTAATTATCATCATTAGATCCTACACCATTGCTGATATTAAGTTGTGTGAATCGATTGCATGTGATTCTTTCGGCAACAACTATATCCCCAAACATTCTATCAAATGATGCTTCAAGACTAGGAAGCATGTCTTTCGTCTTAAAAACCTTAAGTTAAGGACTGGCCTATTATAATAAAGATTGAGCAAATTGTATCATTGAAGAAGAGAATTAAATAGAAAGGTAAAAGAAAAAAATGATAAAAACTTGAATTTTACTCTATCATCATTCATCACTAGCCTCAATGGTTTTCTTCCTTGGATCCCATCTTAATTTTGTTTCACTATAAACCAATATCTTCCATCATTTCCATCATTTCCATTCTTCCTTAAGATTATCCTACCTACTCCTTATTTGAGTTTTATCATACTTTTTGCCCCTTAGCTCCCATAACTTATTAATTATGACAGTTTATCCATCCCCCTCGTTGGTTGTCGGATGATTGCCTTTATCAATTTGTTCAACATATGACTTACAAGATATTTCTACATCTTCACTTATCCAAAATGCAATTCCTTTGTTGAACTTGCCATCTTCTAGTAATATAAACATAAACAAA
Source organism: Eucalyptus tenuipes (assembly GCA_014182365.1). Taxonomy (NCBI): domain Eukaryota; kingdom Viridiplantae; phylum Streptophyta; class Magnoliopsida; order Myrtales; family Myrtaceae; genus Eucalyptus; species Eucalyptus tenuipes. The sequence continues at coordinate 28,387,601 of CM024547.1, read as the reverse complement.
CTTGAGAAGCACAAAAAAAGAAAAAAGTAGCAGTTGACGTGAAGCCAAATCAAGACAAACTAGCAAAAAAGTGACATCATAAAAACCTTCAAGATTGAGACGAACCAGCAAAGCCCCGTGATTTGGATTGTTCAATAATATGTTTTATAATTGTTAGGGCTAACAATATAATAAGCTGTTTGAGAACTATGAAAAACATTTGCGGAAGATAACAAGTTCAATTTCAAATATTGGCGGAAACAGATTGTAGAAATCAAGTGCATGTATTGATGTTTAACAAATGGTGATAACAAAGGTCAGGTAATGCAAATGGTGAAAAGATAGAAGATTTGCAAGCACATATATAATGGTTCTGCTTTATTCCCAAGCCTATATAGACTCTCAATACTAACAGTCACAACAAGGTTAGAATCCACTAGTAATCTTCAAAACAAGCAATAATTAACAAGTACCGCATTTCCAGTAAATCACACTATCATGACTCATGTACTACTATCACACTTGTACACTTACTCTTATCACTAATTATAAATAGTAGCATCACCCATACATTGATATCAGGAATACTCAACAGCTAACAACAAAAATAGAGCAACGAAAAAGACTCAAAGCCTAAGACATATGTTGTTCGTTTCTACCCAACCCAATTGCTTCTCTTGGACTCAATATATAGTCATCCAACCTCAGATGATTGTTGCTCATCGAAATCCTCAAGTAGCCATTGTGTCTACCATTGCCAAAGATTGTTAGAACGACTCTTTGACATCAGCAACATCTTTCTAACAGTGTCAATTTCCTTGAAAGTGTTAGTGTACTTTTGTTAGACTTGCTCATTAATGCCAAAACTCCTTCTCATTAACTCTAGTGATCTTTCGGCAATTCCAAACCTTTGTAACAGCTATTTTCTTCTCTTCAATGTTCTAGGTGGGTGGTAAAGTGACTAGTATTTTCTAGGACTAAGGGCAATTTTGGTAACGATTCTATTCCGAAAAACAATTTTTGATGAGAAATGTTTTTTTCTGATTCTGTTCTCGGGAAAAATTTATGAGCAAAAGAACGCGTTTAGTAACTTCTTAAAATTTCTATTCTCGAAATAGAAATACGTTTGGTAGGATTCTTAGATTTTTTTATTCCTTTAATTTTTTAAATTCTTTTTTTTCTTATTTTTTTTTTCATTTTCTCTTTTTTTCTTTAGCCGGTCGTCGACCACCGCCATGGCCAGCGACCGGCTAGGCGAGGTTCGACGAGCTCGCTGAAGCCTCGCCAGGCCAAGACGAGGTCCAGCAAGGTCGCTAAAGGCCAGCCTAGCCACAGCGAGCCTCGTCCTTGCCTAAGCGATGCAAGGTCGACCTCGCCCTGGCCTGGCGAGGCCCAGCCTCACGTCGGTTGGGGAGGTCGAGCCTCACCGTGGCCGTGCGAGGCTCGACCTCACCTTGGCTGGGTGAGGTCAGCCTCGCCTAGATTTGGCGAGGCCGAGCTCGCCAAGCCCGCCAAGTGATAACGTCTTGGAGGTGGCCCAGCGAGGCTAAGCCTCGTCAGTGGCTGCGCGAGCTCGGCCTTGCTAGATCTAAGCGAGGCCGACCTCGCCTAGCCAAGGCAAGGCCAAGCCTTGCCGTGGCTCGGCATCTCCGAAAGCCGGCGATGCTCCGGCAAGGTTGCCGGTGTTAGGGAAATCCCTTATGATGTTTTAAAGATGACAAAATAAATCAAAGGCTACTAACATATTTAATGGTTAAGTAATAGACCATGCAGATGATAGAACATGTAAAGGATATTGTTAAAGTCAGAAGACTGCCAGAAGATTGATCGTAACATATGTCCAAAGTATATTCTGAAGATTTCCAGACTTCGTGTCAAAGTCGAAGAGGCGCGGACTTTAGTGTCAAAGTCTGTTCTACATCGAAGTCTGTCAACTCGACAAATTCCAAGGCGAACGTGAATGAAGAACCGTAAGAAGAGACTCTATGCTGAAGCCGAACTTATTCGGACGGTGTACGAGACCTTAAAGCTAAATGTTAAGAAGCAAAATATGTTCAGACTCAGATTGCGAAGTCTGAAGACACTCAGACTCAAATTGTAAAGTCTATTGCTCTCAGACTTTACATCCAGATTCGACAGAACGTAACAGAAGCCCCGAAGATATAACCGCTAGTGATTTGGTTTGGATTCCACATCAAGATTGATTTAATTGACTCAATCTAATTGATTGACAATTGGATATTGAAGACAATAACTTTCTATACGAAGAAGCTTTACTTATGGAAACCAAGATTTCGTTTGTATGGGCGATCGGAATCAATTTGGGATTCTACTTTTGTCACTCAACGGCTACCAAATCTTCTAGATACGAGCTGTCCAATGGGTATATTGGAAGACGATCCTCAAGATGCTGTCCAACGGCTAGTTTGGAAGTGGAGGAGTATTTAAGGAGATGAAGGACCGATGAGCAAATAAGAGACGGAGCGTAGAATTTATAATTCCAAAGTTCGAGCGACCTTCGATCATACACTTGTCTCTTGTGAGTTTAAACGTTTGTGATCGTGAGAGAAATACCAAAAGAGTGACTTAGTGAGATAGTGTGATCTACTACTAAGTGTTTGCACTCAAAGTTGTAATCTCTTGTTGATTGCATAGTGGAATCCAGCCAAGGAGGCTGTTAGCGTGGGAGAGTGGACGTAGGCTTGATTTAAGCCGAACCACTATAAACCTTGTGTTCTTATTCTCTTCCTTAACTCCTTTATTTTACTTGAAGTTTATTTTATTCCGCATATATTTGCCAGGGTTTTGTTTAAACACCTATTCACCCCTCTAGGTGTTGTTACTAGTCCTTACAATTGGTATCAGAGCCAAGTGCTCGGTTTATAAAAGTGTTTTTACTTTTGAGCTAAAGATCTTTTACGGCTAGTATCTTGGCACTAGGACTTATGGAAGGACAAAGCAACACAAGGCCACCATATTTTGATGGAAAAGAATACAACGTGTGGAAGAACAAAATGAAAGCATTCCTAAGATCTAGAGATCCCTTGCAATGGGATGTTGTCGAAAGAGGAATCAATCCCACTGCTGCGTCTACATCAAATAAGAATGGCAAAGACAAAGAAAGCAAACCCCCCACTCCTATGTCTCGGACGAAGATGTCCAAAAGAGAAGCGCTTGATGCAAAAGCCATTTATTCTTTATATTGTGCATTATCTCCTGCAGAATATAATAGAATCTCTTCATGTGAAACAGCAAAAGAAGTTTGGGATAGACTTCATGTTACATATGAAGGGACCGATCGTGTAAAAGAGACAAAAGTAAACTCCCTGCTCGGCAAATATGAATCCTTCAAGATGAAACAAGGAGAGTCAATTGGAGATATGTTCAGCCACTTTACAGAAATTGTAAATGGTTTGGCGTATCAAGGTCATCCAATTTCTTCCCAAATGAAGGTCAACAAACTCTTGCGAGGTCTCTCAAAAGATTGGAACCATGTCAAGACCTCAATCCGGGAAACTCAAAGGATTATTCCACTCTCCGTTGATGAATTGATCGGAACTCTTCAATCCTATGAAGTGGAACAAATCAACGACGAAGATCCCGAAGGTAAAAAGTCCATCACTTTAATATCTAACGCTGATTCTGATGATACAGACTCAAAAAATGACATGGACGACGAAGAACTTGCTTTTATGATCAAGAAATTCAAAAAGCTTAGTAGAAAAGGAAGCAAATTCAGTGGAAGAAAACAATACAAGCAGAATGGCCAGAAAAGAACCATGAAAGAAGATGACCAGCAAGGAAATATATGCTTGATGGCACATTCAGAATCGAGTCGACTCGAGACACGGACTCAAAATCAAAGTCGACTCGGACACGGACTCGAGAATCAAAGTCGACTCGGACACGGACTCGAGAATCCGATGAGGAAATCGAGGTAAGCCATTCAAAAATTCCTATCAAAGTTTCAAGGTATATAAATGAGCTTTGCTTAAATCTCAAATCTTCTCTTAAAAGGATCTCCGAACTTAAAAGGAGAATTCTCGGCTTAGGCAACATGATCTTTCTCAAAAAGAAAATTTTGAAATTTTGCAAAAAGATTTTCTACAAACAAAAGAAAGTCGAGATTTACTTATCGAGAAAATGATTCTTTAAAAAATGAATTTTCAAATATTTCGACAAGATTTTCAAATGGTTCAAAAACTTTAGAGCATATCCTTTCTATACAAGTACCTTACTATAATAAGTCGGGACTTGGTTTCAATAAGGAAAGTGATTCTCTAATTGATTTTCCTAAAGTTAAGGAGAGACTTAGAAAAAGACTTCCAAAGGCATTTTACAAAAATCATTTTCAAAAAGTGTTTGTAAAACTGTTGGTGGAAATGACATCAAGTGTTCAAATTGTGGAGATTTGGAACACTTTGAGAAAGAATGTCCTAAAGTCTGGAGACCTATCAAGAAAAATTGGATAAAAACAGCATACTCTACTAACTCTCATGGACCCAAGAAAAAATGAGTACCAAAGAAAATGTGAGTTGTTTTTGCAGGATATAAAGAAGAAAGAAGAAAGAGAGTTTGGTAAGGAATGCATATATTTTTATTCTCAATTTGGTTTGAGTACACAATTTAAAATTTCTCATTATACTTGATATTCGATATATCCTTGGTTGATTGAGATTTTATAATGATCATATTTTGTTTCATTGAAGAAAGAATTGTATAATTTGTTTGTGATTCGTAAGTTGAGATTTGATTATTTGAGATAATTCAAATTATTTTGTCTAATTTTATACTCTCAGATTTAGTCATATTTTGCAAAGTGAAAATCTGTTTTACGTGATGATGCAAGATATTCTTAGATATTCAAAAATTTTATTCTCTCGGTTTTTATCGTACGATGACTAGGTGAGAATTTATTTTTCAAAATATCATTGTGCATAATATTCTTTCTTTGAATACTCTGTTATGATGAATTAAGAAAGAATATTTGATTATGGAAATTTCATATTTTGCTCTAACGTCATGGAAGGATCCAAATTGATGGATACCAGAAAGGAAATGAGTTGATTGCAGGAAATTCAATAAGGCAAGAATGATTGCAAATCTACGCAGATTTTGGTGCAATAAGAAAAGAATCTCAGGCGAAGATTGGTAATGATTTTTTTTTTTAAATCAATGGTATATTTGAAATATATACCTGGATAAGAGAAAAATTTTTCATCCCGCCTTGCAAATTTCTACGTGCATTTATCATGATTTTGGATGATTGTTTATTATATTGCGAGTATCTTTTGTTATAAATATAAGGTATTGCAATTTTGGTACGTGATAGAAATATCATCTTTATTTTTCCGAATTGCATCAATAATATATTTTTGAGATTTATGCTTAAGGAAATCCCTTTGATCTCGAAATATATTTATTGAATATATATGGATACTCTTGCTATATGCTTAGAAGATGTCTTATATCTAGCAAATTTGATCCGCAAATCAAAGAAAGATATTACGTGATATTTTTGCAAGGATTATTATCTGAATTTGCAAGTCACAAAAGAATCTTCCATTTGGATTTTGGAAAGCTAAATTTGAAAATCATGGAAATTCTGTATTATTTTTTGGAGGCTCAAAGATTCTATTCCTTGTGCAAAATTTTTGCTTATTGAGGAAATCCCTTATGCGTCTTACGAAAGATTGAGTAGTTCTGAATTTTAATTTCATATATGAATACTTTTAATTTCATACATGGTATTCGAAGAAAGGGAATTATATATTATGTGGATATTAGTACAGCTTATTTGTGCAAAAAGCTTGTTAAGTTTATGCAGGTTGAATTTGAGACGAGCTTGATTGAAGAAAATAAAATTTTGCCTCGAATTTCAAAATGCAAGTGATCGTTGCGGATGTTGTTGCTACAAAGGAAATAATGGAAAAAACATTCTGCTCAACGTACACAAGCAACAATTGTTTCTATTCGCAAATATTGTCATGAAGACAGGGGGAGAACGTGAATCTAAAAGAAAGGAAAGAATCGTGATCATCTCAAAAAGGCAACAAATTGAGGGGGAGCTTTGATCAATTATGGAAAAATCTTTTGGATTGATCGTGATCTTATTATGGATGGAAGGAAAGGTAAATGTGTCAGAATTTGTTCTAAAAATCCGGTTAGTACATCTCTTATTACCTTTTTGTCATTAATAAATCTTTTATTGATATTATCATTTTATTATGACAAAAAAAAATACGTTAATTTTATGATGCATCCGTGATTTTTATTGGATATTTGCTGATATATATATAATCGAAGTGAGCTATTTTGCATATCTTTAATATTCGATTACTTTATAAAGGCTGATTTTTGGAAATTATGCAAAACACATTTGTTATCGTTTTATATTCTCTACGTGATACTATTTTTATTGTTATCGCTTTTTGATTATGACAAAAAGGGGAGAGAATATGAATATGCATATGTGTTGATTGGTTGATATTATTGCATAATATTGAGCTGCGATTATTTTTCTATATATTGTTATGCTCAATCTATTTGCTATCTTCGATATCCTTTGATTTAAATTAATATTTTTAAAAGCGTGTTTACAAATCTGCATATTCAGATATTGTTTTGTCATCATCAAAAAGGGGGAGATTGTTAGGGAAATCCCTTATGATGTTTTGAAGATGACAAAATAAATCAAAGGCTACTAACATATTTAATGGTTAAGTAATAGACCATGCAGATGATAGAACATGTAAAGGATATTGTTAAAGTCAGAAGACTGCCAGAAGACTGATCGTAACATATGTCCAAAGTATATTCTGAAGATTTCCAGACTTCCGTGTCAAAGTCGAAGACTGCCGGACTTTAGTGTCAAAGTCTGTTCTACATCAAAAGTCTGTCAACTCGACAAATTCCAAAGGCGAACGTGAATGAAGAACCGGAAGACAGACTCTATGCTGAAGCCGAACTTATTCAGACGGTGTACGAGACCTTAAAGCTAAATCTGTTCGAAGCAAAATATGTTCGGACTCAGATTGCAAAGTCCGAAGACACTCGAGACTCAAATTGTAAAGTCTATTGCTCTCGGACTTTACATCCAGCATTCGACGAACGTAATGAAGCCCCGAAGATATAACCGCTAGTGATTTGGTTTGGATTCCACATCAAGATTGATTTAATTGACTCAATCTAATTGATTGACAATTGGATATTGAAGACAATAACTTTCTATACGAAGAAGCTTTACTTATGGAAACCAAGATTTCGTTTGTATGGGCGATCGGAATCAATTTGGGATTCTACTTTTGTCACTCAACGGCTACCAAATCTTCTAGATACGAGCTGTCCAATGGGTATATTGGAAGACGATCCTCAAGATGCTGTCCAACGGCTAGTTTGGAAGTGGAGGAGTATTTAAGGAGATGAAGGACCGATGAGCAAGTAAGAGACGGAGCGTAGAATTTATAATTTCAAAGTTCGAGCGACCTTCGATCATACACTGGTCTCTTGTGAGCTTAAACGTTTGTGATCGTGAGAGAAATACCGAAAGAGTGACTTAGTGAGATAGTGTGATCTACTACTAAGTGTTTGCACTCAAAGTTGTAATCTCTTGTTGATTGCATAGTGGAATCCAGCCAAGGAGGCTGTTAGCGTGGGAGAGTGGACGTAGGCTTGATTTAAGCCGAACCACTATAAACCTTGTGTTCTTATTCTCTTCCTTAACTCCTTTATTTTGCTCGAAGTTTATTTTATTCCGCATATATTTGCCAGGGTTTTGTTTAAACACCTATTCACCCCCCTCTAGGTGTTGTTACTAGTCCTTACAGCCGGCCCTCATTAGGCTGGTCACCGACGCCGGCCATGGCCAAGGACAGCGACCAGCCAAAATGAAGACAAAAATAAATTCTAGAATTTGTTCCCGAGAATAAGAAGCTACTTTTTTTCTAATTCTTATTTTTGTTCCAAATCTATTCCAGAAGACAAAAATAAATTCTAGAATTTGTTCCCGAGAATAAGAAGAAGAAGAAGAAGAAGAAGAAGACAAAAATAAATTCTAGAATTTGTTCCCGAGAATAAGAAGAAGAAGAAGAAGAAGAAGACAAAAATAAATTCTAGAATTTGTTCCCGAGAATAAGAAGCTTTTTTCTAATTCTTATTTTTGTTCCAAATCTATTCCAGAAGACAAAAATAAATTCTAGAATTTGTTCCCGAGAAGAAGAAGAAGAAGAAGAAGAAGAAGAAGAAGACAAAAATAAATTCTAGAATTTGTTCCCGAGAATAAGAAGCTACTTTTTTTCTAATTCTTATTTTTGTTCCAAATCTATTCCAAAAGACAAAAATAAATTCTAGAATTTGTTCCCGAGAATAAGAAGCTACTTTTTTTATAATTCTTATTTTTGTTCCAAATCTATTCCTAGGAACAAAATATTAGATTTTTTGTTCCCAAGAACAAAAGTTTTACCAAACAATTTTCTATTCTTTTTTTGTTCCCTAGAACAAAAGAACAGAAATAATTTTTCCGGGAATCCCTTACCCATAATCAAGACATGCAGATTTTTACCGGTCCGTTGATACTATCCATTGACACATTGTGTGAAATGATTCGTGATCAATTATCAAATGATCCTCTTGGTTTCTTCAACATACAAAGACTTTGAAGGACATCAACATTCCTATTGACTCCTCATATTCATTGATTAACCATATCAATTTCCAAAAATTTTCAAAGACATCAACATCCCCGCCAATTCCTCTTCTTCATTGATTTGATTGAGTCAATTCCCAAAGATCTCCAAGGACATAACGTACACATACTGGTTCCTCATCTTCACTGAACTCACAAAAATCACCAGTATTGTCAAAATCTTCCACATCATCTGAAATTGGCAGCTGCTCTTTGCCAATAATCTGCTGCTTAGATAACAATTCGTTACACTTGATAACGATGCCAATCATTCTAGTCCTTCCAAGTATATTGGCAATTTCAACTCTAGCAAGCTATTCATCTTCATGGTCCTTCCAAGCTTTATCAAATGTCCTTATTTTAGGCTTGTTCACTTCATTAGGTCTTTCTAACTGTTCACTTGATCTTTGTACCTGCAAGCTATCACAAACATCCTTGTTTTTATCGACTTATTCAACCTAAATTAAGGTCCTTCCAGATGTTCACCTTATCTAAAGATCCTTTAGCTTGTAGACATTGTCAATGCCCAATATCTTGTTCACCTTAAATATCGACAGAGCAACCTTGACAGTAACAGAGGACTTCTCATATCAGAATCTCCTAGTGTTGTTATGATAATATTTGTACCTCGGCCTGTGCATATATCAAATGGTACTATTCAAGCAATACACACATTAATAGCTTTTTATCGTATTTGTCATTTTCAAAACAACATATAGATTTTCCCAACAATATATATATATATATATATATATATATATCAATGTATTAAACAAAAGCCTAGAAAAAAAAAAAAACAATAGTGTAGGCTCATTTTTTGTATATGCTTGAGACTAATTATATGAACATCAAATAAGGTAGGGTCCAACTCATGTGTTCATCAATATAGATTATCTCCCTATATATAGTCAAATGAAGCTAAAACGGCCACTGCCATTGGACATCAGCTAATTGACCAATCATAGCAAAATCTTTGTACCTTCACAAGCATTCATCTTTAAATTATTGGTTATCTAATCATCAAACGTCTCATGCGCTAGTGCACCACGTTCCCGTGGTTGAAAGCTTTTTTCACTCATGAGTGTACTTCTAAACACGACTTATAGAAGTCATACAAATGTTATGAACATAGTTCCAAGTTTCGTAGAACTATCAAGCATGAGACAATCGCTGTAATTTCTCAACATCCACAGAAAAACACCTAGGTGCTTTTAATGTCTATGCAAAGCAAGGATTTGTTTTCAAATAGACTCAGAGATTTTTCTCAATATGTACTTAGGTTTCTAAAGGATAGGCAAGACCATTGCCAGATAGAGAAGTACCTCAATTTTGGTATGAGCAATTCTTCTGGTAGCACCTAGGAATAAAGCTAGAAAATAGGTGATGCTCCAATTCAAGTGACTTGGGTTGTGAATTGTCAAGCATGATTCTTTGGTTGCCAACGTTTTCATGAGTCCAACAACGCAAAGGCATTGGTAGAGCATGACACCGTGGTGCATGATAGGGTTATTCAAAGTGACATCGCTAAATCACAAACAAAGATTGCTAATGCAGCTAAAAAATAAGCGAGATATACAATTACTGACGCAAAAGATGATTAAATCATATGTTGCCTTACAAAAGACGATGAAATCTAAAACAAGTCAATCTGTTAGTGGCTCTGCCACCTCACAAGTCACATCACCACCTGTAGATCCATTCTCTATTTCTGTTGTGATTGATATCCTAGTTGCATGCCTAAGTTGGAGTAGGATTTTTACAACAAAGTAGTAAAACGAATATACGTTAGTGCTACATAGAGAGAGACTTTCATCAAAGTCACAACTGAAAGGAGAAATGGATTTCTCTAATGTCTTTAGTAGATTGGGAAATGTACTATGGATTGCGTGAGATTTTTATATTTGGTTTCATTACTTTATGACTTATGTTATTGACTCTTATATTCGTTCTCATATGGTGGCATCTGTAACATCCTCGATTTTGACCTTTCTTTTAGTCCCAATTAAAAGGCTAAGCTAGATAGGTCAATCTTCTTAAAGAACAAGAGCTGAATGCATTAAATGGGGTGATGAGTATGGAGGCTTAGGTGTCTTAAGTAATCAATGAAAGAAGATGACTCATAAACCTAGGTGTATAGTCATCATGACAAACCACTAATGAATAGGGTGAATCACATGTCAATGTGTCCTTATTAGATTAAGGTCATCATTTCCTCTACTTTGAGATTTCGAAGACATATTATTTCCAACTTTCAATGCTTAATGAATCATCAGCCAAGTAATTAATGAAGGATGGTCTTGGAAGACCATTAGGGGTGCCACCTCTCCTCCATAGACTTGTCACTTTGAGTTTCATAGGTTTTGACTTCCTCGTTTTTCGAAATTGCTTGACCTTTCCTGATTTTCAATTTTATAGAGCTCTTTGTGCTTCGAATTTGGAGAAATTTCCTTCGTGAAAGTTGTTCAGAACATCTTATTCTATAACATACTTAAATTTCATATTTTTCTGTGGCTAAATGGTTGGGACGAAGACCCAATAATTTACCGTCTGGAATCTACTCGGTGTGGTAAAAACAGCGACCAAGTTGCATTCTCGAATTCTTATAAAATCTTCCCTTTTGAATTTGGATATGCTTCCTTCACAAAAATTTTAAATGACATACATATCTACAACATATTAAAATTTAAAAGATTTTTGTAAAGGATTTCGAAATGAGTCTCTCTCTCTCTCTCTCTCTCTCTCTCTCGACCGTTGAATCTGCTCGACGAACGAATTTTTGGGTTGTATTCGTTATATTGCTGCTCTTTGCACAACACGAATTTCGCTAAGTTTTCTTCATGAAAAATGTTTTTCGAGGTCTTCTCTACAACATATCAAGATTTTATAATTTCTCGATCTCGTTTGATAAGGTAATGATGTCGATTTCGGAAATTGCTCGAAACTATCTTTCACCCCGGGATAAGAGGGCCACACGCCCAACTTGAAAGGGAAGGGGACCGCACACCCAACTTGAGGAGCAAACCATCTAGAGTCTTCTTGGATTGGGATAAAAATTCATTAAATGCCCTTGGACCATAGTGCATTAATGCTAGGTTGAGTCATAAGGCTTAGGTGTCCCATAATTAATATAGTCATCATTACAAAGATGACTCAAACCCCAAATGGCCCAATAAGAGATGGAACAAGTGTGACCCTAGAGATTAGGCTAGCCACATCTTTCTTCTTAACCTTATCACCTTATCAACCTAGCCTTGCCACTCAAAGAAATCCTATTGGTCCATTTGGAAGGGTAATGATGAGAGATTTACTTGTAAATATAGGCATTTCCTATTGTTAATAAGATCACTGTTGCTTATACTTGGTAAAAGCTTCTGGTTTCTTACATTTGAGGAAGTATAAAATGTGGAAGTTAGTTTCATGTTTGACTTGCGAGACAAAGGGGAGAGAGGAGTGAGATGTGTTGGGAGAATTTTGATAAACCAAAAAAAAGGAGGGAGGGGGGAGAGGGCACAGAAGAGTACAACCAATGAAAAGAGAGCACAAATGCTTTAATAAAGGGCAAGAAAAAGGGGGACCCAAAATGACACATGATTATAGCGCCACATGTCGTTCATTGAATGGGCCAGGAGGGGTTGGCCTATGGAATATTTTCTTAGGGTTAGCGGGTGCAAAAGAGGCCACCAAAGAGAGACAAAAAGAGAACAACGATTATTTTGTGTAATTAAGTCATTTTTTTTAATTTGTGCAATTTATCATCTAGATTTCATTTCGAGCAATCAATTGCTTTGTTTTTACAGTATAATCCACTTGATCAAATTTGATTTTTCTTTTTCTTTTGTTGTCATTTCTCTAATTGATAGCTATATTAGCATCGTTTGCCCTTTTTTGCCAAATTAGCAATGTAGTGTAACTTATTAATTAGACATTGTGGTGAGATTGGTTAATCAAATTCGATTGTACAAATAGAAAAATCTGAAGACTTAGATTGCACAACACAAAATTTTAAAAACTTTAAATTGTAAAAATAAAAATCAAGTTAGAAAAGAATTATTCACTCCCATTTTTTGGATATTCATATTTTCCCGGTTGAACCGGAGACCAGTCGGATGCGAAGTCACTTCTGACCCCAAGCACTATTTTAATGGTTCCAACTCTCAACTAGCCACGCACACGCAGCAACCCAATTGTCATGGAGCAGCAGCCTCCGGCCGCCGCCGCCGCCGCCCCCGGCACGGCTCCCCCGCCGCCGTTGCCGCCGCAGACTTCGGCGGAGAGCCTACCCCACCGCAGCCGCAGCCGCAGCCGCAGCCGCAGCCATCCTCCAATTCGCTCCCACCTCCGGCGCCCGCGGCGACTTCCTCTGCTTCCACCGAATCAATTCCCGCGTCCCAAAACCCTAATCCAACCCCCAAACCCTCGATTCCACCGGCTCCGCCACTCCAACAGTCCGCACCGGCGCCGGCGCTGGCGCCGTCTTCACAGCCGCAAGCCTCTCAGCCTCTTCCGAGCTCTGCACAGCCCAAGCCTCCCGTTTTAACAAGGCCTTGGCAGCAGCCTCCGTCCAGCCTGACGCATTTCTCCTCCTCTTCTTCACCGGCAGCACCGACACCTGCAGTGCCTCCTCAGCGAGGAGGTATTGCCATCGGTGTGCCGGCGCACCACACGAGCCCTCCTCCGCAGGCGGCTCCGTTCTCCTCTCCGTTAGGGCAACATTTTGGTGGCTTGGGTCGAGGTTCGGTTAATGTGCCCGATTCAATCCCTAATGCCAGCGCTTCTCAGGTGTGTTGTTAATTAAAAAAAAAAAAAAAGTGGTGAATTTTGGGGGTGCTTGCCGTGAACTGAATCGTTGTTGTTGGTTTTTGGGGATTTTCACGCATGTTTGGAATAAACCAGGTGCGTCCGGCCACGCCCACGGGGATGGGATCAATCGGTTCGGGCTCCCAGATGAGGCCGGGCGGCGTTCACCAGCAGAGACCACTGCAGTCATCTGTTAGACCTCCACCTTCCCCAGCTAATCAGCCCCCACCTTCTTCTCAAGTCTGTGCTCAGTGGTGACTCGGAATAACCTTGCCGCATCTTTGCTTTGCTTCATGTGTCGTTTGTTGATGCATTGACATGTATGGAGTGTTAGTTTCTTTGATTTGCTTATGAGGCGTGAAATCTGTATTGCTCTCTTCTTAGTTTGTCAGGAGTCAAGTTTAATAATACCAGAATTATATTTGAAATTCAACCAGAGGCAGAGAGGAGCAGTCGTGGGTACTCGGGTCAGAGTTCGGCAACAGTAGTTTGCAGTTCTAGTGCAGTCATTTGATCTAGCGGTTATAGTTGGCACATCGTGATTTTGATTTGATGGTCACAAACATTTGAATGCCGTGTGGTACCCTTTTTTCTCATTGGAGTTCGTTTTGTAAAAACTTTTAAGTTGCTTGCCAAGAGCAATCCACCTTGTTTCAGGGCACCTTGCTTAGTCAGTGGGATAATGTCGTTGCCCCGTGTTCATTAAGAACTTTTGGTTTTTTCTTTTTTTTTGGTCGAATTTCATTAAGAACTTAAGGTAGCAACATTTTTTTCCTGATGGAATTTGCCTATGTTCTTAGATAGACAAATGCCCCACATGAATACAATACTCCCTAGCGCGGCTTGTGTTTACTAAAGCTTATGGGGGGGTGTCCGTATTTTTAGGAGTAGGTGAACATACTTGTGAAGGGAATGATCTTTACATGAAAATGAAAGAATCTGGAATAATTAATGAACAAAATATTGCAGAATTTAAAGTGGTTCTAGTCTACGGTCAGATGAATGAACCCTCAAAGCTCGTATGAGAGTTGGTTGGACTGCCTTAACTATGATGGAATATTTCCAAGATGTTAATGAGCAAGACGTACTGACGTACCTTTATTTATTGACAATATCTTTCGTAATGCCCCACATGAATACAATACTCCCTAACACGACTTTAGTAACACCCAGTAGAGAGTCCCAAGTCCAGGCATCTATCCTAAACATTTAGCCAGTTTCCCTTTTTGTGTTTGCTGTGAAGCCAATAAAGATGGCAGGCTGTGGCCACTCTTAATGAAGTGGACTAACCATTCTGTCTGGGTAATTGTCCTTTATGCCTATTCTATGCCAATACTGACCATTGATGTGTATCTCTCCACTTAAGTTGTCACCGACCAATAGATATTATCACTAAGTAGTTTTAAGTGTCAAATTGTAAATCGTCTGTTGTTCATATATTAATGTGCAATACAAGCCTATGTCTGTTAGCATTGATCTAGGCTTTCACCTGTAATGATAATGTATTAAACCTTGCTATGTTCTTGCTGAGTTGAAAATGTTGATGTGTTACTTACATAATTCCACCTGTTAGTTGCGTGATTCTTGTTTATCTACATTCTATTCTTAGTTCCATTGCCTGTTATATTGTGCTAGCTTCCTTCCGCACAACTTTATCATTTTATATTCTGTCTAACCAATAGGCTCTGTCCAACTTTGGTTTGTTAACTTGAGCATAATTGGTTTCTACTACACTTCGCGATGGTTATGTTTTCAAGTTTAGGTAGCATCTTCTTGAGTTCTTTAATTTATGTTCTTCTTCTTATCTGTCCAGAGTGTACAGGGACATGGCCTATTGAGAGGCTCAGCAGTTGGCTCTCCAATTTCACATTCATCAAGTACATCACAAGGCATGCAGTCACCAAATCAACCATGGTTGTCATCTCCTTCTCAAGGAAAACCTCCTTTACCATCCCCTTCTTATAGACCACAGATGAACCCCCAGTCCTTGCAGCAACGAACACTTATGTCTCAGCAACACCATCCACCCTTATCTACGGCTTTACAGCAACAGTACGCGACACCTGGCCCATCCCAACCTGCGCAATCAAATCAGTCGCAGGAGCAACATGGCCAGCAATTTCCACCATCAAGGACTCCCCAATCTTTACCACATCAACAGATTTCAAGAATTCAAGGTTCAGGTGCACAAAAACCATCCTCTCTCGCAACAATGCAAGCACAACCTATCACTGCACCCATGAATGGGAAAATAGCTGGTTCGGGAAGTGATGAATCTTGCAACAGGATTCTTAGTAAAAGAAGCATCCATGAACTAGTAAACCAGGTAAAGTTCATTTCTTTTATTATGTAATCCTTGATCCACCTTTAGTATTACTTAGGACTTTTGAAAGTGCTTGCAAACCATTTTGAGTTCTTAGTGGCTCTGATGTATGAACTAGAAATTCTGTAGAGCTGTAGGAACCTGAAGGTGACTGAGAAGATAATGTAGAAAATAAGGCATTGGCACATGGGCTTTAACTTTAAAGTGGACGTGATTCTACAATGTTAGAACTTTTTGCTGCATTATAATTCTTCTTGAACCTCCTGTATGGTATGCTGTATTAGGAAGACATACTGTTACTTAGACGCCATTAATTCTTGCCTTCTCTTGGAATATATTTTAGTACCTCGTGGTAGCTTAAACCATTTCCTCTTTTGAATTTGATTTTAAATTATGCTTTCTTTAAGTATTAACAGTTGTTCAATTTTAAAGATTGATCCATCAGAGAAGTTGGATCCTGAAGTGGAGGATATTCTTGTGGACATTGCAGAAGAATTTGTTGAGTCCGTAAGTAATTGAATCCCTCATGTCTTCTTCTTACTTGCCTGTTTCAAGCCATTATTTGTCAATCTGTCATAGGCTTGTTGTTTGTGAGAGAACAATTATGTGTGCTGCAAGGACATCTATTTAGTGAAAAGCATACATGAGAGGACAATGTAAGGAATGATTAGATTTTCTCATTCTAGACACAGTCTATCAGATGGCACATGGATCACTCCATGTCTCTGGGGCCTTTAATTATCTGGTATTTATCCGATTGCGGGCCTGCTGATGGAAACCTAAATAATATTTTTGGACCAGTTATTTGAAGTTTGGAGCAGATTTTTTTGTCTTCCATGTCCTCTCTCGCAGAAGCCAGTTCTGAGATGTTATTCTTCACATTCATTTATCCACATGATATTGTTTTTTTCTTTTTTCCTGATTTTCTACATTGGCATGATAAATATTTAGCATGGATAAGGATGCCCAAGTGGCAATTACTCTTCTTTAGATTTTCCATGCCTCTATTTTTATTGTTGTTATAATTGTTTAATAGATGTGCATCTCTTCTTTTGAGCAGATCACTGCCTTTGGCTGCTCTTTAGCCAAGCATCGCAAATCTACGTCATTGGAAGCTAAAGACATACTACTACATCTTGGTCTGTTTGGATGGAAAAGTTTCTGCAAGTTACTTTTGAGAATTTTCAATTGTAACTGGATAATTTTCTAATTTTTCTATTCCTTCCTACAGAAAGGAATTGGAATATAGCACTCCCTGGTTTCAGCGCAGATGAGGTCAAGAGCTACCGGAAACCAGTAATGCTCTTATCATATATTTTACCATGTTTATGAGCAGTATGAAATGATCAGCTTTCATTTTTTTGGTGCCATGCGTATGGGAAACTTTGGTCTGATATGTTCCTGATTGTCTATCTATTTTGCTGATTTTCAGGTGACAAATGATATACATAAGGAGCGGCTTGCAGTGGTAAGTTTTGGTCCTGAGATTTCATTCCTTCAATATCATAATCCTGTCTACTTGTTATAAATTGATAGTATGTAAAGCTGTTACAATGAAACTGTTGATTCTTAGCTTGATCAACTTATGGAAAAATTTCAGGCCTGTTCAATCTGTTGACTAAATCTTCATTTGGCAAAATTGTTTGCCTAGACATAACGTGTTGAAACAATCTTTTGAATCTGACATTTCCTATTCATATCATGATATGAGGACAAAAATACTAGCTTTTACATCTTTAATTGGGCTAAAAAAAAAAAAAAAAAAAAAAAAAAAAAAAAAACCAACTTCATGTCAAATGACAATTTCGTACCGAACTTGTTTTTTCTTCATAAAAAATCATCAACTTTCATTTAAATCCCAAATCTGGCCTTGTTGACTTGGAATCATTAATTGTCCAACGTGTGACTATTCCACCTTAGCAATTAATCCACATCACTTACTAGCTGGATTTAAAGCACCAGTCATTGTCTTCTTCTCTGAGCCACAACTTGAAGAATAACGGTGAATCTGTTCATAGTCTCCTTCACATCACTGGCACGTCGAAAAGATTTCCAAATTGAATCTTTCCAGCCAGCCTTTGGTCGTGTCATTGTTATTTGAAGTTGTGGACCACCACCCATCAAGAGATGCATGGTTGAAATCCGCTGAGCTCTCAACCAGAATCCTTTTTCTGAAACAAGCCCCAGTCCTCCCCATGAAACTTCGAAGCCTATGTGGAATGGACATTAATCAATTGATCTCACTTAATATATTGGGCTTTAGTGATGGACAATAATAAATTGATTTTGCTGGCAAGTACAGTGGAGTTTCTAAATTTGTGCCCTGTCAAAGTGCTTGTAACGGGGGGCTAGATTTAGGACTTGAGTAAAAGTTAGTGATTTTTATTGAGACTAAAAAAAAGTTCGGGCTAGTTGTCTTTCAAGGCAAAGTTGGTGCTTTTCTTTGGAATTAGCCCTCTTTAATTACTCATGGTACAAGATACTCATGGTTGTCTCATGTTTGGGGAACAAAAAAGGAGGAAAATACCTCAAATTTTGGAAGGTGATCTGTCCTGTGAGAACTTTTGGGAAAGCTAACATGTTCCATTCTATTGTATTAAAGGTTATTTCATATGTCACCATATGGTTAATGCTGACAATTTACAATTAAAAATGCCATATTCGACGTACATTGGTTCTTTTTTATTTCTTTCTTCTTCTTTTTTTTGGTAATTGTTGAAAGATTATTTTGCAATTAGTACCTGTAAAAAAGCTTTTTCGATTGGATAGTATTTTGTATTCTGGTTTGTAATCTATGACTTATTCAGATACTTGGCCAAGCTGTCTGTCTGGTTTGAATAATGGAAATTTACAAGCACATAGTTAGGACCTTTATGCTTAAGTCTCAAAACTTGTTTTGAATATTATTGAATTAAGCACTTTCTCCTAGATACTTGAAATTACATGTCCCTCTTATCCACGTCAATTATCTGATTGCCATTCATAGTCACTAAAATAATAGCTCTTTCTACGTGAATTATCCCGTTTAATCATTTGCTATGACATTTTGTTGAATTCCTTTCCCTTTGTAAATGCATGCTTGCAGATAAAGAGGTCAGTTGCAGTAAGTGAAGTGGTTAATGCAAGGAATGCTCCAGGGCAAGTGGCTAGTAGTGCCAAGGGCACTCTGGCGAAGGCAGCTGCTAACGTTTTGGGTTCCCCAAACTTGAAGAGCTAAAAGTACTCGAAGCTTGATGAGGTGTTTACCAGCAATGCTGGTAGCCTGGTGTTCAGACATCTATTTGGTTGATTAGGTATGTCGGGCATTTGCATGCTTGCAGATAAAGAGGTCAGTTGCAGTAAGTGAAGTGGTTAATGCAAGGAATGCTCCAGGGCAAGTGGCTAGTAGTGCCAAGGGCACTCTGGCGAAGGCAGCTGCTAACGTTTTGGGTTCCCCAAACTTGAAGAGCTAAAAGTACTCGAAGCTTGATGAGGTGTTTACCAGCAATGCTGGTAGCCTGGTGTTCAGACATCTATTTGGTTGATTAGTACATCTTTTTTTTTATTTTTTATTTTTTGTACTTATGCTGATAGGTCTGGGCAAATACGTGGAAATGCTAGATTAAACTGCCACATCATTTTACTGCCGCACACATGCAAAGCTGTTCGTGATGCCATGATGAAAAGGAACATTTTGGTAGATTTTGGTTGTCTTGCTGATGCGAAGGGCTATGCTTGGGTGCTTCTGGGGTGTTCTAGGAATTCTAAGGGAGTGAAGAGGGTGGGGCAAGATGTCCTGGATTATTTGGTATTAGCTATAGTGCCCTCCAGGATGGAATGCAGTATGATTCTCTGTACAACAAATGGGCTAGTGTGCATCTGATGTTAGTGTCATTTGGCCTATGAATGGCTGGATCCAAGGACAATATTTGTCTCCCCAGTTCGTCTGGGTGTCTGAACTGGCAGATAGCATTGGAACGGCAGCTTTTGAGACTAGGATGTTAAATATAATCCCGTGAGCTTTGCTCATTAAATGCTGTAGTTTTCTATATGTTTATTTTCTCGTTCTAGGGTTGTCTCATATCTATTGTGATTGCTCTTCCTTTCAAATGCGTAGTTTCTTTCTTCTTTTCTTTTCCTTTCTGCTTCAGCATATGGTGGTGAACAAACCATCGCTTGCTAATCGATTTGTGATAGGTAAGAAAAAAGGTGATCAAATTCGAGATGAGGTCGAACAAGAAGGTTGCATCTCGATGGGAGCTCTCTCTCCATCTAGAAGCCATGTAGCAAAGGAGCCCCCAAAAAGGCTGGTCTGACCTCTGAGTGATTCGAGCTGCTTGCGGACCACAGAGGAGGCATGACAAAGACATTTGATCTCCAAGCTGAATGTAGTTTTCGACATGATACTCTCCTGCAAAGACTTGAGCAGTCCCATAATTCTAATCGGGGCTAGAAAGCTATTTTTAACAGAGGGAAGAGAGGCCAAGGAAGGTTTGAGCTAAATTTTGTCATCTGTAATTAGTTCTTGAGCGCTTCAGATTGAGAGGAAGGAAAACAACAGACAGGAAGGTTATGTGTAACAACGATTCGTTTGGTCTTTCATTAATGATTACAGCGGACTACCAATTATATACACGTGCATTATTTTGTTTCATATTTTTATTTTTTGTCTCTAACTCGGTGATGGTAGTAGGGAAAAAACTATTCTGGAGTTGTGTCTATTGTTGTAGGTTCCTCTTGACCATTGATTATTTGGCTTCACATGTGAGATTAACGTGCGATCTACATGATTAATGATTGCTGTCCTAAGTGGATTTCACTTGGGGCCAGAGTTGGAGAATAACTTCCAAAATTGAAGATTAAAGTGTACTATATGGCTCTAATCCTTTACAATAGACAAAAGCAGCGGTTGCATGCTCGACATCGAGTTTATTTATGGTCAGTGGTTGTAGGAATAAGCTTCTCAACGGGTTGAACTTGAACTTGCACCCGACATTGCAGACTTTGATATTAATGCTGATGTATTAATGTGGGTCGTTCATGAAAAATTAAGGAGAATGGTGGCAAGTCGCATACCTTTCTGATGTGGCAATGTGGCCGAGAGATGTCATCATCCACGGATATTCTGTGACCTTTCTTCAGTTTTCCTCTTTCTCCCTTTTTCTTAGGACAGATGGAGACACCTTGAGTTTTCGCAATGAAATGATTAGAATTCCAAGTTTTACATATGATAAAGTGAATTATGCATTTGAAAGCTTTCCATCAATCATGTGATTTGTTACTATCAGTAATCTCAAAATAGACAATATCGTAAGCTATGTATCACTTATCTATGGCCATATATACTATAGCATTACTATAAACGACACTGACACCATAACAAACATTGTATGCTCTAACTAAAAAGACCATGTTGCTATTTGAAAATTAACCTAATACCATTAATTGGGTTTTTAGCTCGAGCCATAGAAGTAACAATCAAGCCTACTTGCCCCTTTTTGCTTAGTCAAATTAAGGTTCAACACCTCAAAAAATACACAAAGACCAAGTCGAAGGGTTCAGAAGTGTTACCATCCACTAAAGTCTGAGGGGAATTGATGAAGTGAACCTTTAACAAGATGAGTTTTGCTGTTCCAAGAATCACAGGTGCGACATGCATTTTCATTTTGGCATTGACATGATCATTTGACTGATTACTGCATATTTTCTTTTCGTGATGGTTTGCGCAAGGTATACATCATTTTCGAGCAACTACCGTCAAGTTGAATAATACAAAAGAGGCTTCATAAATTCGAAGAGGAATGAATCTTACCTGATCCCAGAATTGTTATATCATGCGTGCTCAAGTTTGTTTGACCCCGTCCACGCGCGAGTATCTCTCGGGCACCAAAATCACTATGACATTCCTTCATTAGATTGAGTAACATTTTTTTTTAGTAGATTCACTATGACATTTTTTTACCAATTTCACCGTGACTACTTGGCAAGGATGCAGTCAGACCGTCATTCAAGTGAGAACTTACTGCATGAATGTGGTGGATAACCTAAACTGAAATTGGCTAATTGAAAATGGCAGATCTTGTGCGGATCTCACACGGGTCTCATTGTAAAGTCTTAGATTCGATTTAGGGTACTTTTGTTTTGCGCAAAATAAATTATTTGGAAAATATTTTTCTAAAAATGACCGCTTATATCGCTTGAAATAATTAGTCAATAAAAAAATATTTTTATCATGTCTAAACAATTTTGTGAATAATGAAAAAAAAATTAATTATTATTTTTGTAAAAATACAAGTTAACTTTTTCATAAAATATTTTTGAAATTATTTATTTTTCGCAAAACAAATGCATATTTAGTGTATGCATTAGATTCATATCATATGCTTGCGAGCTATCAAATTTAATTACCGAAAGGTGCGACACTTTCACGATGCTTAGCAAGCCAATCATTCATAGGCGGGTCACACTTGTTTTATAAATTTATCAATAAATCTTGCCATATGATTGAGTAAAAAGATAAACATTAGATGAATAGGCCGTGTAACTTTTTCCTACACAACCCACATTTCTCACCAATGAGATTAGTAATTCTCTATACTCACTCAAGTCCACGCGTATCATTTAAAATTGCCCACAAGATACAGAGAGTGGTCCTCGAATTTATTCTTATTGGGAGACGGTGAAATACGCACGTAAGTCTATCACTTCTTTTTCTTAATCTTTAAAAAAAGAAAATCTGTCATATTTTAATCAAACATTTATCCACTTAGAAAATTTCTTTAGAGACTTAGTTATTATTTGTGCAAATAATTTATCTGACGATGGTTGCTTATTTGGTTTTTCCACTGATAGAGACCAAAATAAAAGTCGTGATGCTAAGATTACCTACTACGCTGAAAGAACCGTTCCAACTCCCTCTCCAACAACACCAAAAAGAAAAGAACATCGTACCTTATTTATAGTAAAGATAAATGAGCAGAACTAGAACCATACTTTTAAGAAACCTCAAATCCTCTCTTCAAGGCACAGCTTTAACAATTAAGCTGATACTAAACAAACTCAATCCTTCTACTGCAGCATTTCCATTCAAACTAGCCATGGCCGAGAGGAAATGCAGCTGTTGTTTGGCTCTGCTTGTTGCGTTAGCGCTCCTCTTGGGTTACTCCCAGACGAGCAAAAGTGAGTTCGTTGTCGGCGAGGAGACTCTTGCCAACGCAAACTTAATCAATGGCGACATGCTGTGTGACGAAATCTACGTGGTTCGGGAAGGTGAAACGCTGCAAACCATCAGCGCGAAATGCGAGGATCCTTTCATTCTGGAGAACAATCCGCATATATACGACCCCGATGATGTCTATCCCGGGCTAGTCATCACGATCACGCCTTTTAGAGAGAGGTCGAGCTTGAAGTGATGCAGGAAGAGGAAAATGGAAGTTTGCTGTAAGTAGTCATTGTCTACTTCACTGTCCATGACGCCCCAAGTGCTATACCCAAAACATATTTTTGCTGTATTTTTTTTTTCTTCGAAGAAAGATGTAGACAAAAAAAAAATACTGTATAGCTATTCAGATAAATGATGCGATTGATTTGCTCTAGAAAATGTCTTCGTTCAATCTGCTGTCATGAAATACAGTCTTCAGCGTCCAATGCCTGCAGATTTCATTAGTTCATGTCTGAACAGTTTCTGAAGCACAAGAAGTTGCCTCGATCTGATCTGTGGCGCCTGAAATCGCTTTTGCTCCACATAAACTGAAGCGTTTCGTTTAGCTCCGTTGTTTTTAGGTGCCATTGATGACACGAGCCTATGCATCACATGTTAATACGAATGTTAAGATATGTCTTAATCTTCAGTCCACTGAGCAAAACTCAGCCCAAATTGAATTGCGGAGAACGTCCGGCCCAGGTTGCGGGACGCTCGATTGAGGCGTTATTATAAGTCCGAATAGGAATGGGTCGTCAACTTGCACGAGCGAAATTCAATTAGGATGCAAAGCAAAGAAAGAACCCCAAAAAACCTGATGATTGAAATTAACAAAGGGAGGTCTCCACGTCGACATATAATTGTTTTAGTTTCTTCGTTTTTAGAGGTGTGCTTGTTGACCCTCCCCTCTCCCTCGCCTCTTCCGAGCCTCGCCACCATCCATCCACATTTGCTCCCTGCAAAGACCAGCACGTTGCGCCTTCCTTTTTGACCTCCCTCTCTCTTGTTGTTGCTACATCCGACAAGAACAAACCGGCCACAGCGATGAGCTAGAGATCTAAGGCTTAAGCCGAGCACATCTCAATCAGCACTATCCAAGCACTTAGATCGAAGACCTTGGGGTTGGCTTAACCTAGGTTCGAGATTAGCGACGGTCATAGGTCAAAAAAGGGCAACCGTTGATAATGTCCCGATTCAATGAGCACATAGAATGATCTTCAGGACAAGAGGATATGAATAAGGCGTAGCATGTCACAACAAGACCTTTCTTCCCATGCTTAGAGAGGAGGGGTCATCTTTGTTATGAGAGAAAAAAAATCACAAATATTTTTTTGGTGGCATAATTTTTTAATTGATTACTTGAGTGTGAAACATTGGAAAAAAAATATTCACTTGAGTTCCTCTTATGTGATTATCTAATGATTTGTTCTATGGAATTTTTTTTATTTTAGATTTAAGTCGGACATGATTTTTTAAAAGAAAATTGAAGTCTATAGTGGACAATATTCGATTGAGATGGCAATTGGGAGTTCAAACCATATTGGAGACAGTGGAGAAGAATAAGAAGATGTAGAAGCACTAGATTCAAATTCTTCTTCCGCAGCACCACGCGAAGCCGGTTGTAAAAAAGATCGATTTGCATTAGCAAATCCATCACCACGAGACGATGAGAAGGGCAACAACGCCGATTCTTTTGTTTCTCGACTGGGAATGGAAGACAATGCTGAGTCTCAGATTCGCCAGAAACTTGGATTTGTTCGTGCCAACGACGACGATGTAGGTGCCCTAGTCGTTGGTGGTAGTGAGGAGTTCAAAGCCCGTGTAATCAAAGGGGAGTGGTTCGAGCGGAGAATCCAACACGTTGCACATCATTAAGATCGTCCTCTTTGAAACTGAAGGCCTGACGATGAGTTTTCTGAGCTTGAGCTCTCGATTGATTATCGATCCATGTGCCGCTTTTTCTATTTTCGCTCTTTGTTGTAAATTTCAGAAGCAATTGACCGGCGATTTGTATTTGAAAATGAATTGAGTCGGGGTTAGGGTTTCAATTTCGCTATTAGCCCAAATTCGTCGGTATGGGGCAAGAACAAGGGGCAACGATGTCATTTCCACACTCTTTTGCTGACCTCATTTCCCTGACGAGCCACGTCGGCCAGTATATATTGAAGTAATGTCATGGTATTTATCAAAAATGGAAATTGTTGGCAATACTCAAGTAGACGTTTCTTTTAGAAGTTATGAAATTCAAGTGATATGTTGAAAAATGATAATACCTAAGTGAATGCTACTTAAAAGTTATGATACTCATAGTGTCATTTTCCCCTTGTAAAAATGAGCTTATTTTTAAGCCATTAATGTTAGGTATTTTTTAAAAATCAAAATTGCCAACGGCACTTAAATGAAACTTTTAAAAAAAAATTATGACATTTTAGCGATCAATTGAAAAGTTATAATACCAAAGTGAATGTCACTTAAAAGTTATTAAACTTATGGGTCATTTTCCCATTACAAAAATGAGCTTATTTTTAAGCCATTGACATTAGGAGAACACGTATTTGTTTGGCCACCAAGAAGAAAGACGAGTTCAAACTTCAAGACTTCGACGCTCATGATGGTTTGACTTTGACCGCAAAGCGATGAATTATTCTTATGTTCAATATGACGGTGGTGTGTGACGCCTTTGGTAACTCTAATGTGGTCAAACAATGTGACGGAAATATCAAAACCCGTTCTCAGTTTTCAACTTTAGAATTTCTGGTTCTCCAAGTCTCCGACGAACCTCTCGCCTCCATCACCTACAAACTCTCATGTCTTTTATCTAGGGATGTGCAATGGAAACTGATCAAATCAAGAACTGCATGGACTGAACTAGACTAGATGCCTTTCCAGTTCCGATTTCATAAAATTGGAACCGGTGGTTTTCGGTCTAGTTCTCGATTTCAAGGTGAGAACCGGATTAACCGAACTAGACTGATTTTCATATATTTTTATTTTTTTAATATCTTAAAGTGTAAACCTAATTTACAAACGCTTTGCCCCATGTGTCCTATCTTCACTGAAGCTCACGCTCGACCCCCTGCAAATTTTTGGAAGCCTGAGGGGGACTCATGCATGGCTTGAGCACTCGAGCATGGGTGTTTAACGCTCTTCCTAAATGCCCATAATGCTTCATTGCCTTTGAATGATGCTTCAATTTGTTGAGAAAACTCCTTCCAAATTTCAAAGTTGATAAAAATTTCTAGTTCTAATGTTTATATTAGAACAGGCGTTGGTACCAGCATATATCATTTTGAGCAACTTTCAAGTATTTTATACAAAGTCTATTATATTCTAGAAACACATTTACAATCCAAGTGAATTTCTTGCTCTTATGGGTTCAGAACGTAACAAGGCTAGAACAAAGTAAGTCCAAAACGAGACTTATCGAGAATATGACACGGGACTAGAATGAGACAGATTTAGAATATAATCAACAACGGCTAATGATCTCATTAAGGATTTCACTTTCCAAAAATATATATTTGACTAAGCCAACCACTAATTGATGAAATCAATTCTGAAGACAAGTTCCAAATAAGGAAGTTATACTTATGGAAACCAAGATTCTGATTATATGGACAACCATAATTAACTAGAATTTTTCCCCTTTGTCTTCAACAGCCAAAATCTCTTTGAATCATTCTGTCCAACGGGTAGATTGGAATATAATCGTCTGATGATTGGCTAAACGGCTAGTGCAGAATGAAGAAGTATTTAAGGAGATTAATCAATCAAGAAGATAGAGACGTGAACCTAAGATTCCAAAGTCTGAAGCTAATCTCAATATTACTTGTTTTCTTTTGTGAGCTATAAAAGTTGTGATCGAAAGAGAGAAACACCAAAAAGAGTTACTTAGTAAATTAGTGTGATCTACCACTGTGTGTTTACACTCATTATTGTAATCTCTTGTTGATCCTATAGTAGAACGCAGGTAGTAGGTCGTCAGCGTGGAAAAGTAGACATAGATTTAATCTAAGCTAGATTACTATAAATTTCTTGTGCAATTTTATCTTCCCTTAACTCTTCTTCCTTCTAATAAAAAAAAAGAAAAAAACTCTTCTTACTTAAGTCTATTACACACTTACAGGTTATTTAAGAAGTCTCTTTCATCGCATAACAGATTCTGATCTTTATTCAAACTTGATCTTGACTTATTCTATTTAGTGTTTATTTGTCAAGATTTCATTTGATCACCTATTCGTCCCTCTCTAGATGTTCGTAATAGTGTTATCATACTTAAGATTGTGTGATGATCTTGTATTATGTCCATGATGATGTTGTTTTTATAAGTTCTATTTCCACAAATTATGTTTGAAGGTTTCGTAAATGAAGAATGGTTGATGAAATGGAATTTGCAATTCAGACGAAGCTTAAGAAAAATTAAGGTAATAGGTTGCGAGAGTGGCTAATAGTTATAGAATGGCTATAGAATGCGATTAAGATGAAGTTTACGAGAAAATAGAATGTTGCTCTTCCTACTAAATGTTGCAATTCAGTAGTGTATGCCTTTGAATGATCAGTTCATTGGATTGCCCGAGACTTGGCGGATTGGTCCATGGTTCTGAAAATTGAGAATCTATCCCTCTAGTCTAGTTCCTGGTGACCACTATTTTCATCACCTAACACCATCAGAAAAATTACCAAAAAAATCTTAAATCTATTGTAATTGTATTAATACACTCCTAAGCCCCTAAACCTTTTGCATTTGTGTCAATTTTGGCCAAGTGGTGCTGACATGGAAACCAGCTGTCCTACATGACGCGGCTAGTGCTAACATGGACAATTGTTAATAATACTTTGATATTTTTCGAATTATTCCCTCTCTCGTCTTTCCTTTGTCTTTCTTTTTGTTTTTTTTTTTTCTTTCCTTCTTCTTTCTCTAGCTAATCACTGGACCTCGGCGATCAACCAAAGAGAAGGGCCATCGAAGTTAACCTCGCCAACCTTTGGCGAAGCTCACCCCCACCAACCACTGGCGTGGGCAAGCCTCGCCCGCCCCTAGCAAGGCTCAACCTCGTTGTTGCTGGGTGAGATGTCCTTTGCCATGGCTGAGAATCGAGTTCCTGCAATTTGTTCCCACTAGTTTTTCCTGCAATTGAGTTTCCATAAGTTCTTCTTGCATAATCTCTACACTTACCGAGTGAATGTCTTCAACTGACATCACCAAACTCCAAAGCATTCTTGACCAACTAAATATATCGATAAATCAACAGATTTTGTTGCCTCTTTGTTGAGACAACACTATAGCCAAAATCTGACCTCATTTTCACATGTCGTCCAGAGTCAAATTCTTCCCCAATGTGCTTCCCAAATAAAGTAAATAAATAGACTTTATCCATATCAATCTCTAAAGAAATCATACTTTCGCATGGCTTGAAATCGTGTTCCTACAAGTTGTTCACCCAGTCATGACGAGGCTGACCTCACTTAGCAATGGTGAGAGCAAGCCTCACTAAACTCAACGATGTCAAGCTTTGCCAGTGGCTGGGTAAGGCTCGAACACACCAACTAGCAAGGTCGAGCCTCACTAGGGGTAAGTATCCATCTGAGGTCAACCTCGGATCGACCCTAGACCAGTTTAACCCTGCTGGTCCTAGTCCGATTCTCAAGAGGACTAGGTTGGTCCTTGGTCTTGATATCCCTGCACCGGCACTATGTGAATTAGTCCTCAATCCTAGAAGTATAGGGTTAGTCCAAACTGGACCAACCCTAACTATACACACACACACATACATATAATCTTTTAAATATATTATATATGATATTCTTATATCCATTCTAAAGAGCAAACCCTAACTTAAACGGCGTCAAACGGCATCAAACGGCCTCCTCCTCCTCCAGTACTCTTGTTCTCCTTTATTTCTTATCCTCTTCTTTCTTCTTTATCCTCTTTAATTTTTACTTGACAGAAACAGCTTGGTGCTCAATGCTCGACGTTCGCCCTATTCGCTACTCAATGCCTGTGTCGCTCATTGCTCAATGCTTACGTCACTCCCCTCTCTTTGATGGCCTTACTGGTCATCGAGTAAATTAGAAGGAAACAAAGCCCTAATTAAAAACCCTCTTCACTCGTGAGCAATGCTTGCCGCTCATCGCTTGCCTCATGACTCGCCCTTGTCTCACGACTCGCCTATATTGATGGATATATAATTTAAAATAATAGATTTGTCTTTTTAGGGAATACAAAAAACAAAATAAGAAAATTATCAGTTAGTCTCGAGTTAACCCTAGAACCGAACCTAACCTATAGGATCAATCCAATCCTTGGTCCCAAGCTCAATCGGGTCAGTCCTCAATCCGAAAAATTGAGGACCAACAATGTGCAGGTTGGTCCCTAGGCTAGGTGCTAGACCGACCCAACCTAGATCATGATCACCTCTAAACCTCACCACAGGATAGCTAGGCTCACCCTTGCTAATTGCTAGCGAGAGCGAGCTTCGCTAGAGGCTGGTGAGGGGCCTCCCCTTTGGCCAGTTGCCAAGGTCTAGTGACTAGGGAGAGGAAGAAGAAGGGAAGGGAAAAAAATGGAAAAAAAAAGGAAAAAACAAAAATAAAAATATCGAAAAACATTTAAACATTATTAAAAACTATCTATGTTAGTGTTGGCCGCATCACATAGGACAGCTAACATCCTATAGCATCGACCTACCAAAATTTGCCGAATAGACTGAATTGACACAAAGGCAAAAGATATGGGAGTTAATTGACCAAAAAAAAAATTATTTATGACTAAATTGGCACTATTGCAATAGGTTTAGGGGTTTTTTGGTAATTTTCCTTTACCCATCTATTGTTGCCATTGCGATTGTGGGCATAGTTTAGAAGGCCTTAGAAGAGATTGGGTCGTAGCTAAACTTAGGATTTTTCTTGGGGAAAATTAAAAAAAAAATCATAAACCTATTATAATTGTGTCAATTGGATCCTAAACTCTTTTTTTGTTTGCCTATTCAATCATAAATCTTTTGTATTTGTGTCAATTCAGTCCATCCGACCAATTTTGGCCACTCGATGCTAAGGTGGATGCCAGCTATTCTGCCGACATTAATGTGGATAATTTTTTAATAACATTTTGTCCAATGATCGACTAAAGGAAGGAGAAGGAAAAAAAGAAGAGAAAGAAAAGAAAAATAGAAAGAAAGAAGCGACCGAGTCAAAAACGAGGGCCGGTCATCGGATTGAGGCGACCTTGTTAGCCAATGGCGAGGCTTGCCTCGTTGTCGCTAGGCAAGGGCAAGCTCGCCCAAACACTAGCAAGGCTGACCTTCCCTAGTGATAGTGAGTGCTTACCTTGCTAGATCTAATGAGATCACCTTAGTGTAGTGATTGGCCCTCGCCTTTTGCTGGTCGCCTTGGTCCTATGACCGGCCAAAGGAAGGAGGAAGATGAGAAAAAAAAAAAAAAAAAAGAGAAAAAAATAAAGAAAAAGAAAAAAAGAATTTAAAAAATTGAAAAATATATTAAAATACTATTAAAAATTGTCCATGTCAGCGCCGGTCATGTCACATCAACACTAGTTGTACCATATCAACACCGATCGACCGACAAAATTTGGCCGAATAGATTGAATTGGCATAATTATAAAAGGTTTAGGACTCAATCGGCTAGAAAAATAAGTTTATAACTAAATTGACATAATTACAATAAGTTTAGTATTTTTTGGTAATTTTCGTTTTTTTTTGTTTTGGTCGAAAGAGTAAGGGGCTGTTTGGTAACGTGCCAAACAGTACCTGATTATGATTTTTTGTTCCCAGAATCAGTTTAGGACGAGAATCGCGTTTAGTAAAATTTTTGTTCCCGGGAACAGATTGGGATGAGAATTGAGAATAAAAAAAAATGTGATTCTCCGTCCGAGAATCAAAACAAGAATCAAAACGGTAAAAGTCCCCTTCTTCCCTTCCGACATCGCGCGATTGCCATCCACCACCACCCGCCGCCGCCGCCGCCGCCCGCCGCCGTCGCCGTCGGTCGCTGTCCGGTGCAGCGAGCTTGCGGAGGTTGGCCAAGCCGGGCGAGGTCCGGCGAGCTCGCGGAGGCAAGCCCGACCACCGGGCGGGGCGGGCCGGCCTCGCCGGTGGCCGGGCGAGCCTCGCCGGCACTCGGGCGAGCCCCACCCGGCCCGCCGAGGCTCGGCCTCGCCGGATCGGGCGAGGCCAAGCCTCGCCGGTGGCCGAGGCCGGCCTCGCCCGGCTCGGCCGAGCTCACCGCCACCGGCGAGGCTCGCCCGGCCCCCGGTGGCCGGGCTCGCCTCGCGGGGCCGGGCGAGGCGGCCGGCCACCGACGAGGCTCGGCCGACGAGGGCCGCCCTCGTCACGGCGGTCGTCCGGTCCGACGACCGGCCAAATGAAGAAGAAGAATAATAGGAGAAAAGGACAAAAAATAAAAGAAAAAAATTTAAAAAAAAAGGAAAAAGAAAAGGAAAAAGTAAAAAGTAAAAAAAATTATTTAAAAATTAAAAGAAATTAATTTGAAACATAATCAATTAGCACGGTATCAAACGCAATTCTATTCCAGAATCAAAAATTTTGGACGGTTACCAAACGCGCTTTTACTCGGGAATCGGTTCAGGAACGAGAATAAAAAATAATCATTTCTAGTCAGAATCAGCTCCCGGGAACAGAATTGTTACCAAACGCGCCCTAAGGGGTTTGGTGGTTACATTATGTGTTTGGTGTCGGAAGTTTGCGTGTGGTAGGAAATTAAGGATACAGACGGAGGAATTTTCGAAAAGGAAATTATATTTTTGTAAATATGACAAGATGTGAAAATGTAAAAGGGGTTTCCAATGACAAAACTCTGGATGTTAATGTGGTGTTATTTTTAAGAGTAAAGGAGGGTAAGTGGTACTATAAATGAAATGTGAGATGATTTTGATGTTTTCCCATTGAAAGAGGAGAGCATGAACTCCCCCCATGACGAGTTCCACAATGGCTAAACCCCCAGAGAGGTTACTTTTTTAAATCACTCTCGAGGTAGTAATCATTTAAGGATGGATGTTAGCTTGAATATCATTCAACATGCCCTCTTCACTTCGATATAGGACTTGAGGTGCCGCATTAGGCCCATCAAATACTGCACCAATCACATATACCAGGTCAGAGGTGAAATGAAACTCTAATAGGCAGCACTAACATGAGATTTTTTAACCGTAAAGATAACCTGAAATATTGTACTTATTATCCAGCAAATTCAATATTTTGTCACTAGATTTAACATAATTTGCAATTGGTGGGTTATCACCAAATAATTCTAAACTTCAATTCATTTGCAATTGATACCCTGTGACAACTTTTTCCCTTACCTTGTTCAGCATATTTAATAAATAAATAAATAAATAGAGATTGCAACTGAAATATACTCAGCTTTTAGTCAATTTAGCTGGAAAATAATCATAGTTATCAATTGTAAAGAAGTTAAAGTTTAATCTAGTGATTGAAAACAAATTACGATTAGTCAAATGCAATTGGCATGTCTAGACTAAAATACATTCGCCACAAAAAAAACTTGCCCGTGATGCTTATAGACTTGGAACCTTGCACTTGCTACAAAGTTTATTGGACACACATCAAATTATGGTTAATAAAACTCAAAATGCAGAGTCGTTTTTCTTCAATTTAGTCCTTAAACATTTCAAGTTGGTCTCAATTTTAGTTTGGAGCTATCCATGATATTATCCCTATATTTCTCATTGACTCACTTGATTTTCAGTATTTGAGATTTCAATTCGATTTACTGGAGATCTCATTATATACCTTTCGGAAAAAAAAATTTAAGTTATACAAGTACAAGCATTTAAAAAACTAGTTCATAACATTCAAAGATGTTAAATTCATATAATAAATTTTTCAATTTTTTTCTTACTGAAAAATAAATAATGTTGACATTTGAGGGGAGAGCAAAATATATATCTTAAACAATGGGAGGAAAAGGCAATCTGAAACTTCAAACGCACATTTGGAAAGAGTAGACCCAGCCTTTTTTTTTAGGTCATAAGAGCAGACCCAAAACGCACATGTTCCTGCCCTGCCATTCAATTCATTACAAAGAAGAAGCAAACCTCGCCACCTAAAGTTGAACTCATCATATAGAGCACGTGGGCCAGCATGTACCCATGCCCACTTTACCCTAACTTTAACACTAAACAATGCACAGTTCACACACAACGAAACCCTAAATTACAAAACTGCGCGCTCGAAACTTCTGCCTGAGCAAGACCAGGATTTCTTGGTCCAAATAGAGCAACTTGTTTATGTAAGACGAGGCAAAAGACGTGCTGATTTTAGAGGTTGAAGACTTCAGGGCACAAACGTGAACTTGAATCCGTCTCTCTGTGCTGACGAATCGAGCTTTCGAGATCCCCTCATTCACACTGCATCAGCCTCCCTCGCGTCCTTTACTATGAATATATGATTACGCAAGAATTGTTTGACGTGCCGGATGAGCAATGACAACCCCAGAAGACAAATGAAGCTTCTTTGCTTCCGTCCCTAATATTTGCACGTAATCAAGTTGAGTGATTTTCCGATTCTCGACCCGTCTAAAAAAAAAAAAGAGAACTGGCTTTTTAATAATTGAGATTGATGTGTACTGCTAAATTGAATTGAAATTAACTTTTTACCAATTCAAAGCCATTTTCTTTGACGATAAATCTTGTGACCTCAAGAGAGAAACCGCTAAACATTATTTAACAAATTATCGTATGATATGCAGTCTATGTAATTTTGTACAATTTGATATCTACCAATATTTGTATAGATAATTATAGTTTGAAATATTGACTGACTATCCAAATCTAGTGATACGCGAGAGTTGCGTAACAAGTTTATTAGGCAAGTTGTGTATTTAGAGTAACTCATATTTTAATTATCTAGAAATTGACCAACTTGCATCTTTTTTGCTATTGGTCTTTTAATATTTGTTGTCCTTGGTCCCCACAAAAACTATGATCCAATTCCTATTACAATAACGATAGGAATGACGAAAAATAACATGAGATGGATTGCGGGTTTATCATTCCTAAAAATAAATATTTTATATATTATTAGCATACTAAACAGGGATTGAGTAAGACTCACCACTTGCAATGATTCATGTAAATTAAGTCCATTGTATCTTACCCAAAAAGGAGTGCTTCCACGTTTGTTAAAGTATCTCGCCATAACTCTTTGATCCGGTTTACGCGCAACTTATGGCTGTGCCAAAGGAGCCCTAAAATTTAATTCTAGTTATAATTATTTTTCTCAAACTCATTTTTATTGGACACCCAATGGCTCGTAGTGTCCTTTCGGCCTTCGACCGAACCACTATATAAGGAATAGTGCATGTAATTGATATCCCTGTCTCATTCTCAAACTCAATCAACCTCTCCTACCATCAAATCATCCTCCATTTTGCCTTCATTCTCTTTGACCCTCTCTCTCCCCTATGGCCACTCAAAAACTTTTCCTCTCCTGCCTTCTCTTCTCTCTTCTCGCAGGTTCATTTCTCCCCACAAAATCTCTCCTTATTCCTTCACAGAACTCCTCCTCTTCTTCTGTTGGGTCCGGTCATTGACGATGATAGCTTTTCTTCCCTGGCTTTCTGCAGGGCACAAGGCGGTTCACGGCTCATCTCACCACCACCACCACCACCACCATCACCACCGCCACTCCTCTCAAAGTCACGAGGAACCCACGTACGCTTTCAACGCGACGAAGCTGTTCGTGTTCGGAGACTCGTACGCCGACACAGGGAACAACAAGAAGTCGGAGGCGAGCTCGTGGAGGGTGCCTTACGGCATCACTTTCCCCGGAAAACCGGCCGGGCGCTTCTCCGACGGCCGCGTCTTCACCGATTTCGTCGGTCGGTACACTCACTGTACAACCTTCCCTTGCTCTCTCAGTTTCGGCCTGGGGTATCAACTTCAAAGTGCATGATTGCTGTTCAGCATCAATTTCACATTCTTTAAGAAAAACAAATCAAAAAAGCAACTTCGTGTCCATCCCAAGGTCTTTATCAAATGCACTTTACATTACATCTTTAGCTTTCTCTTCCTGGGGGCAAGTAAGGCATTTGCTGTAGCTCCATGTAAATATAATAATTTATCCATGGTGGGGTTCATGCCCTTCCAGGTTCGTGTTGCTTTACCTGAAGAAAACAGTGATTACTTTTCTGCTTTTTTTTTCTCATTCGTTGCATTATTGAGGTTGCCTTTTCTTCTTCTTCTTCTTTTTTTAATTTTTTCTTTGGCCCTCTGCTTTCTATCTTGTCAGATCAGCTTCCCCTCTTTCCTTTTCTTGCAACCTCACATGCTCTCCTGATCTGAGAGTCGTACAGATTTCGTTTCGCGCGTCAGCAGTACGCGCAAAAAATTATTCGGCCTTAATTTTAATTATTACTAGCAAAAAAGAAAAAAAGATAGAGAATGTTTATTTAAATATGTAAAGAAGGGAATAATGGTTGACTATTCGACCTATTCTTAAAAAAATGTAAAAATGTATCTGTAAATAATTCTGGAATTGGAAAAAATCCAATTTAACAAGTGCAAAAAATTAACTATTTTGTTCACTCCGACATTACAAATTTATCTGTAGTTTTCAATAACAAAATATAATATTTTCATTAACTTCGTAATACTTTGAATAAAGTTTGAGATTCTGAAGTTATTGTCTGAGTTTGTTTTACATATGACATAGATATGCTAAAGAATTAGGGCACTCATTTTTCACCTCCGTCATCTATTCAAACTACCTTTTTTCTAAGTTCAACTTGTCAATCTAGTGTAATTTAGGCCATCCACTTTCAAGTCTAGTAAGTCTATGAAAAATAAACTTTTATCCCAACTCCAAAATGTGGCTTTAAACAAAAATTCAAAGCCAAAAACATAAAATACTATGATTTTATCACTCAACTAAACCTTTGGAGCTCCTAATTTAAAATGATTTATGGAAAGTCCATTTTTTATGGAGACATCTAATTTTACCAACATAAATAAACCCTTTCGGTAAAGATTTGTTTATGTTTATTGAATTCCTGTATCGGTCGATTATTATCTCAATGTGTATGAAAACACTTAATTAACAAAAAATGGAGTCGGCCATTATAATTCCCAAAGGCACTCTTTCCTTTTGCAGCTAGATTTTTCGGGCTTAAGTCGCCCATACCTTACCAATGGCGGACGAAAGTGAACTCAACGCGTCTCAAGTACGGCATGAATTTCGCTTACGGCGGAACAGGGGTGTTCAAAACCTTGAGCTCCGACCCTAACACGACAGTCCAGATCGACTACTTCCAGCGCCTGATCGGAGACTCTGTCTACACAGCCGCCGATGTCCACTCCTCCGTTGCCCTCCTCACCAACTCCGGCAACGACTACTCCGCTTACATAGCCAGGAATGGCTCCTTCCAGGTACTTAAATAGGCAGACCACATCATGGTTCCGCTCTCGAAAATATTCCCTTATAATACATCCTCCAAGTATCTAATGAAAAGCTTCCGATCCTGTGAATGATTGAATAATTGATACTTGATATCACCGTTCGGGCAAATCTGAAATTGTCCATGACATGCTGAGAGCGGGACTTCAAGCAATCAATTTTTTTTTCCCTCTTGTGGGTCGATTTCAAAATATCTGTTTTTTTGAGAGAAATTAGACTAATTTGACATCACCAGAGACAAGACCTAACAAGCTCTTGGGCCCAAACAGATTAAAGGGGTCACGTCATTTGGAGAGCCCGTGACTCTCACAACACACCAAATGCCCTCTTCATATGCGTGCAGACACTGCTAAATGACCAAATCCTTGTACTTGGTTTGCCCGTGAGTGACTGCTACTTGAGCCTATGTGAGCAATGTCCTTTTGCCACAAGCGTCCCACTAGTTCCAGGGGAATATATTCGCCTGAAATCTATTCATCACAGCCGTTAGATCAAATAGGTCCATTTTGTTGCATGATTAACATTGAAATAACCAAGCCTAAATAAGAAATTCCGGTCATTTTGACCCGTTAATGAATAGCACTTGTTGTTGAGAGCTCGTAATGCCTCTCTAGGAACAGTATGTTTTGTGGTTAAGATGGTACTGGCGCAATTCCACTCCAGTCGAAGACAGGCTATTTACATCAGGACCGGACAATCTAATTCATATGATGCCATTCTGTTCTTGTATGAGATGCGGAATGTAACAATTGATGACACTGACAGGACATGCCGGCCTTCATCACCAAGGTAGTGAGTCAACTCACCGTGAACTTGAAGCGCGTCTACACACTGGGCGCGAGGAAGATTGCCGTCGTGGCTCTCCAACCCTTGGGGTGCCTTCCTAATTACAGCTACGCAACGTCCTTTCAAAAGTGCAACGACACCGTCAACTCACTCGTCGGCTTCCACAACCAGCTTCTGAAACAAGCCGTGGACAAGCTGAACAATGAAACTAACCCTTCCACTTTCATCATTGTCGATCTGTACGCTGCTTTCACTTCGGTCTTTGAGAACACTGGTGCGTAAATTTTCTATGCTTGATCGTCCGATGTATTCATTTGCTCTAGCATATGGTTCTTATTTGATCCTCTCCTCTCAAATTGAACAGACCCATCGAATATCCGAGGTTTTTCAGTAGCAAAACACGACTCTGAAATATCTGTGTCCAACATTTAGATTTTGTAACTCTCATTTTGTTTTTACAGAGAATTCAACATTTGAGAATCCATTGAAGCCATGTTGTGTGGGGATGAGCAGTGAATACAACTGCGGGAGCGAGGATGCGAACGGGACGAAGAAGTACACAGTGTGTGAGGATCCCGCTGCTTTCTTCTTCTGGGACATGGTTCATCCCACGCAGGCTGGTTGGAGGGCTGTGTATTCGACTCTTGGACCAAATCTCGATCAACTTTAGGAGTTTCTGGAGTGCTAGTCTCTTAGCTTTTCTCTTGTAATTGCTGTTACTTCTCCATTCAATTGTAATTTTTTTTCTTCATTTTTAGGATCGAATAAATTGTGTAATTGGGTAGATGTGATAAGAATGAAGTTTTCAACTATGCACTCTTATTTGAGCAAAATACAGCCCTTCTTTATCTTGATGTGGCAATACAAAGTTTGGGTCGACTTACGATTTGCACACCTAAATTCGTGGCAAATTGCCTTAAGCGGGTTCAGTTTTTACAATTTTCCACTCAGTATTTTGAAATTATTGTGAAATCCTCAATGTTATCCTTCCAGTCTATTGTTATCCAGCTATCCCGAAAGATAGAGGAAACGTAGGTGATTTGTGGTCGACACGAGCAAGATGAAAAGGCCTGGGATCAAATTCGAGTGATGATGGTGTGGATCTTTTTGTTGCGATCACATTTCCCCTAAATATGTCCTGTGTAATTTGGCGAAATTGTGACCGTGCATAGGATTATGTCCGGTGAATAATGACCGAAAGCATGGTATTGAGGAGCTCATTATCCATGATCTGAGGTTTGAAATATGTTCATTGTCATTAAGGTCTAGAAGTTCTATTATTGCTGTGTAAATTCGAGTTCTCATTGTGATAGGAGGAAGACGAGGTGAGGAATGACATGAGAATAACAAAGACATGCAAAACAAATAATAAAAGGGATATAAAAAAAAAATAGTTCAGCAAAAATATTAGAAAATGGATTTGGTTTAGACTTGATGTAGCATGATTTGATAAAGTGGGCTTGGGCGAGGTTTCATTCTAAGTTGGGCTTGTGAGGTTTCAAAGCCTAGCCTAGGTTCTTGTGAAGTCCGTGTCTGACCTTACACACGGACTGGGCCCAATGGCCCAATCCGAGTCCCCTCTTATCAGAATTAAAAAATCGAATAATAATAATAATAATAATAATAATAATAATAATAATAATAATAATAATAATAATAATAATAATAATTTTAAAAACCCCGAAATAAAATATAAAAAATAAAAATAAATTGGAAATTGGTCAAATAATAGTTTTTTATTGGATTTTTTTTTGGAGGGGAGGGTCAGAAGATAACTTTGCATTACTAACGATCAGATGAGTAACATGAAGTTCCAAGATCAAGACATAAAATTAAACATAGTGAAAGGGGGGATTTTCTTTCCCGCTCGGTGGTAGAGAATCTGTCTGGTGGGCCTTGGCAATCTAATCTGTTATGTGATTTGCAACTCTCGGCTCATAATTCAAAGAGATTCCATGTAGTTGGGCCATTAACTGTCTGTAGTCCTCAATAATGGACCGGGCAACCCAAGGTCCTTCCATCCGACTTGTGACACACTCAACAACGAGTGAATTATCAGAGACGACTTCCACGTGCAGAGGATGAATAGAGTTCAGTTTAGTTCATGCTATTATACTTTCCTTCATCCAAGACAAGGCTTTTCGGACGGCTAGGGCTTCCGTAATTAGTATTGAAGAAGCTCGGATCTGTTTGGCAAATCCGTCAACGAAGATCCCTCATTTGTCTCTCTACATATTTCGGCCACCGATCACTCCATTGTCGAACTGCTCCGAGAGCTGTCAACGTTGAGCTTGAGGGTGTTTGGCACTGACGAGCTCCATTGCGTTCGTCCCGACTTGGGTCTCGTCTCTCCTTTCGTCTCTTTTGGGGTTCCATTTCACAGAAAGATGGACCATGGTGATGGCTTCTTCGATGATGGATCTCAAGTTTGGCCTCCTCCCCTGAAAAACCAAAGTATTCCTTGCCCTCCAAATCTGCCATAAGACCCCCATGAACAAAGCTCTCAACTTTGGGTTTGGGGTGAGATGTTCGCAAACCCATTTATCGATTAAAATGATCATTGTAGGAGAAGCACGTACTTCCAACTTGGGGTCTAACCAGATTTCTTTTGTCCAGTCACATATTGTGAAGAGATGTTCGAGCGTCTCCGGAGCTTGGCCGCACAGCGAGCAAGTTGGTTCAAGTATCATCATCCTCCCATGTAGATTTTCTTTAGTTGGGAGTGCGTTGTTGCAAATACTCCACAATAGGAATCGAACTTTTGGGAAGATTTATGGTTTCCATATTGTATTCCATAGCATTTTAGGGGCTTAGTAGGATGTTGATGGTTGTTTCTCCGTTTTGGTACTTTCCTGAGCATGTATTATATTGTAGCCGCTCTTGACATGATAGATCCCTGCATTGTTTGCTATCTACACTAGTTTATTAGGTCTAGGGTTCACACTGAGGGGAGTTGTTGTGATTTCTTTGACAATTCTTTCCTCAAAAATAACGTTGAGTTTCAAGTATACCATTGACCTGAGTTTTTCGTGTGGGCGATTGTACATAAATATTATAGATATGTTAAGTATGCCATTTATTGTCCTTCTATTATTCAATCTAAACATAATTTTGAAAAATAAAAAGTGTTTTGATGATAATTAAGTCCTTCCTTTCGATTTTTATTTTTTTTAAGAACAAGCCACCAGAAACTTCAAATTATGCATAGTATGATACATGTACTCTAAACTAATTCTTGCATGAAAAACCCTCAAACTAGTACATATATGATACATTACGATCCATCAAGTTTTTATCAGATGATTTTTAGCCAAAACAAAGTCATTTTTGTTTCAATTAAACCCAATATGAGCTCTGTCAATGCTGTGTACTTTCTAGTGTCCATATAGGCAGATTTTTAACTGTGCTAATTGACAAAATCTTGACAAAGAGTAAATATATCACACGGGTATAAATTTGGGAATTTTGATGTCAGATGAAAAGTTTTAATAAATGGGTCATAATGTACATAATTAGGTTTTTTTAGTAGTTTTTGCCCAATTTTTGACAAATATAAAACATATAGAAAATCGATTTCTAAATTCTTGAGATTGGTAAATTGTTGCTTTTTTTTTTTTTTTTGCTGCTAAATAAAATTAAATAGGGTCATATGCTTACAAGAATCTTTCATGTAACTATACCAATTCAAACCCATTTGTTTCACAATATCTCCTATGACTTCAAGGGATGAACTAAACTGTTACATAACTAAAATAAATAAGCATGATCCAAATGGGCGATTTCCACTCTAGAATCGAAAACCTCTCATTAAGAATCAATTCGAAAAATTTAAATTAGGAATCGCTCATTAATTCCATGGAACCATCTAGGAACTGAAACGTCAGTCTGGTATAGTTCTTGAGTGGGTCCATGGAACCAGTTCCATGTAAGTGCATTGTTCAACGTGGTTCAATTCAACGCAAAACTAAACTCTCTCTAGCTAATTTAGTCTAGAAAACAAAAGAAAGCATGAGTAATTATATCCCACGCCGTTAATACAAAAGAAAGTTTACACGAGAAACTTCATACATCGTGAATTTTTTTAGATAATGAGTGGTTATAATCCTCAAATTAAAGGTGGTTAAGGTCGCTTGTGTAAAATTTCATGTTTACACTGACGAGATATATTCTCCTATTTAAAGTTGGGTTGGACCAATCATAACACCTCCTTTAATTTAATGGACCAAACTTAAATTGACTGAGATGCCTCCCTCCTTGTCAAAGAAACGACCACCAACGTGTTCTTGGCCCTGTTCTTGGACAGGTGGTCGTCCACCATCCCCATATATGTCCTGAAGAGCTCGTCCATCAACACAAAATGCCTCCACCGAAGAGAGACTCCAGCATCGACTCCACCGCCGTCCGCACCATCTTCGCCACTCTCTCCGCGAGACGCGAGTAGGACTATAGGGTAAATGGCAAAAGCATTATTATGAGTTTGAATTTT
Organism: Eucalyptus tenuipes; assembly: GCA_014182365.1. Classification (NCBI taxonomy): domain Eukaryota; kingdom Viridiplantae; phylum Streptophyta; class Magnoliopsida; order Myrtales; family Myrtaceae; genus Eucalyptus; species Eucalyptus tenuipes. Next base: position 28,345,916 of record CM024547.1, on the reverse strand, counting down.
TTTCAAATATATATACCGATCCTGTCCTAATGAGCAGGTGGACGATTCCATACTTAGAAGAAAACGGACCGGTCCACGTGAGAACTACCTGTTTCAAGACAGTCTAAGCTATTTCCAGTTTTTTTGCGCACTTCTATTATTTATAGAGAGGTTTAAATATTGACCGACCATCCAAATATATGGCGAGAGACATGGGTTGTGCAATAAATTTATTACATAGTTTACGAATTTAAAATAGCTCATATCTTATTCACCCAAAATAACCAAACGTGCATATTTTTATCATTAGCTAGAACTTACTTTTTGTTTGTTAGTCAACACTATTTGTCGTAGCTCTTATAACTAATATTTATTTAATGAGCAGTTATCTCTTTAATTAATGAGAAACGAAAAAACAAAAAGAAGAAAAGAAAATGATAATGCTGCTGAAGTGTTCACGTTTATTAATTTTCATTAGAATAAGTGTGTAAGTTTCCTTTTTGGCAGTGCACATTGATAGAAGTTGGACCGTAAGGAACGGCATGTCAAACGATTATAGCATTGCTAGTCGTGATCCAGTTCTTTCACTTTTTGACCAATTTTAAATGCAAAAGTGAAGGCCTATTTCCAATAAAAAGCATCAGCTTTACTTTGAGTGACAACTCTGGCCTGAATATTTTTTTTTTTTTGTCTCATAAAAGATTATCAACTTTCACTGTAAATCCTAAATTTGGTCCCGTTGACTAGGAATTGTTAATTGTCTAACGTGATTATTCTTTGAGCTGCAGCTTCAGGTGATTGAAAAAAGGCAATAAATCCTTTGTTAACTTTTATTCGATTCCCACGTCGCTTGACTTCACTAGAAAGTCAAAAAAAAATCCAGATTGAATCTCTTTGGCCAACCTTCATCATTTCATTGTAATTTTAAAGTTGTGGACCACCTCCTATTGAGAGACATCATGGATGAGATCTGCCAAGGTCACATCCAAAATCTTTTTTTTCTGAAACAAGCCCAAGGCCTCCCTTGAAACTTCAAAATCTATGTCGAATGGACATTAATCAACTAATATAATTTAATATATAGGCTCTACTAATGGACATTAATAAATTGATTTTGTTAGAAAGTATAGCACGGGAGATTTTAAGACTGTGCCCTGCCAAAGTGCTTATAACAATCTACAAAATCTCAAGCTTTAGTTAATGGGGCCAGATATGGGAATCAAATAAAAGTTAGTGATTTTTATTGAGACAAAAAAAATTTGGGCCAGAATTGTCACTCAAGTTAAAATTGGTACTCTTTTTTGGAGTTAGCCCCAAAAGTGAATTGAGTTTTTAATTCTTGAGATTGATGGATGCTACTAAATCAAATTAAATAGGCTCATTAGCTTGTAAGAATCTTGAAAGTAACTTTATCATTCCAAACCCGTTTGTTTCACTATATCCCCTATAATCTCAAGAGAGGAACCACTCAACCTCATTTTTAATGAAAATTTATATGATACGTAATCGGTGTAATCCAATTGTTATGCAATCCAACATCTATAACCATTTACATTAGTAGTTACAGTTTGAAACATCGATCAATTATCCAAATCAATAGTGATAGTTGTGGATATTGTGACAAATGTTATTATGCATATCATATATATTCTTTCAATTATTGACAAATTTAAAACATAAAGAGGATAGAGTTTTTAAATATTGAGAATGATGGATGGTGCTAAATTTAATAAAATAGGCTCATATGCTTATAAAAATCTTGTAAGTAACTTCACTAATTTAAACCCATTTGTTTGGTAATATCTCCTATAATCTTGAGATATACGATCACGTAATCAATGTAATCAATGTGATCAAATTTGTTATGCAATCCAACATCTATCATCATCCATATAGGTAGTTATAATTTGAAACAATGACTATCTAAATCAATGTTGATCATGGTGGATTGTGTAACAGATGTTTTTACGTACGCTTTTCCAATTATTGACAAATTTAATACTTGTAGGGGATTGATTCCTTAAATCTCGAGATTCATGGATGCTGTTAAATTGAATTAAATATGCCCATGTGCTATAAAAATCTTGCGTGTAACTTTACTAATTCAAACAATATCTCCTCTAATCTCAAGAGAGGAACATTACTTCATTCTAATGAACTTTTATACGAGATTTCTAATCATTGTAATCCATAAAATCAAACATTTTGCCAATTATAATTATAATTTCAAATGCAAACCAGCTATCCAAAATGGGGATAGATTTGGATTATCTAACAAATGATTTATAAAGATCGTATATTTAAAACAAGTGCTAACAGCGTTATCCACACATTTTTCAACTGCACAAAATGAGATCTAACACTTATTTTATTTTAGATCTCAAATTTTCTTATTGGCTCATAGACCTATTTCCTCTGCGTCTGCCTTCGATTCAACGACTATATAAAGAAGGGTGCACATACTCAAATCTCAGTAAACCTCTCCCAAAATCAAAACCATCCTCCATTATTCCTCCCCTATGGCCGCTCAAAAACTACTCCTGTCCTTCCTTTTCTTCTCTCTTCTCGCAGGTTTCCCATTCCTCCCGTGCAAAATCTTTCTTTCCTCTACAGAGCTCCTCCTCCTCCTCCTCCTCTTCTTCTGTTGCGTCCGGTCATTGGTGGTGAATGCTTTTCTTTCTTGACTTTATGCAGGGCACAAGGCGGTTCAAGGCTCAGCTGACCACCACCGCCAGCAGCTCCAACGTGACGCCCACTCTTCTGACCGTCCCGAGGGACTTTTGTACCCTTTCAAACCGACGAGGCTGTTCGTGTTCGGAGACTCATATGCGGACACAGGGAACAAGGACAAGGCGGAGGCGGAGGCGAGGTCATGGAAAGTGCCTTACGGCATGACCTTCCCCGGTTGCCCGTCTGGTCGTTTCTCTGACGGCCTCGTCTTCACTGATTTTCTCGGTCGGTAAACCTGTCGTAACCTCACCTTGCTCTTTTAACCATGTCAGATCAGCTTGCTCTCTTTTCTTTCTCGCATCCTCACATTCTCTCCTGATCTGAGATACGAACAGATTTTCATTTTCACCGCTAGTAGTACTTCAATATTCGGCCGAATTTTCAATTATTACTAGCAAATTTTAATAGTTGAGTATTTGACCTACTTTAAAACCTCTATTTTCGAATAATTTTAAGATTGGGAAGAATCAATTTTAAAATGTACGAAAGACATAATTTAATGATAACGATGTAAATTCTTCTTATTAACTTTCATATTACTTTGAATAAAGTTGGAATTTTTCAAAGTCGTTCTCTATGTGGTTTAATTTTTCACCTAATGTAGGCGATTGACTTTTTTGGGTAAAGTGTAGGCGATTGACTTTCAAGTTTAGACATTTTAAGAAAATGGAACTTTTATCCCAACTCCACAAGGTTATGCTAAACAAAAAATAAAATCCAAAAACATAAAAGTAATATGTTTTATCACTCGACTACATTTGTTACTACCAATATAAAATTTACGGGAAATCCATTTCTGATGGAGACATTAAATTTGCGGACATAAATTATTCCCTAGGCATTCTATTTAGCATTCTAATTTCCAATTCCTCCGTTTCTTTTGCAGCTAAATTTTTCAGAGTGGCGCCGCCGTTACCAATGGCATGGTGGCCGCATGCGTACGGGCCCCATCTCAGGATGGGCGCGAATTTCGCTTATGGCGGAACCGGGGTGTTCGACACCTTGAGCTCCGACCCGAACATGACGGTCCAGATCGACCGCTTCGAGAACCTGATCAGAGATGCCATCTTCAGGGTCGCCGTCACCCAAACTTCTGTCGCCCTCATAACCAGCTCCGGCAACGACTACTACACTTACCTGGCCAAGAATGGCGTCTCATTTGTATGTCAATTTTAAATTATTTATTAGATTAAATTGACATCACCAGTGACAAGCCTCTCTAGGAACAAATTGAGGTGCCATATGGTGTGCATGTGCCGTGCGGGTGATTACATTTCAACCTAGACAAAGCTATTTACGTTGTAATACTATTTATGTCATAATGCGATTCTGTTCTAGTATGATATACGATAGGTAAGAATTTGATGACTCAAACAGGCGCTGCTAGGATTCATCGACAAGGTAGTGAATCAACTCGTTGTGAACATGAAGCGCGTGCACTCACTAGGCGTGAGAAGGATTGCGATCACTGGTCTTCCACCCTTGGGATGCCTTCCTCAGATCACCTCCACGACGTCCTACCAAAAGTGCAACGACACCATCAATGCGCTGGTAATGTTCCACAACGTGAAGCTGCAGCTGGCCGTTGATAAGCTGAACAATGAAACGAGCCCTTTCACTTTCATCATGATCGATCTTTACAAATCTTTCAGTTGGGTTATCGGTATGTAAAATTCTACACGCTCGATCATCCGATTCTCGGTAATCTTCGCCCGACATTTAGTCTTTTCCTCTAATCTTATTTCTGCTGCAGAGAATACGACGACTTTTAGGAATCCATTCAAGCCATGTTGTATGGGGGTGAGCAGCGAGTACCTGTGCGGGAACGTGGACGCAGACGGGACGAAGAAGTACACGGTGTGTGAGGATCCTAGTGCTCACTTCTTCTGGGACACGGTTCATCCTACGCAGGCCGGTTGGGGAGCTGTTTATTGGAATCTTCTACCAAGTCTCGTTCACAATTTCACATCCCTTCCGTAGAAGACTTCACTATTTTCTATAGGAATCTTTCCGTTCAATTTGAATTTTGTTTTATGCATTTTAGGGAACTTGGTCAATACATTTTAGGGATCGAATAAATTGGTTATTTGGTTATTGGGGTGAAGTTTTCTTACGTGCACTTATTTGGGCAAAAGTTATATTTTGCTTTTTCCTACCCCCCAAATGATGAATTGGGGCTTAAGTCAATTCGAATCCTAATCCTATTATGCTCTAGCAGTCCTCGCGGCCAGCCACGAGCTTTCTTTACCGGGGGCACTGGACCCCTAACTTAGCTAATTGACATTGGAGATTTTCCCTTTGAGGCTGCATGCTCAAGTCGCGACACTTGGGGCCGTTGTGCTGTGGGCTCGTGGCGATGTCCTTCCTTTCGATTTCTTGAGCAATCACAATGGCCTTGGAGAAGAAAGCTGGGCCGAGGTTAGGGTTAGGATTGGAATTGTCTTTAGCCCCAATTCGTGGATTTGGCATAGATTTTTCTCCCGCTAAAAACAATCCACGATCATAAGGTTGGCATTAATATACTCAATTTACACTCTAAAATTTTTCTTTAATTGTCAAGTATTTAATTTCCATATAGTTAGCACCCTTAAGATACTTGTCATTCTTAAAGAAAAAATTGGAGTTATCACTACAAATTTTTATCAATTTTCAGTGGCCTTGCAATATTGTATCACAAGTCCTGAAATAAAGTTTCGCATCCATAACCAATGATTACTACCTTAAAGCATCCCACAAACTTAGCCTTTATAGTGGATGCAATAATGACACATTTTTCCATGAAATAACCCCTCTAGCAAAAGGAAACAAGCAACCAAAGGTTGATTTTCTTGTATTAGCACATATGGCTAAGTCTGAATTTAAATATCTAATTACCAATAATCCTATCTTTTATAAGGGAGTATATGATACCTTGCAAGTATCTACGAATTTTCTTTGCAACTTTCTAGTGATCCAATACAAGGTTACTTTGATACATACTCAGCATTTTGATAGCGAAACTAATGTTTGATCTAGTGTAGGTTTGAGCAACAACAGATGCATAATGAATACTCTTTATTTGCTATTATTCTTATTCATTTTTTGGATCTTGTATAATGATCTTATTCTTATTCATTTTTCGGATATTGTATAGGCTAAATTTGTCCATTTCTAAATTGGATACTCCTGCTGAACATTTATTCCTATTTAATATATATAAAATCTTAATAAAATCTTATTACAGAAAACATTTTGAGACAATCCTAACAATTCCTATGATCTATCATGAAATATTTTTATTCCTATCACATTTGTTGCCTCGCTTATATATTTCATTTCAAAATTGTTAGGGAGACAAAATAAGATCATTAGTAGCAAGCAAATGTCATCACATACAAAATTAGAAAAATAAACTTACTCCCACTTTTCTTCATATATATAGACACACCAATCAACAATGTTTTCCTTCAAATCCAAAAGAAGTTATGATATTGCTAAACTTAAGATACCATTGTTGGAAGTTTGGTTTAGCCTCTATATTAACTTCTTAAATTTACACACGATGTGTTCCTTTCCTTTAACTAAAAATGCCTCAAGTTGGTTCATATAAACCTCTTCCTCCGATATCCCATTAAGAAAATTAGTTTTGACATCAATTTGGTGTAACTCTAAATCATAATAAACCACTAAAGTCATAATTATTTTAAGTGAGTCTTTGTTAGAAACTGGTGAACAAGTCTCCTTATGATCAATGCCTTCTTTCTAAGTAAAATTTATAGTAACAAGTGTGGCCTTATACCATTCGATATCACATTTTAGTTCACACTTGGTCTTGAAGACCAATTTACATTCGACTTTTTTACATTTTTCAAGCAATTCAACAAGATCTCAGGCTTGGTCTAAGTTAATTTCTGACTCTTGTAGATAAACCACGTAGTCATTAAAAATAGTTAACATCATTTCTCTTTGAGATCTTCTTAATGTTATTTGTTATGGTTCAACTACTATGGATTCAATACTGACAATTTCACTATAGAGTATTTGATCATCTATTTGTTGTTCATGATTATTGTTTGATTGAACTATAATATAAAGAACGACAACTTTAGAAGTTTTGGTTGTATGAACTTCTATCCTAACTTTTTGAACGCAAGCATAACACATTCATATATAACTCATCATACTAGTAACCATTTCCATTAAAAAACGATTATGCATTTCTACTACATCATTTTATTGTAGCATACCTAGCATCGTATATTAAGTAAAAATATTATATGTTTCAAGGAATTTAACAAATAGACCCGGATATTGTCCTGATTCATTTTATTTTCCTTACTATTTACCATATCTACTTGACCTTACTATTTTCATCATTTTATTTAATTGCATCTCAACTTCTTTAACATACACCTCAAGTACATCCATTGATTGAGATTTATCATGAACTAAGATAAATGTAATTACAACATAAAAGATATCAATAAATGTGATAAAATAACTTTCTCTACTATTGAACATCAAAAGGACCACATATATTAGTGTGTATAATTTCAAGAAATTTTGTACTTCTTGTGGTACCTTTACTAGGGCTTTTTTAGCTTGTTCGTCAAGCTTTCGAGCCGCTCTTTCAACTACCGCCTAATCTCCCAACATGCTCAAGAATCGAGAGCCGTCTAGGGGCTCGATGGTCAAAGGGAGCTTGCTTATAGAAAGAAGATAGGCCGGTCAAACAAAAACAACCCTATAATGGATTGAGTAACATAGTGCCACCTAGGAGGAGCTCATGCCTTGAGAAAGAAAGCAGACTACTAAAGCAAAATTCTCATCAACTAAACTATGTTTAGTGCCAACATTATGATGCAGGGTCATTAAAGTCTCAATAAAAACATTATCAAGTTTAAATTTATAGTGACTATTACATAAAATTACAATTCCAATAAAATTATTTTTCTTAGTTAAACTGAATAGAACTAAACTTATATGAAAAGTCTACTGCATCAAGTTTTAGTAAAAAGAAAGAAAACTAAATTGCTAGAAAATGTAGATACATAAAGGGTTCAAAACAAATTCAAATAATATACAGTATCTAAGATTAACCGAGAAGTACCAACACCTTCAATCGGAACTTTGCTTATATTCCCCATGGACACATAATTCTTGTTTCGCTTTGTGGTTTAAATCATAAAAATCTATGCATCATATTTGAAACATGAGTGATGACATCATAATTAATCCACCAAGTATTATAAGGGCCTCCAATAAAATTTGATTTAAATCATATTAAAGCACAAGGCTTATATTTATTTTCAAACCAAAGTGTTCAACTCTATTATAAAAGTGATACTTAACAAGAGTGTGGTCCTTCTTGTGGATTTGAAAAACCTTAGAAGAGTCATTCATATTTTGTGATTCTTTCTTCTTGATCTTTCACATTTTCTTTTGGAATTCCTTTCAGCTTCTCGATGACTTAAGAAATGTAAAGAAAGAGCATTCTGATTCTTTATCCTTGTTTCCTTTCGAACAAGCACACTAGCCAATTCATTTACATTTCACTTATCATTTATGGTGTTATAATTCATGTGAAATTGCCTATATTGTTCATAAAGCAAGGAATTAAGTATAAACTATACTAAAAAGTACTCATCAATGTTCATTCCCAAAATCTTCAATTTTGTTGCTAAATTCGTCATCTTAAGTGTATTTCCATGCATAGTACGCAGACAATCATATTTCATGGTAGTCAACCCAAAAAATAGTATTTATCAATTTATCAACAATTGACTTAGGACCAAGTTGAGAATGCTCTTCCATGATTGCATAAAGTCTTTAGCACTGTCGGTTTTGTGAAGAGGAGTCTTTAAGTTGTTTACAATTATTTTTCGCATAAACATTAAGCTTAATCTCCCAAGTTTTGTGGAAAGAGCTTTCATTATTGTTACTCTTATCAGTAATAGCAATCAATTCTTCAACTTCAAGTGCTAAATCAAGATTCAAGACACATACGTAAAACTAGACTTCTTCACAACAATTAGATAAATTCATTCCATTGAATAAAGGAATAAACGAAGCATGTGAATGAAGAGAAATATGTACAAATGCTGCAAATATACAAGATTACACTCATGCATTAATGCTTTGAGAATATCACATAATCAAATTCAAATTAAACAATATATGTACATCATAGTTTTTCGGGTGATCATATGATATACAAACATACAATAAACCATAATACTGCTAATAATTTTTATTCGGTAATTATAAATAAACTCATTAAACTTCATTTGATATTTTTGGATGTGCAAACAAATTTAACAACTATCACATACATGAATTATAAGAAATTGGTTAACCTTTGGGTGAATCCCTAAGTCATTATAATAGATTAACTTAAATTTACCCATAACACCAATAAGGATATATGACATATCAATATCAGTCATAACATCAATTATTCATGGGTAATTAAATAAAATATTACACAATTTAAAAAATTCAAGAGATTTTAAGGTTCGGCCACTTTAATGACAAACAAACTATCCATAATTTAATTTTTAAGATTGTAAAACACGATAATTGTTTCGAAAATTGATTATCTCTAAATGTTAAGATTTAATTACTTTCGTGATAAATCATCATAATTGTACGAGAATCAAACTATACATTGTAATGCCTTAAGTAGATATATTTATTATATAATTATATGATTACATATAGCAAAGCAATAACCTGTTGAATATCATGAAAATATATATAAACCAAGAGCTCTAAACCCAAACAATATTTTACATGCGATTTCATTGAGCAAGTACCTATATTAATCAATTTGATGGGTATGCACGAATGCACGTTTTTAACAAGCAAAACCATACATATTTTTAGTAGGGTAAAAGCCACCAAAAACCCTAAACTATACCCAATGTAATACATTTACTCTAAACTCTTTTTTTTTTTTTGTGATACCAAAAACCCTAAACTTATATTTATGTGACACATTTACCCCAAACTTGCATAGTATTACATATTTACCCCAAACTTCTTTAAACCCTAAACTTGTTTCCATGTAACATATTTTATCCCAAAACTATGGCGTCATAGAAAAAGTTTGGATCACCAAAAAAAAAAAGTTTGAGGTATGTGTATCACACAAGTAAAAGTTTTAGATTTTTGGTGTCACAGAAAAAAGTTTGGAATAAATATTTCACAATGGTCAAAGTTTGAGATTTTTGGCGTCTTTTTCCCTTTTTAGAAATCAAGAATTCAAGAGATCCTAAAGTTATGCTCTAATACCAACCGTTAGCTATAATGTGCTTTAGTTATGCAAAGAATTAAAAAATCTTAAATCTTCACGATTTATTTACGACAAGAGGGATGAAGACACACCTTTATCTATAACAAATAAATTTGAGAAAATAATTGTTGGAGAGATAAGAGAAATGAAGAAATCTAATTTCTCTCCCTTAATCACTTTTTTTTGCTTAACTTGTCTTATCTTGTGGACAATAGAATACAACTATTCATTTTCTTGGGTGAAGAGGGGACTAGATTCTTTATAAAGGCAATCAATAAATGCCTTCCATCCAAGCATATAAAGAGTTGCATCTTTCTATAAAAGTTGCACTTTTTCATCTTCATAAGAGTTGCAATTTTTCATAGCCACTACGTTTTCATTAATTAATAATATCATGTGGGCTACGATTATTCTTACAACAAAAGGCAAGGTCACAATCGACCTCTCTAGCAAGTCGCAAACCAACGAGGGCTGGCAGCTTGCCTCGCCCACTAGCCATGCAAACTTACACTTCCACTTTGTTCTTTTGTTAGCAGCGGAGATGGTGGCAAGGACCTTGCCAGCTTTGCTCGAATCTAGCGAGGGACCTCATAGGTGCAATGGATGGCGGCAACTAGGAATGTGCAAATGAGCCGAACCCATCCAAATCACCCGGAACTGAAGCGGACCAAACTGGCCCGGTTTCGGTGGGTACCAGTCCAATTCCCGGTTCCATGGGCAAAACCGCTCATCCACCCGCCCGGACCGGATTGGTATTATAATAATATTTGAATTTTTATATTTAAAATTTTTATATTATTAATTTGGTTTTTGACTTTTGATTTGATTTTTAGTTTCTTTCACTTTCAACATAATATTTTGGCTTCTAGCTGCTTCTAATTTCTAGTTGTTGTTGTGGTTTTTTTTTTTTTCATTTTCTTTTGTTCTTATTAAGAATGTTGGCTTATAATTTTTTATTTTGACTTATAATGAGACCGGTTCCACATACTTATTTTTATTTTACTTTCTGATTTTGCCACAAAATAGATAGGGTTTTTTTATTTTACTTGTTATATATTGTAACAATAAATGGATAGGGCTATCATTATGTATACTCAATGCTTGGTGAGATTGTTTATAGTATGGACTTTATAGTCAAAAGAGTGGAGATATTTGGTTGATCTTTAGTGAAATTGGTTCCATGGTCCAGTTCTCGAGTGGATCTACAGAACCAACCAATGGTTCCTGTTTCCAATTTTTCGAAACCAGTCTTTAATGGGTGATTCCTGATTTTAGGTCAAGAGCCGTTCATCCGAACTATACTCACCCCTAGGAGCAACACCACTGCCTTGTGAATTGCACTATTCCTCCCATTTTCCTTTAATTAATTTTTCTTGTGTTTTCAGATATTTGTTTTTCCTAAAATTTGAGAAAACATTTATACTACAAATGCTACGTAACGTGTCGCGTTAGCATCTAACGGTCACACCAGCTTCTCCTCTTAAATTTTAAACAGAATGATAGCCTGTCAAAAAAAAAAGAGTATATATTATCCAAAAACATAATTACTCAGTACAAAGTAAAAAAACCTAATTGAATATTTTATAATAGTTCAAGATAATACTGACTCAAGAACTATATCACGATATATGTGCTGTACCATAATCATCCTTTTCTTCATTTATATAGATAATCTATCTTCTTTTTATTTTTTGGTCCAAATTGTATGCACCAATGATTTTTGCATATCCCTGCAGTCTATTGTTTCGAACTAATTTCCTCCTACAGACTACAATTGCCCAATTCAAGTTCGGTCCGCAACAACTAGGGTTTGCCCTAGTGGCCGCTCTTCCAACATGGAAGGGGGAGGTGGGGGTTCGAATCCCCACTTTCTCGGGGGGTCGGGGTTGGGACGATTTAATTTCAGGTATGGATTTCGAGTCCCACGCCCTGCAAGGAGGCGGGGCAAAACTCTGAGAGAGAGAATTAGAGTAGGACCGACAAAAAAAAAAGTTTGATCCGCCAATATTACTTGAGCTACCGGCATCCGCCCACAAGCAAGCGCTCTCAAAGTTAAAGACGGGACCTTGTTTTTGGGAATATATCGGTTTTGATATTTGACAAGAGCTTTTTCTTCCATCCATTCTTTAAAATTTTTAAATTGTTTAACCAAATTATGATAATTTTTCTAATCAAGTTTCCTCGATACTAAATCCGGTTGTTGAAGCCGCGGTGTCCATTGGTGTCGGCAGTAATTTTAGTGCAGAAAACTCCAGCGTATAGTGTATATTAAGAAATCTCAATACTTAAAACTATGTTTTGGTCTTCGGCTTCAGAGTTACCTACCTCATTCATCAATTGGTAATCTCCCAGAAAAAGGTTCTCTCACCTGATATATAGCAACTTTAACTAATCAGAGTCGGAAGCACTTGATTATAGAAAAGTTTAAAGACTCGATTGAAAAATTAATTCAAGTTCGAAGATAAAGCTTTTTATTTTTTTGTTTTCAATTTTCAAAGATTGAAACCTCAAACCAAACCAAATCAAATCACTTACTCCTTAAAACCAAACCAAACAGTAACCAAAGAGACTAGCATATTACCACCCTTAAAAAAAAAAAAAAAAAAAAAAAAAAATCGGCCATCTAAACATCTTGATCAAAATTAAAATCAACAAAAGTCCAAACTGAACAACATAATAATAAGGCTCCATTTGTCTAATAAAAAATGAATAATTATAAAGAATATCGTTCTAAAAACAATTATTTGTATTGTTTACAAAAAAATAAATATTTTCATCATTTACAGAAATATCTAGATATAAATTATTATCAATATTGAAAACATTTTCCAGTGACTAACTATTTCAAATAATATAAACAATCGTTTTTCAGAAAATTTTATCCATGAAATCAGAGTCCAAAATCTCTTCCCCCAAATTGCACAAAAATATTAACTTGCGATTTATGAACCGTTTTGCAAAGTTGCAGAAATAGTCCGATATACAAAGACTGACAGAAAATAGGCGTTGTTAATGGTCGCAGGGGACCAGCATCGCACTCACGCCTCATGGCGAGAACAGAGCACTCGACGCTAGGTGGCTTTATCAATAGGAAGAGGAGAATGCAAAAAAGCAAAACTTGCGTGGGTATCCCATACATTAGCTTCTACTACAATCTGAAGCACGACTTCAATGTGCTATCTTTAGTCATCTTTCTCTTCCCTGCTCGTGTTAATTCAGCCTCAAAAAGTCACGATAAGCAAAACTCACACCTTTCAGGCTTGCCTCCAAATAAAAGGGCGCTGAAAGACTCTCTCTCCCGTACCTTCTCATGCCAAAAATAGAGAAGAAACCGACTTAGCTTGGCATTAGAGCGCCGAGGTAAGAAGAAGCTCAACCACGTTATCTTGTAACGGAACTCATGGTCACGGTAAATACCAAAGAAACCGAACCGTCTTCTGGCCTACTTTTTATTTTTCTCATCCTATTTCACAATCCTTCTGAGAATTTCAACAGAGCAACCGACATTGACGGCCGTGGATGCTCTTTAGCCTCGTGATCTCTTTCCTCCTTTTCCTCGCCTCTGCTGCTGCAACCGCATCAGCTAGCTTCTTTCTGGTGTATGCATCCAATTGTTGATGATTCTCTTTCCTGACAAAAGATGCGTCACTAACACTCGAGGAAATTACTTCACAGTTAGGAGCGGCAAGGTCCTCACTTATTCCATTCTCATGTTTGACACAAGATCCAGTCCCGATGGAACTTGGGAGCGCAGGTGTAGGAGTCACTTCTTCATGCAGGTCACCCCCATCCGATGGAGACTCAACTGGGATTTCATTAAGATCATTCTTTATTCTGCATCTGGTGGGGCTAGAAGCTTCTGACTTGACCATGATAGGCACATGGGAATTGCTATCCTCGGTCTGTGTGACAGTTCTCGAAGAATTATCGCTGACTTGGTTTGTTGTGGAGTCTTCATCTTCTTTATCTTTGGGGCAATAAGAAGCCTCCTGGTGCTGCACACTTCCTGGATCAGGAACAGTGAAGAACCACGGACATGGGAATATATACAAAGGAGGCCTCGGTATAGACTCGTTTGTCAAGTTTTCTTGTTCATGAAATGTATTGAGCTTGCAAAATGCTGGCACTGTTGCACTTAGTGAGACACCAGGAGTACCGGGAGGACCCTCTTGCGATTGGCCCGTGTTTGTTGATTGAAACACTGGAGGCCAGAAAAGTGGTGCAAATGGACTCCTATACCACAGCAACGGGCAATTTACCTGTGGAGTAGACATCTGAGCAGGTGCTTGCCTTCGCTCAGCTGGCGGTGTAACCTCTTTCTCCAGCGTCATTGACTTTGCCATCTGCCAAATCAAGAGATGTCATCCACAGAAAAATATTTGGCATCTTACCTACAATTTTAAAATCAGCTATACATACCTGTGCTTTAAGCTGCTTATTTGTAGTCTCCAGTAACTTATACTCTCTCAAAGCTGACTCCTTTCCCTGCTCCAAGGATATGAGCATTAAAGAAAAAGTTCATGGTTCTCAACAGCATTTAACATGTGTCAGACGGAAGAGAAAAGATTGGGAGTTTAAACTAGAGCTTCGGTCCATGAAATTAACACAAAACTCGATATTCATTCTAAAATGCACAGTCGCCAACAATTACAGGAGAGAAAAGGCTCGCTTACTTTCTTAAGCTTCTCATTTTCTTGAGTAAGCTCAGCAGCTCTCCTGGTCAGTTCTTCACATAAAGCCTGCAGAAATTAATTCTCCACTTAAGGGGAAAACAAAATTAACAGCAACATATAAGGTTAACCCGATTAAAGGGAACAGCTTATTGAGCATTGATATTGGCATTAACAAGAAGTAATTCATTATTAAGGAATTCAGTAGCACAGCCTATAACAGGGGAATTAAACATACTAATGATTTGACAACCTTGATCAAGACTTGATAAAAAGGAGACCTAGAAAATCTCCCTAGGAAGAATACCAACCAACATATTCCAAAATGGCCTGGAATCTCTATCTATGAGAAAATAAAGATATCCGATCAACTCTCGAAATGTATAAAATCTGTCACATACAAGCAGAGAGCTTGCTAAATAACACATACAGCCCAAGCAAAATGATTGTTTGTCATCCATATGTGTACCAAAAAACCATACACTCCTTCTCGTCCACATACCAAATTGTTTCATATTCAGAATGGGAGAATTTATAGGTATGCAAGCATCTGAAGGGTAAGGAGGTGGCTAGATTCTGATGTAGCTTAGGTGTTTTGGGTCCTTGCAGATGTTTCTCAATCAAGCAGAACCCTTTTCATTGTTAAATTATACTAGCCAAAGTGTTGCCACATATCATAAACCAATATTTGCTTCATTTTTAAAATTTTCCCTATGACCATTAATTTCCTATAGTAAGGTCATCCACCAATGCATGTCACCCCAAAAACCCTTTAAAGTCCTCTTGATTGTAACAGGGAAAACAAAAAGGTCACAATAAGAAAACCGTAAAACTACACATATATGAATCTTCAAGGTAATTGAAAAATAGTCACTTGCAAGCTTGCGAGATCAGAAGAAACTCCCTCACGAGATAATGTATGTAGACATAGACAGTCAGAAAAAACAAACCAAAGCAGAAGAAAGCACACTGCCCCCAACGAGCAGAAAGAGAGCGTCTCACCTGCCGCCGGCGAATTGTACGCCTTGCTGATTCCCTGTTTGCTAACACCCGCCGAAGCCTCTTCTCTTCTTTTTCAGCCTGAGCGGGAGAGAGAGAGAGAGATCCAAATGAAGCTTTACAAAGACGAAAAGAGAAGAGGTAGCCAAATGACAACATAGCACCTCGCTTAGATTTTGTCTTGAACGGCTGACACCTAGGGACAAGTAACTTGTGCTGCACATGTTGCTCCCACCATTTAACAGATCAGTGTCCTCTTCAGCCTTCACTTGCTCTGCAACTACATTAACACTCACGTTTTCAAGCTGCTGCTCGCACAAGGATTCCTGCCACAGAACAAGGGTCGCTCGTATTTGATCTAACCGGTCACAAGTCTTGAAAAAACAATGGAATTTGGCAAAATACGATAGTCCCAAAGACTCGCCATTGCCGAAATAACATCTATCCACCATTGTCAACACTGGATAATCATTAAACTTGCCATGACGAAACAGTATCTATCTGCAGTCAACACGTCAGCACTCGATATTGATTCGCCGAAGCATAACATTTTCATAAGGTTAATCCCATAAAACATATTCACAACCGAAAACCAAGCCTAATCCTCGGTCTAATCAAACACGGTAGAGTGATAGAAAACAATCATGAATAACTGGAGACTACGAATCGAGCCGAAATCTCAGGACACTACTAACCTCCGGAGGATCAGCGCGCCGAGCCGCCGAGCCGCCGGCGGGACCGGGCTCCAACGCCGACCGACTCGGCGTCCGCCGCTGCGGCTGCGGCGCCGGCGCCGACTCGCTCTTGGCTCGCTTCGTCATCCTCCTGGCCCTGCTCCCCCATTTCCCGCCGGAGCCTCCGGCGCTCCGCCGCGAGGGGAAATGCGCCAGGCCAGCCAGGGCCTCCGCCGCCTCCATCTCGATCTTGACCATCCGATCCGCCGCCGCCGACGCCGCCGGCTCCGCATCCATCGGAAGCGCCGCCACGGAACAGAGCGAAGCAGCCCACGCTGTTACTTCGCGCGAAGGAAAGCGCGGAGAAGTGCGGGGAGTGCGTACTGTGGAGAGAGACAGAGAGAGATAGAGAGAGGGAGGCAAGGAGAGAGAGAGTGTCTGTCTGTCTACTGAAAGAAGACTGGGTTTGATTTCGTGCCCACGGATCGTGAGCGCGCGACACGTGTCGGGGCGACTCGGGATGGGGACACCCCCCGTGCTAACTTGTAGCCCGTCGCGCCCAAACCCTTCCCAATCACCGTGTCGATCCGCCCGCCACGTCTCCCCGGGTCGCGCCACGTAGGACGGGCCTCACGTGCGGGAGGGGCGCGCACGTGCCGTCGCCCTTCGGATTAGGAGTGGGCGGGGATGGCGGGGAGGGGGCCCGCATGAGGGGCGGAACTGGTCGCCTCGAGGTGGGAGACGTGGTACGTGGGCGGGCCGTCGGGGTGCCACGTGGTGGGTGCTGATTGTACGGCCCGGGCCGTCCGTCTTCCCGGCTTCAATGCGGGTTTGGGGAGTACGTGGAAGGAAGAGGACCGCACAACACACTGTTGGTATTTACCTCTTTGGTTGTAGTTTTGGCTTTCGCACATTTTTCCAGACGCACTTTCAGAGCGTCACTTAATGCGACACATTTGAATATTTTACAATGAATATATATCAACATAAAAAAAATTCTCAATTCGTTATTTGTTCGAAATTTAAAGTGACTTTGTTCATTTAGAAAAAACTCCAAAGTAGAAATTGCAAATGAAACAATCTCCTCTAAACGGAGTCACTAACGATAAGAGTCATTTTCTTCCCAGCGACATCGGTTGAAGTCAAGTTGGATGTGCACCGTAAATAGTTATCCACTAGAAATTATATATTTTTTTAATATCACGAAAAATTAAATTAATATATTTATCATAAATTTATCATAAAGTAATTCTTTTATGCTCAAAAACCAAAAACCGATACACTTGTAATAAATTTAACTTTCATCAGTTTTCATTAAATCTTATTATCAAATTATTAATTTAGATGACATATAACAGTTGACCGGTATACTAGTTTAGAGTTTTACCATATGTTTGATATCATTGAATGGACCTATACTGAGAACCAGGGAAAACGGAGTCAGTTTTCTACGGGAACTTCTTGTTCAAGCCCTTCAATGATAACCTTTTAGTAGCAAACTACTCAGAATTTTAGTTCAAAGCATAAAGACACCCACGGGTGTTATGACGGTAACATTTCTAACTATCCGAGCTGCATTTTTCAAAGGATCCTACCAGGCTTGAGAAGAATAGGTATTTAGAGAGGTTTAGTATTTTTTTCATAAACACTAATTTACTTCAAGAGACTCTGCCCAATACATTACATCGTTTTTGTCTTTTATAGACATCAAGAGGTCACAAATAAATAAGGACCAAGCTCACGGGTCCCAAAACAGATAAAGACTCCAGAAAATCCGATCGAAATTTATTCTAAGTGATATGAACAGTGATTTCCCTAACCTATTGCTACAGTACCGTGCTACAGTTACCCTGCTACAAGTTTATCTTCTGTCACGGGCATTATAGTCATAGTCTGAATCATCAGAGTTATGCATTGCAAGAAGATATTTTTCGTATTTCTATTCAAGTTCTGAAAGTCTAATATCAAAAGGGCTTCAGGTGACTTGTGCTATTAAGGCATTCCACATGTTTACGCCGCTTGATGAGGATGCTTCTTCATGAGTCCTAGAGGATCCTAGAGTGTCAGCAAGCAAGTTTGGCTGAGGTCAATTTAATGGTTGAGCATAGTAAGATGTGTCTAGTTCGAGAGATAAGGACAAGGGTCTTTGATCATAAGAGTCTTGAGAGAAATGGTCCTTCCATTGGGCATAGGAGTCTTGACATAATTGTGCAGGATCATCTGTGTCTGTCATTTCTTACTCTTGTGATGAAGGTGCCTTTGCTTGCTCAAATTTCTTGAGTGCTTATTTAGCTTCTGGTGCAAGGCTATAATAATCCCATGCAATAGGTACAATATAATCCCATACGTCTTCAGGGATGGTTTTATCTTCTTGGCATAAAACTCTCCGGAATTCTCTATATTGGTGCTCATCACAACTAACATAGC
>CM024547.1:24669694-24710524 GCA_014182365.1 Eucalyptus tenuipes | reverse complement strand
TGTAGAGCAGCTGAAACCCTACAAGAAAAAAAGAGGAGCCGCATGTCGTCAAGCTAAAGAGGAGCCATCTATGCGATCAAGAAAAGGAGAACGCGGAGCAACACGTACGTGAGAAAAAATAGACGCTGGAGTTCTTGTTTTCGGCATACGTAGAGTATTTTGTTTTGAGCTTGAACGCGTGGTAATTTTGTGCCATGAATTTATATTCAAGTGAGTTGTTTATTTATAAACACTTTGGATTTGAGGTTAAATCTAAGTGTGGGAAACACTCGAGCGGGTGAGCGATTATAAACTCTGATTCTCCGATTATATTGGATTATTTGTTATTGGCTCTCCCCGTAAACGTAAGTACCGATATTCGGATTGAATGTCCTTATTATTTCTCGTTTATTTCTCTGGTGATTTTGCGTTGACGTAAATTGCAAGATCCTGTTATTTCCGCGTATTATATTACAACAATTGGTATCAGAGCTTGGAATTGGATTTATTGATTGTGATTTGGAGCTTTTGCTTGTTTGATTATTTTCTGAAAATTCTATTATTGCAATTATGTCTGAGAGGAAATTTGAAATTGAGAAGTTTAACGGGAGTAACAACTTTGTGTTATGGAGCATCAAGATGCGAGCATTATTGACAATTAAATATTTGGCCAAGGCATTGGATGGTGAAAATGAGTTGCCTATTATAATGAAAGCCTCTGAGAGGGTAGAGTTAATGGAAAGAGCATGGAACACAATCCTATTAAATTTATCGGATGAAGTTTTAATAGAGGTTGATGAGGAGAAACTTCAAACACTCTATGCGAAGAAAGGTTTGAACAATCGCCTATACATGTTGAAGATGATGTTTCAATTTAGATATACTGAAGGTACGTCTATCAGAACCCACCTAGATGAATTTAATAAGTTCATGATGGACCTAAAGAATGTCGGTAAGATACTTGATGATGAAGAACATGGCATGATATTGTTAGCCTCTTTACTAGAGTCATGGGAGCACTTTACTAATTCACTGTTACAGGGGCATACTACATTTATCTCAAAAGAGGTAAAGTCCGTTTTATTTTCTAAGGAGTGGAAGAGAAAGTTGCGAGATAATGGTCTAGCGCAGGGAGTAATGCAAGCACTGACGATTCAAGATAGAGAACAACAGGGCCTAGTAGCACCAAGGATACCTCGAATTTTTAGTCGACATATCATTAAAACATAAAAAAAAAAAAAATTGAGATTTAGGTTTCTCATCGAGACGGAACCCTATTTCTCAACAAAAAAAAAATGTCGTTTTTCATTTCTTTCTTTTGTATTTTCATTTTAAAGCAATTTTTAGCTTATTTTCAAGAAAACCCGAAAAGTCAAAAATCGGTTGACTTCCGAGTTGAGTTGACTTTTTGATCAACCCTTTGACCAAAAGTCAACCCCGGTCAAAATTTGACTTTTTGCCCAAAAAAATTCCACTTAGCTTTAATTTCAATTTTTTCAAATCAATTTTTTGAAAATTCAAAGATTTGATCAAAAATCAACCTTTTAGGAAAAGTAAACTAAATAGTTGACTTTTGGTCAAACATTTGACCCAAAAAAATAAAAAATAAAAATGCACAAATATTTTTCTTTTAATGCCAATTTGACTTTTGTGTCAAAAATTTCACAAAATTCAATTAAGAACCTTAATTTTTGAATTTTTCAGTTTTAGGTTCAAAATTGACCAAAAATAAACTTACTTTTATTCTTGTCATAATTAGGTGTAGTGCATTCTTTGACATTTGGTTTAGGGACTATCTGAAATCTGTTTGAACATTCAATTTCACAATTTATCGAGTCAAAATATGAATTTCCGTTTTGAGCCCTAATTAGGGGACCAAAGTCGATCATTCATAACTTGCAAATGAACAATTACTTCTCACTCATTTTTTTGAAGATAAGTCCAAATTCGAGATCAATTTTGCAAAATTCACACAAGAACTCATCAATTTGAAGAATTTTATCCTCCAAAGCATTAGAAAGTCAAGCAATTAATCTTCAATTGACGAAATTCGAATTGACCCATTCATGCTATGGTTCAATTTCATAAATCTAGGTCCAATTTTAATATTAGGCCAAGATCCATTTTTTACCTAAGCTCGAGCACTTGAATTCAAGGTCAATTTGAATGTGGTAAGTGATCTTACCTATGGGTAGCTCATTAGATGGGGCAATTGTGATACTAATTGAGTTCAATTTTAGTTAATTTGCAATTTTGCCCATTGAATTGTAAATTTTACCATTTTAGCCCTTTAGGCCCAATTCAAAGCACCTATGGTTTCGACTCATTTTTTTTCCATGATAATCATTCAAGTAGGTCAATAAAAGACCCCTAGATCATATTCATAAGGTTTGATTAGCTTAATTGTATCTTAATTGGTCAATTTGTTCATAAAAAAGATAAAATTCCTTTTCAATTAGGTCCTTTAGGTGTCAAATTGCATAAATTTTTTACCCATAAGGGTCTCAAGTGGAAAAAATGGCAGGAATCGGACTAAACCGGTCAAAATCCTACTGAATCAGATCGAACCGGTTTGGCCGGTTTGATCGGGCCGCCGCGGATCGGCTAGTTCGGGCCCTTGCCGGCTAGTTCTTGGCCTTCGGCCACCGGTTTTGGAAACCTCTCAATCCCAATTTCACTTTTACACCTTCAATTTCCCAAAATTTTACAAACTGGTCATCAAATTTCGTCAAATTGCAAATTGACCCCTAATTAGACATTTTGACGCAATTCCCGATTTTGGCTTGGTTTTTCCACTAGATCAATTATCCAACACCTCGAGATCATAATGGAGCCTTCGAAATGGATTTTTGATCGTTGGATTGGGATTTTGGCCGTAGGGTCGAATCGATGGCCAAAATCGCTTGATACGGGAGTATATAAGTGAAACATCTTCTATTTTTAGCATGTGGGCTTGATTTGCATGATTTTTTTTCTCTCTCTCAGCCTCTCTCTCTTTCATTTCTCCCTCCAAAACACTACCCAAACAGCTCTCTCTCTCTCTCTCTCTCTCTCTCTTAGTTTTGGTTCATCTCTTGGACCGATTCTTCTTTTTTTTCTTGAGCCGATGTTTTGATTGATCCCGATCCGAGCCGTAGTGACTTGATCTACGTTCTTGGAGTCCCGATCGTGATCCGGTGATTTAATCCGACTAATTGCAATAGAAATAGACAAAAATCGCGACAAGGGTAATGATTTGAAGCTCGAATCCGATGAAGTGAGATCGAGTTAGTTGATCGGGGCTAGGATTCAAGTAGGAGCTTTTACATGCTTACTATTGATGAGTATGAATGCTGCAATGAGTTGTTGATGATTTTAATGATGATTGTGATTTTAAGCCTAATCTGTGATTTTCGTAGGCGTGTACATAGGTTACTGTTTTGGCAAAAACAAGATCTGAAACGGCATCATTTGAGCTCGAGTCCTCTTAGGATTAGATAGTAGACATCCCGAGCTTCGAAATGATAGGTCGCACGCCCAAAAAGACATCTTTTGGTCCTCCAAAAACACCTCCAAAAATTAACGATTTTGCAGTAGTTTAGGTTTTTTTTCGGTTCGATTCGGTTCCGCCTTTTGACTTTGTTATTTTTGTGCCGACTTTCATGATCATTTTTTAACAAAATTTTCTTCATCCCAAATCATGTCTTGTATCTTCTGTACTTTTTTTCATGATTTTTGGATATATTCAACTAGGTCAGGTTTACTTAAATCTAGGCTTAGGTCAATCTGTTCCATATCGATATCTGTTTTTGCTATTTTTGTGCTGATTTTTGTGTTGATTTCTGGAACAACTTTTCTTCATGAAAGTTTCTCGTACAAGTGTTGTGCATCTTCTGTTTTTTTTTTTTCAAAATTTTTGGACATGATTAGCTAGATCAAAATTGCTTAGATCTGGTCATAAGTCAGTCTGTCTTGTATTAGTCCAAGATTTGTTTTAGTAAATATCTGTTTTTGCTATTTTTGTGCTGATTTTTGTGTTGATTTCTAGAACAACTTTCCTTCATGAAAGTTTCTCGTACATGTGTTGTGTAAGTCCTGTTTTTTTTTTTCAAAATTTTTAGACATGATTAGTAGGTCAAAATTGCTTAGTTCTGGTCATAGGTCAGTCTATCTTGTATTAGTCCAAGATTTGTTTTAGTAAATATCTGTTTTTGCTATTTTTGTGCTGATTTTTGTGTTGATTTCTAGAACAACTTTCCTTCATGAAAGTTGCTCGTACATGTGTTTTGTAAGTCATTTTTTTTTTTTTCAAAATTTTTAGATATGATTAGCTAGGTCAAAATTGCTTAGATCTTGACATAGGTCAGTCTGTCCTACATTAGTCCGAGATTTGTTTTGGTGAAATTGAGTCCATAAATGCACTTATTTGGTATCAAATCTTTAATCAAAGTTGAAATACATGATATATATGTTCAATTGATGCATGCTTTGCAAGTTTTTTACATTGGCAATTCGAACCAATTGCATGTATTAGAGTAGAAGGTACTGCAACAACATGTGTTGGACATATAGTGTGATATGTTTTGTCATTTTTGCCATGATTCATATGATCTAGATCTCTTAACGAGAAATCTTCATCACTGTATGCTTTGTATGAGAGATTTTTTGTAGGATTTATGCATGTCTTGAGGATGGTTGAAATCATGCTTGTTCTGTAAACTTAGTGTTGCAATGAAACCTTGTCATATGTGCACATTTCCATGCTTATTTGAGTCATTTAAGGATCAAATCTTACGATCAAGCCTTCTTGATGATTGAACTGCACGTTGCAAGGTTTGCATATGTATTTAGGTCATGTCATTTGAGTTTCATCTTGCACATCAAATTGTCTCACAAAAAGTGTTTGTCATACGTAGAATTCCCAAGCATATCATTAGGAATCGTGAATCATCTCATAATATCATTTAAATTGTATGACTTTTTGTATGCTGACTTAGGATTAAATGACATCCAAACTTTTCATCGCGTCTAATCCTAAGTCCCGTGCGATTTCTTCATGCCATTTGGGCATTCTTTGAGTGATTTTAAGGTTTTCTAATGAATGTTTATGTTCTGTTTTCTTAATTACTGATACGTGCACTTTTAGAGATCTCGATTTTAGGATATCAAATTGACCTAGTTTGGACTCGAGCTCTTCTAAGAAGATGTAGGAAACACTTAGAAGTTTCTAATGCTGCTAATTTCATGCCAATCGCTCACCGTTTGGACTATTTTCCATTTTTTCAAAGCCAGATCACAATCTAGACAATGGATCAAATTCGGACCCCTGTCTAGATAGACCTTTGATATTTTTGTTCCATTTTTTCTAGTTGGAATCTGAACTTATCCTCTTAATAAAACTTGCTTGTCATCATGTTGGCTATGTTGTGTATAAATTTGATGATTTTTAGACATGTTATGATAGGACAAATTCTCATGACATTAGCTGAATATCCTGTTCTTTTGACAAATTTCTGATGTGTTGTTGTTTGTTTTTGTAAAATCATGTGTACATTATTTGAGAAAACTGCAACATCCTGAAATTTCAATCCTGTTTTCAATTTAATAAATTGGGTCTTTCATCGACGCGTCTATAGTGCTATTCCCTGAGCTGATCACTCATGAGATAACTAGACTATATGGGGAAGTCATTAAGAGATTTTAACGCAATAGACTTGAGAATTCGATTAGGAATCGACTGCTCGACCGTACTAATTTACAAGGGTTATTACGGCACAATTAAAAATCGATCAGAGACCGGAGATTGGTCGATTCGACAGAGGTGTGTGATTAAGTGTTACAAAATTCTCGTCGATCGACATTGGATCGATTTTCTATCGTTTTGGGTACCCTGTTTCCGTATTTGAAATCTCGAGATTTTCACGACAACCGAGAGTTGCCAATGTGTTGAAGATGTACAATGTGGCTCGAAAATAATCGACCATGGGTTAATTGCACTAAAAATTCCTAAAAGTTACCTAGTAGGTTAGGTCACGCTAAAATCGCGTCACATTGAAATTAACCGCGAATTTGAACTCGATTTCAGAAATTGAAAACTCTGTCATATCACGATTTATTTTAGGAACGTCTACTCATTATTCGAATAATTTTTCGAGATTCCGGAATTTTTATGGAAAATCGATTCGAACGATTTGGAAAATAACAGAAATTTGGATAGGCCAAATCGAAGGGATTTTTGGTCTCCTTACTAAGCTATTTGGCGAAAGGGACTTGCAGAAATTGTATGGGCTTTTTCCTTGGCAAATTTGGACGTCGATTTGGGGAATTTGTGAAGAAATTGAGGCCTAAGATTGAAATTCGGAGCTTGGTAGAGGGGGATGGATTTTTAGCATCAAAATTTGATTAATTGGTGGAATTTATACTAGAAAGTATTATGGGACAAGCAATCAATTGAAAGGATAATTGTGTTGACTTTAAGCCCCTTTTTCCATGGCTTCTCGGACACGCTTGGCCGGCCTCCATCTTCTTCGTGCAATTCTTATCTCAACCGAAGACCTCATCCATTTCTGCCTTGCTTTTGTTTTGTTTTCATTTTCTCCTCTGTTCGAGCCCCCTCCTTGGACGAACCCCTGCAACTGCTCTACTCCACCGCTTCGTGTCTTCAATTCAGCTCACCAAAGTTAGCATCAACCGGTCAATTGACCGCATACCCTCACGCTAGCTGCCGTCTCCACCAGCTCCCTTCCCACACGTCCGTCACCAGCTCACTAGGCAAGTCAAAATCTTCATCTGCCTGAAGCAGCCCCAACATTGACTCAGCAGCTTCTGCTTTGCCGCTGTTAGCGTCCACGATCTCTCTCTCCCTTTGGCCATCTCCATCGAGCCCAACCACAACCCATCTTTAGCAATTCAGCTCGCACGTCAAACCAGCCCACACGCTAGTAAGCAGCCCAGCCCGAAGCTACTCCTTTGCCATTGCTCCTCAATTCGTGAGCAGCCTTGGTTTTTCAGCTCGGGCAGAAAGTTGCGGGCCATTTTTCGGGCCCGATCCGTGCCCGGTTGATGTTGCCGTTTTGAAATTTATCGCTTGCCGTCACGCCGCCACGCAGTGAACTCACCGGCTCGCATATCCGGTGAGTTAACTCACTAAACATCGCTTAGTAGGTTAATTATGCTTATGGGGTAATTAGTTTAAGTTAATTAAGGTTTAGGTGGTTAGTTAGATTAGATTAGTGGATTAATTATCCATTTTTGCATGTTAGGTTGTTAAAATAGATTAATTAAGGCCTAGACAGGTTGTATTAATTATCTAGATTGGTTCAGAAATTTTTCTACCGTCTCGAAAAGATTTAATTAGGCAATTTCGGCCTAGGTTAGCAATTTTGGCATTTAAATTGAATTATTTAATTAATTTTGATAATTATTTAATTATTAAATATTTTCGGGAAATTAGATCGGGATAGCCGGTGACCGGAATTTTGTGCTGATTGCAATTGTGTGTTCAGTTTATGCAATTGGATGTTAATTTGTGCAAATTGAGTGCTGATTGGATTTTTGGTAATTTATTCCAAAAATTGTGAATTTCAATATTTATTTAGAAAATCCCGGGTGTCGGGTTTTAACACCGAAAATTATTTTATATATTATATAAAATAGTGGGATTTTAAATTGGAGGATATTAATTTTTCGGGTTCGATCTGACCGTCTACCCACACATGACTATTTTCATAGAGTGTTTTTAATATGAAGAAAATAGACGAGGATCACTATTTTAATGGAGGTATTTGAGTGTAATGCACGGTGTCTTGGTCCGAGATTGATTGGTCGTGTGTTGGTTAATGAGAACCCGTCTCGGGCTTTTAAGCAGGACATTACCCTACATGGGATGCCTATTCATTGGGACTTGGGTCGATGTAGATTCTGGACCTATGCCCCTTCGGGGAAGCCGTCTAATGGAGAGACGTCGCCATGCTCAATGGGGGTGAGTCGAAGCTACGCTAGAAGACACCGAACTTTAGAGTTGGTGGTACCCTTGAGGGGCAAAATTAACAATTGGAACACATGGGTGATTGAGTTAGATGTCCCTGATTATGAGACAAAACTGTGTGACATGATATGGGACGTATCATAACGGTTTGGCCTTATAATCGGGACCCTTGTGATTGATTGAGTTAATGAAGCGTTTCAATTGTTATGTGCATTAATTATATGCATTTGGGATATGAACTGTGCCGACGTGCATGAAGGAACTTAGGCGAGTTAAGTCCCCAGCTTTAATTGTGTGGTTGTGTGGTTAGGGCACCCTGAGACATTCCTTCCTAATAAGGGTTTAGAGGGTGGACTTGCTGAGATATTGTCTCACTGGTTATTGTATAACCATTTTCAGGTCCTTAGATTGTGGTCATGGAGGACCGAAGCCCTGGCGTCTGTGGAGGTAGAGTCTGAAGGATCGGCGTATGTGTCCTACTAGTATGTTGTAGGATAGCTTCTTTTGAGAGCCAATATTTTGTAGACCCCTTAACTAGACTCTTTTTGTATATAAACCAGTTGTTTATAAAAGTGTGTTTTTATGAAATGTTGCCTTGTTTTCCTATCCCATGTTGTTTGTTGTTAGGGGTTATTGTTCGCTTCCGCATGTGCATTAAAAATGAAAGGGTCGGCGACTAGTCCTGGGAAGTCGCATTTGTTTCGATCGAAGTGGGATGTGCCCGTGCTCGAAAGTCGAGGCGCGACAAAAACTCTCTTCACGAAAGTTGTTCATCATCATGTCATGCATGTTAGAAAATTTTTCCATAGCTAGATTGTCAATGGGTATTACTCAATTTTTCCGTCCTTACACGCTTATTCTAAAATTTCCAAATATAAACATGATTGTGATTGTTTAGTTATACCTTTTAGGTTAGCTTGTGCATGAAGTTAGGGTATGCCATCTTCACGAAAATTGTTCTAAATGCTTTGATCCTTGTTGTTAAACAACTGGCCTTTTCAAATTGCATCTTTAGAAAAAAAAAATTTTGGTACATGTGATGTTTCTAAAAACGATTCCTAAAAAGGTTATTCTCCAAAACTTGATTTGGCTTAAGGAAAAATCATGGTTTGGACCATATTCAAAATGCCTGCGACACTTGTGGCTTCTAATGCGAGGCCCAAGCTAGCCTTGGCAATTGAATGTGTTTTATAGCCTAGGAATATTCCTCAATCCTAAATATTTTCAAACGTTTTTAAAATCCTGTTTTGACAACGTGAAAGTCACGATTTTTTGTGGGAATTTGATCAATGAAAGTTACGGTTTGAATTGTATTCAAAATGCTTGCGATGCTTGTGAGTTCTAATGCGAGCCCCGAGCTAGCCTTGGCAATTGAATGTCTTTCATAGCTGAGACATTACATTGTCTCAAAACTTTTCATGAATGATTTTGAGATATTTTTTTTGAAATATCACATGTACCCTTCATACATTTAATCTCATCATGCTCTAGAAATTGCTTGTGTTTATGATTGGTGCGTGCCTTGGTAATAAGGGACCCGTCGACAATTCACTTTCTTGCTTGATTGGTTGAGAACAAGGTTCAAAAGACTTACATGCATGTTTAAATTTTTTTCAATGCATGTGATATTTAGATGAATGGTAGGGTCGATGTATGATATTGAGGGAAAACTTTGGGATCACATATATCGCTTGATCAGGAGACTTAGTAGCGTTATTGGCCATGTGAGAATACAATTGGTCAATAATTGCTATAAGTCACAAAAAAAAAAAAGGATTGGGTAGGTGTCTTAGTGGGACCTTCGCGTGAAAGACAGGTCAACCTCGAGGCTCCAAAATTTGACTTTCGTATTGCACTTCTTTTAAATGATTGATCTCAATATGATGTTTTGTTTTTGGTTGTTTTGATATGTATGCTTGTTTCTTTCTATTATATGTACCTATTTATAAGTTTCTTAGATTAGGATTAGATTAGAACCCGGAGGATGGAGAAAGCGCAAAGACGGTGGAGGTCGATGTCCATTCCGACCATTATCATGTACTATTCATTTTCTCGACATATGTCTCAGGTTTCATTTGTTGTATAAAACCCAACGAGTTGCGGGTTTTCTCTCTTTCTTTCATTTTTTTCAATTGTGTTTTCTCTTTTATATTTTTTAGGATTGTATGATAGATTTATTGCTTTCCTTGATTGTTTACTTACTGTCTTGCAATTTCAATTCCATTGTTTGCTTTCTTTTCTTGTTTTTCTAGAAATGGAATAGAATGAAAATCACCAACCACACATGATCACTTAGTTTAGGACAATGATCCCGAAAATGTAAAAAGAAACGCATGGACATGTTAGGAAAATACAACATACTGTTTAGGTACCGAAAGGGCGCTAATAGAAATATTAGCGTAACTCTATTAGCATAACCCAAGTCCCCGAATCTAGATATTTGGTTACGTAGAAATTGAGGGAACACTTACTACCCTCGATTGGATTTTCTAGCCGACCCCCAAAATGAAGCTAGTGGCGACTCCCATCTTATTTTTATGTCGTCATAAACAACTAGACTGTACAAATAACCTCGTCGCGCGGGTATGAGTTTCGATGAAACTCACGATGGTTTAGCATACTCGACATGGGAGTAACCCAAAGGATGAAGTGATGCCATCAATATGGGCGAGCTTGTTGAGAGGGCTACCATGGTAAAGGTACCCTTAAATCCAATATCCACACCCGACCCCTTTTTCTAAGGTGTGCCGCTCGTGTGGGTATAGATCGCGGCACTCCGTTATCACGCGGGATATGAGCTTGGGAGAGCTCGCGATCTCGTGGAGGGAACTCATGAGAGGCTTGATCCAAAAGGTGAGGTGATGACGTCTTTTGGAACGCGAGCCGTGAGAGAACTCTCGTGATCAAGTACCCCTAAACCCGACCTTTCCCCCTTTCCTCTCCTCGTGATGATGAGGGATTCGAGGGCGGCGAGATCGGGTCGCGACAGCAGCAGAGGTAAAAGCAAATCAAAATCACACCATAGAAAGTCCAAGGGATGCGTGAAGTGCTTTGAGTGTCACGAGGAGAGGCACATCAAGAGAGATCGTCTAAAGCGGAGGAATAAAGCTGATAGGCAGAATGCCACAAGCAGTGTGGCAAACGTTGCCGAGGGGAGCAATAGTGATGTAGAAGCTGTTTTATGTGTGACTACTACTTCGTCAGGAGACGAATGGGTGCTAGATTTGGGGTGTTCTTATCATATGACGTCTCATAAAAACTGGTTTATTACTTACCAAACTGCAGATGGTGGTAGAGTTCTTTTGGGGAATAACGCAGTCTGTAAGGCTATGAGGATAGGGACAATTCGGATTCGGATGCATGATAGGGTGGTGCGTACATTGACAGATGTGAGGCATGTACTGGAGTTCAAGAAGAACCTTATTTCTCTAGGGACACTCGACAACATCGGGTGTAGGTACACCGCTGAAGGTGGAGTACCGAAGATCTCTCGAGGTGCCATGACAGTGATGAAAGGGAAGAAAGTAAATACTCTCTATCATTTACTGGGAGAGACCATGACCGGAACCGCTGCAGTTTCATCAAGTGAGTCAGACTCTAATTTGACTCAGTTATGGCATATGCGTTTGGGGCACATGAGCGAGGTAGGTATGACGATGTTGAGTGAAAGGGGGTTGTTGAAGGGTCAAAAGACGGGGAAGCTGGACTTATGTGAGCACTACATCTTTGGGAAGCAGCACCGAGGTAAGTTTACTACAACTGTTCATTTGACCAAGCGACCAGTTAAATATATTCATTCAGATATCTGGGGCTCATCTTCGGTTCATTCAAAAAGAGGTGCTTGATATATGCTGACATTTATCTACGATTATTCGAGGAATGTATGGGTATACTTTCTAAAGCACAAAAATGATGGGTTTGATCGGGTCAAGAAATTTAAGGCATTGATTGAGAATCAGTTAGATAAACAAATCAAGTGCCTGAGAACTAATAATAGCATGGAGTTCTATGGTAAAGATTTTACCAAGTTCTGCGAGAAAGAAGGTATTGTGAGACACAGCATAGTATCTGAGACACCACAGCAGAATGGCATGGCAAAATGAAAGAACAGAACTTTGCTTGAGCGAGCTCGATGCATGCTTTCACATGCAGGACTTGGTAAAGAATTGTGGGTCGAAGCAGTGAACATGGCATGTTACCTAGTTAATTGATCTCCATCATCTGCTATCGAGTGGAAGACTCCTGAGAAAATATGGTCGGGGAAATCTGTTAATTATTCCGGATTACATATATTTGGATGTCCTACATATGCTCATGCAAGAGATGGTAAGCTTGAGCCGAGAGCGAAGAAGTGCATAGTTTTGGGTTATGCACATGGGGTGAAAGGCTACCCCGGGCCGTGGTGCACCGATCCCGCATCACCCGCTTTTCTAATCGCCAGAGACATGATCTTCGACGAGACCGCAATGCTTCAACGGAGGAGTTCGAGACACAACCAGTAGAAAAGACAAAGGTGGAGTTTCAGGTGGAAACTCTAGAGACGTCGAAGGTAACAGAAATTGAGACTACAGATGAGGCCGCAATTCCTGAAATTGATGATAGTGAACCACCAGCAAAGCCGCAGCACACTATAGCCGCAAATAGATAGAGAAGACAAATTAAATCACCGGTACGTTATGGTTATACAGATATTGCTTATGCATTGACTGTAGGTGATGAGGTGGAGATAGATGAGCCTTCGTATTACTCTGAGGCGATGGCTAGTTCGGAGTCGTCGCAATGGCTAGGGGCTATGGGTGAAGAGATGGAATCACTCCATCGAAATCAAACATGGGAGCTGGTAAAAGTACCCAAGAGCCAAAAGATTGTCGAAAGTAAATGGGTCTTTAAACGGAAAGAGGGTATTCCCGGTGTCGAGGCAGCGAGGTACAAGGCGAGACTTGTGGCGAAGGGATATACACAGCGTGAGGGCATTGACTACAATGAGGTGTTCTCTCCCGTGGTAAGATATACTTCTATTCGTGTTTTACTTGCCTTAGTTGCTTCGAGGATCTCGAGTTAGAGCACTAAATGTGAAAATTGCGTTTCTTCACAGTGAGTTGGAGGAGCATATTTACATGAGGCAACTAAAGCGATTTGCTATTCCGAGTAATGAAGACTATGTTTGCTTGTTGAAGAAATCTTTGTATGTTCTAATTGTCTCCTAGGCAGTGGTATAAACGTTTTAATGCTTTCATGGCTAGTCAAAACTATTCGAAAAGTCAGATGGATAACTGTGTCTACTTTAGGAGATTGGAGGATGGTTCCTTGTTTTATCTACTCTTATATGTTGATGATATACTAATAGTAGCTAAGAATATGTCTGATATTGATGTGCTAAAGAGACGGTTAAATGTTGAATTTGAGATGAAGAATTTATGTGCTACAAAGAAAATATTAGGTATGGAGATTTTGCGTGACAGGGCTGCAGGATTTTTACGTCTATCTTAGAAGAAATATATTGAGAAGATTGTGGCACATTTCAATATGCACTCGAAAAAATCTATAAGTACACTTTTAGCGAAACACTTTAAACTTTCAAATAAATTATCACCACAGACTAAGGAAAAGGAGGAGCATATGTCTCGTGTTCCTTATTCTAGTGCCGTGGGTAATATTGTGTATGTTATGGTGTACACTAGGCTTGATATTTCACAAGCTGTGAGCGTGGTTAGTCACTATATGAAGTGTCCTGGTAAAGCTCATTGGGAAGCTGTGAAGTGGATCCTCAGATATTTGAAGGGAACAACAGACGTGGGTATAGTGTACCAGAAGGATAGCAATGGCAAAGTGAGATCATTGGTTTTTTAGGATTCGGATCATACCAGTGACTTGGATGATCGCAGGTTTAGCAAGGTACATATTTATGTTAGCGGGTGGTGCAGTTAGTTGGAAAGCGTCCTTACAAGATCACATTACCTTGTCTTCGACTAAGGCAGAATACACGGCACTAACCTTTGTAGCGAAGGAGGCAATATGGTTACAAAGTTTGCTCTTGGACTTTGGGTTAGAATAGAAAAGTGTGGATATACACTGTGATAATCAAGGTGCGATATATTTGGCATATCGAGCGAACGAAGCATATCAACATTAAATACCACTTCATTCGAGATGTCTTAGCTAAGGATGATGTTATTGTTAAAAAGATTACTACATCATAATCAAATATCGAGTCAAGGTGGAGAATTGTTAAATTAATGTCTCGAGTTTGAATTCAGATAACGATTTGTTAAATCGAATTTGTTGATAAAGTTTTCTCAAGTAGATTTCAAATTGGATGATGAAGCCCTTCTTTTCTTGGACTCCTTATAGTTGCATAAAAGAGGAAAAAAATAAAATAAAAGTTTCCTCTTTTATCTGGAGGAGCTGAATTCCTCTACAGGTTATCATGGTGGGGCCCAAAGTCAAATTTTGGGCACACAATATTCCACGCCATGGGGTCTTCTTTGGCTTATAGAAATAAAGTAGGAAGTCCTCTGCACGTGGAGCAAAAAGGTGGTGGGCCCATGTCAAACTTTTGACCTTGGGCACATATAAAGATAAAGTAGAACGTCTCCAGGTGTAGAGCAGCCGAAACCCTACGAGAAAAAAAGAGAAGCCGCATGTCGTCAAGCTAAAGAGGAGCCATTTACGCGATCAATAAAAGGAGAACGTGGAGCAAAACGTACGCGATAAAAAATAGACACTGGAGTTCTTGTTTTTGACATACGTAGAGCATTTTGCTTTGAGTTTGAACGCGTGGTAATTTTGTGCTGTGAGTTTATGTTCAAGTGAGTTGTTTATTTATAAACACTTTGGGTTTGGGTTAAATCTAGGTGTGGGAAACACTCAAATACGTGTAAGCGATTGTAAACTCTAATTCTCCGATTATAGTGGATTATTTGCTGTTGGCTCTCCCTGTGGACGTAGGTACCGATACTCGGACCGAACCACGTAAATTTATGGTGTCCTAATTATTTCTCGTTTATTTTTCTGGTGATTTTGCGTTGACGTAAATTGCAAAATCCTATCGTTTCCGCGTATTATATTACAACAGTTTTGACTATTAAATAGCCGCAACTTTCAGCTCTCAATCATCTCAACTTGTCAATATCGAAAGTAAACAGTACTTTAATCGCTTCATCACCGCATAATGATAAAAGGGTTGAAGCATCAACACAAAATTACAAATTCGGTGGTGGAGTACGTTCTTCAGCTTGTCAGGCGATGAACGACAACATAGCAACAAAACAAGCGAAAGAAAATGATTAGATTGAGTCGAGCTGATAAAATAACGTTAACCCTGCCAATCAAGAAAGCATGAAGAGAATTTCGAACGCAAGACTCGCCATGTCCAGACGATGTAACTAAAAGTCTACACGCACTGTTGAATGTTGGAAAAAAAATGTAGAAAAGGGTTTAAAATTACAAAACACTTATGTGGAGAGCAGCAAGATGATTAGAGAAAAACAAAACGAGAGAGAGCGAGAGATAGAGAGGTTGAATTCATTTAGGGTTCAACATGTATTGCACCTCAAGGAAGAGAAGGCCACGGTAGGGGTGATCGGGTCCACGGTGGGTAGGGTCTAGACCCGGACCCTGTATCTGACCATGTTATAATCGATTCCCATTTTTTGAACCTTGTACCCGACCGATCTTGTTTTTCCGGTCCGGTTCCAGGGTCAACCATGTTTCCTTTGGAACCTATTTTGCAATCTCCTAATATCCTATACGACTTCAAATTTTATATTAATACGCGAGAAAATAACGTAATCCTCATAATTTGTATCGAAACATTAAGCACTTGTAATAAAATACATGAACTTTTTGATTAAACGAAAAATTAAGGATCCATAGGGTTAATATAATAAATAAAATCATAAGACAAAGAATTAGTAACAAGCATGGATTTATAGTCTTATTCCCACAATTATTACATGAAGCTACTCATTTATACAAATATAAATCCTCCTACAAAAGAGAAATTAGGCGAGCCAATCCACATGGTACATAGAAATTTGGCGACGACAAACACCATCCACCCATCGGACGGTGCGAGAGGGAGCCGATGAGGGAGGGAAGCAAGTGAGGAAGAGGAACGATGAATGAGGAGTGCCGTGCATGTTTGAAAGAGCTAAGATGAAAAATGTTGTGTGATTACGGAAGTAAGAATAGAAATAAGGGGAAAAAATAGGGTTTTAGACCTATATTTCCAAAACCAGTTCCCAAACCGGTTCCAAAACATATCAAGGAACCGGTTCCTAGGTGGGTAATCAATCTGACCCGGTTCCCGGACTGGTTCAAACCGATTCCAAATCTTGGGAACCGATTCCCGGACCGGTTTCAACGGGAACCGATTCTCGGACCGATTTCAACGGGAACCGGTTCCCGACCCTATTATCCGGGTGGGCCGGTCCGGTTCACCGGGTATACCCGGTCCGGTTGCACACCCCTAGGCCACGGCCTCCGAAACAACAAGAGCGCCAGCAAAAACAACGGCGAGCGGCGAGGGATGTCACGGAATCCACGGTTCGGAGTCGGGCGTGCGGCTCACCGCCCGCTCGTCTCGTGGCACCAAGCTACGAAGAAGACGCGCATAAGCACGCAGAGAGGGAGAGAGAGAGGGAGGGAGAGGAAGGAAGGAAGGAAGGAAGAGAGATTGCGTTAGGAGAATGAGTCGTGCATGGGGAGTAGACCACAATATATGCAGAAGACAGAGGCGATGGGCATTGTTGTTTTTTTTTTTTTTATGCCGAGGATCCGGCCAAACTTACCTTATGGGAGCACAGCACCGACTATACCTCGGGGGAGACTAGCCCAGCAACCCACCAGCCAAAGCCCCCACTTAAGTCACGTAATTGCTTTGGGAGTTGTGGCGGACTTTGGGAGTCGAGCCCCGACTCCGGCGGTTAGGAGGCTAGGCCTCAACCAGCGTAGCCATGCATGGGTGGGTGGCGACGGGCATTGTTTGGTCTAACTGAAATCGGCGATATGGACGGTGTTGAATTTTCCAGATGCCATGATCAGAGAAACAGAGAAACAGAGAGATGGAGATAAAAATTAGAGCCGGTTATTAACTCTCGTGAGACAAAAATTAGAGCAGGTTATTAACTCCCATGTATACGACAAGACGAGAAAAGTATAGTGTGTGAAAAAATGGGAATATAACAAAGGGAAACGCTGAGATATGCTTAGCATTTATGGATTTTGTCAGATTACATATCTCGGTGAATATCCTGATCATAAATAACTAATTAAAATAAAACTAAAGTTATTTTTAAGATCGAAATTTATTTTTCACCATGTTTACGACGCCGAAATGGCGTATTTCAACATTATATACACAATTTTTCCCGCAACGTACAGATCCACGCAAATAAACACTGCACGTACGTCACACATGACGTCTAAGTTGCATTATTAGCAGATTATCATCGGAAATACGACGTAACGTACGCAGTACCGGACGCCATTCCCACATAAAAGAAGTGGGAATAGCGTCCGGGTACCGTGTCATTCAAGTCTTTCGTTGCGTTGCTCTTTTATTCGGAAACGACGAAATTCTTCGCAGCACTTTGCATGGGTTGGGACCAGCCGGCGATGCCCCCTCGCCGTCGTCGAACGAAAACAAACGTAGTGAAGCGCAAAAAGAGACCTTACAAAACGTCCTCTTCCACGTGATTTTCGTTGCTGGCCTGACCATTCGATTTCCATCACAAGCTTCGCAACCCCACCACGTTCTCGATCAAATATAAGTGAATCTGAATCGGTTGTGATAGAGAGGCTCGTCTTCGCTGGTAATCAGGCCGTGCTTCGTCCAGATGCGCAGGCATGCGGGTGTCGCGGAGCTCATCACGAATCTTTGTTGCTTCGCGTCCTTATGCCCGAGAAAATATTGGGTACCTTAACAAGCCACGTCATCCGTGCTCGATCCATTCACGCTTCGACACCCGTCATCCGGGCCGGCCACGTTCTCCCGCTCTCTTCTTCTTCTCAACCCGGCGCTCCTTTCTCTCTTCTCTCTCCTCTCTCTCCAAGTAACTCTCGGCTGGTGGCTCGGCTCGGCTCGGCTAGCGGAAGAAAAGACGGGTGAATGAATAATAAATGCGCAACACTCCCGCTTAAAATTTCTCTCTCCTCACTTGAATATTTTCTGGGTTCTCTCTCCGAACGAGCTGCACTTCCTCTGTTTTCTTCTCAGCGCATCCCACCGCCTCCGCCTCCCCAAAAAGCCTCGCCGGTTGCCGCCGTCCGATTGCCTCCCTCCGACGAACTCGTCATCAACTCCGACTCCGAGCCGCCGCCGCCAACGGCGTCGTCCGTCTCTGGCATCCGCTCGTCCTCCCCCTCCCTCAGCCGAAGCTGCCACCGGCCTCCGCCGCGAAGCCGTCGGCCTCGGGCAGAGGGAGGCGGCCTCGGTCTCGTTCCCCGAGCGGCGCGCTCTCCCCGCCGTCGACCGGGTGTTGTCCCCGTCGCCGCCCGATTGGTCGCGAGGGAGATCTCGGTGGACTCAGGCGGGGCCGACGGCGCGGCGAAGAAGGAGAGGCGCGGGCTAGAGGGGCGGAGAAGGATTCCCGCGTTGTGGATTGGCTGCACCAGACCGGAGCTAGGGTTTTTCCTTGGACGTGAGCCGAATCGCGTTCACCGATGAGTTCGTGGAGAAGATGGAGCCTCGGTTCCAGTCCGCATTCAAGGCGATGGAGGAGCCGGAGAAGGGCGCGATCGCAAACCCGGCCTCGGACGAGGGCCGCATGGTCGGGCACTACCGGTTGAGGAAGTCGGAACTCGTGCCGGCCCGATTCCCCGAAGGCGCAGATTGAGAGCACGCTTGACGCCGTCTGCAATTTCGCTGCCGACGTGGTCAGCGGTGAGGTCAGTTCTGGAATTCCGGTCGTTGTTGCTCTCCGTGTGGTAAGAGAGTCTGTAGTTCCCTGCATTCTTTTTTGGAATCGGTTTGCTGTTCGTAGATGCCTGGTGTCAGTTTTCTGGTAAATGCCAGCATTGTCTTAGTAGCTCGAGGAAGCGCAAGCCGGTGATAAATTGAATTGGTTTCTGGTCGGAGAGATGGAGAGCTCGTTTATGTATTATTCACTTGAAATGATCATGTATGGAGATTTCCGACTCTGAGACGCAGTAATTTCAAAATTTTCTGTCAGCATGAAATTCGGTTTTTGATCGTTGGTTTTCTTTTAGTGTGCTTAGCTGATTGCATCGGACACGGATGGATTGATTGACTTGATAATGTTTGACGCTTAAATTGCAGATTAAGCCCCCTCCTCCTTCTCCCGTGGATCGCTTTACTCAAGTACTTTCGCTGGAATAGGAGGTTCAGCTCTTGGGCCTCGGTTTGTTGCGAGGCATTGGCTCCCGATAATCCTCCATTGAAGCATTAAAGATCGAAGTGTCCATCCTCCTCTCGCACCTGCCCTTCGGTATTCAGCTTCGTGGAATGTGCTGCTCTTTTTAACGTTTTATACCTTCATTGATCTATCCATTTAAGTTGTCGGTCGATGCACATTGCACCGTTGATACCGGAGGTGAGGACGGCCCTTTTTCATTCGCTTGGGCACCGAACCAAACAAACTGCATTAATACGGTTTACCAAACCAAACCACGCTATGTTCCTTTTGGTAACTTTTACTCCATCCTATTTTTCAATGCAAGCTGAGCTGCTCACTTCCTTCGGTTTTTTTGGCAAATTGTGTGGCAAGCCAGACTCTGTTTTTCTGCTTAGCGCATTCCTTCCCCCTCAACAAAAAAGAGTCCCTCTAAAATCTATGGCATGGACAAATATGTGCACTATTTGGTGGTTTAAATCAGCACCTAACCTAGCTTTTCACCGTATGTCATTTTTTATTGTCTTTATTAGGAAGCAGCCTTGCAGGAGTTGGTATTGCTCTATGCTAAAGAAGTGGACGAAACTGATGTTTAAGGTGAATCTGCATTCAAATCATTGGATGTATAGATCTATGAGAGAATCCCTATTTGAGCTTTGCTGTTAAATTCTTTATGATATCTGACATTACCGTGTTTTTCGTTTATTTAATATTTCCACATGAATCGATGAGCTCTAAACTTCTAGAATTGAATTCACTGCATTTTCTTGAAATTGATTAGGATATCTTTCCTCACAATGTATCATTCCGTATCATGGACACAGCATGTAGAAGATCTACTCTCATCATGTCTATGCTCTCAGCATGTCCCGAATGAACTTCTTTTATACTTCTCTTATTTATTTCTTCCTTCAATGAAGTAGTTTAGAGTTTGATAAAGAAAGTGATCTATCTAAATTACTTCCATTCACATCATCTACAGCTTCATGTTTAATTGCCAGAATCAAAATTTGCTACCTGTTTTATCGCATTTCAAGTAACTTCAATGGTTAATTGTAATAATAATAGAAAAAATTTCATGGTTAATCACATTTAAAATAAAGCGAGGTACAGAGGATGTATATCCACTGGATAAGAAGACCTTAAATCCCAATACTCATTTCAAATTGTTAAGTTGCTCAACATTTGACGCTCATAATAATCTTTTAGTATCGGGGAAAGGTGTTGAGAGATGAGAATATGAGAACCAAAATTATTATTTGATACTCCTGATAATTGCTTAGTCGTAGGTGGCTTATGGACACATAAAAGAGTTACATATTGCTCTACGACTTCAATACTGGCTTCTTGTTGACTACATATTATTGTTTGTCATCTAATATTCGTGAAATTAGTTGGAGAGCTTGGATTAGCGGTGCACAGCGAGTCCAGTTCAAGCCAAGAACCGGGTAGAGCCATCCTGATGAAGTCCGGTTCCAGGTCAATTCTCAAAAAAATTGGTCCACTTCTTGATAATGAAACCGTAGAGTCGGCCTTTTTCTGGTTTGGCTCCTGGTTCTTATACTAAAACCATCTATTGGACCTTGAAACTGACCAACCAAGGTGGTTCTAGGCTTGAACCAATCCAGAACCCATGTTTCACCTTTTTTAAAAAAAAAAAAAAATGTAATAGCAAGTTGCAACCGAGAGGGATTGGAAGCCGTGACCTCAAGTATGAGGTGTATGCATAACACCACTAAGCTCACAAGAGTTTGCTTGACGACAGCTATAAAAGATGATCAACGATATTTTACACCTGATTTTCACAAAAAAACCTGGTTCTTGAGTACTGGAAACCGGCCTGAAACCGGCCAAGTGTAACTGACTCGGTTCTTGATTCTAGCCTCGGAAATGAATCACCCAATTCCCAGAAAGAGCTTTTGTGGAAATCAGATCATACATATTGTATGTTATTTTCCATTGCTCATGTCCAGGCCAGTTGCAGATCATTTGTAACTGAGACCTCCATGGTTGGTACTAGGTTTTTGCCATGGAATTGACACATCCTAGAACAGGTTGCCTATAGTTTTAGATGTCAAGTAGCAGTATTCTTTATACATCTGATTTTTCGATCTCAAATTTTCCTTTCAATGATTCAAGGAATTGATACTCCACCAACCGTTGTTGTTTGATAGGGTGACAACAATCTATCCTTTTTCTCAGTTTTATTTCCCCTGCCTATAGAAGTTTCACCGACAAGTCGTTGAGTTTCATGTTTTCTTTAAAGATACTAACTAGAACAGAGTTAACAACTAATTATTAGCTTCTCGTGACGCGCAAGAGCTATAAGCTATTGAATATCAGACTTATCCTTTTAATTGCAAAGAAATTAGTTGATCTTGGTTGATGTGCTCATGTGGTTATCACAGAGTAGGTTCCATGGCCTTTCTATTGTTGTTGCACATAAAAAATAATAATAATAATAAATCGAACACCCTGTTGGTTTCTTTTCTGGTTGAGCATTTTCTTTAGGGTAAGCTTCCAGATGTCTCGGGTTGAACTCTATTTTGGTGCATGTATTTTATAATTAGGATTATCCAGTTTAGTGGCTTTTTAAAGTCATTATTGCTAATGAGGGTTAGTCAGTTTGTTAGTCTTGCGTGGAAAAGTTAATGCTTGTGATGTATAACAAAATCTCGGGTAACTGGATGTCTTCATTTATATGTCATTCTGATGGTACACTTGCATGAAGTTATGTCAAAATTAATCTTTTCGGTCGTTTGCTTAAGTGAAATTTTGGCACCTTCAATTTTGCAGATATTGCATTGATCACTATATTTCCCATCATGAATGCAGGGTGTTCCCATAACACGAGAACTCGTTGTTGGACAATACTGCGCGGATTGAGGGCTGGTTGGCTAGATTTCCAATGTTAGACCAGGTGGGTGGCAGAACATCTGACATGTCTGCAGTTGGTCTATTTCCAGCAGCCCTTCAAGTTCGTAAGCCTTACTTCTAATCTCATTGTGGTTATATTCTGATTTGACTCGAAGAGCATATTCATTAGTGAATCAACTTCGGGGGATCGATATGAGAGAAATGCTTGTTGGTACATCGTTGATGGATGAGGCTACCAAGACCAAAGTGGTAACATTGCTGTCAACTAATGTTATTTGGTGTTTCTTGGGAACGTTTTGTTGTTACCCAAGTCCAGTAAAGGAATTAGTTTCGGTATCAGTGGGGCAACTTATGGTGTAAAATCTTGCTCAGTGTGTAGTGCTCAGGATTCTGCATGTGCACTTTTATGATGTAGGAAGCTGAGTCGCCAGAATGAACTAAGTATGGTCGAGATATCATTCTTGATTATAGATAGCTAATCAGGCATTAAAGGATGTCAGCTAACAAGTTGAATGGTTGTCTCTGATGGTATGCACTGTGATGTATGCAAAAGTAACTTGTGAACTTATATGCAGCAGAATCGTACTTGTATCCAGTCATTATGCGCTGAGAAGATTTTGTAGTATATGTGCTAGAGGATGTCATACAGTATATTTCATTGTAAAATAGAATGTAGAGGATCCATTTGATCCATTTAAGCTCACGACTGGCAATTGCTAGCAATTGCTGTGTTGTTGTTTAGTTGCTTCAAGGCATGTTCATTTCTAGTTGCTGATGCACGCTACAGTGAATCAAAGTACAATGCACTTTGATTTGTGCCTTCTTTTGTTGCCTGCTTGTAGTATCAAATTCCCCAGCAATTTGAATCCTTGTTCAGGATGCAGAGTAAATCTGCAATGCAATTCTGGGAGATGATTCTGTTTCCTTGTCGAGGATATCCATTATTTTGTAGGTTGTCTGAAAAAGAACCATAGACACGTTCTTTTAGGGACTAATAGCATATCCACACTGTTTGCATTCCTAGATTGTGATTCCTTTGCCTTCTTGCAGTATTAAATCTGGCAGCAAATAAAATTTTCTTTAAGGATACAGTCCAATGTAAGTCTGGGAATTAATTCTGTTTCCTTGTCCAAGACATTACTAACTTGTATGTTGTGTCAGAAGAAGATCCACGGAAACATTGATGTAGGGACTATAGATTAACTTAGCATGTCCACATTGTTTGTGCTTCCCACATTGTAAATCCTTTGGCAAGTAACTTATCATTGTACTACTTTCGTCAAATAATCACAAACATAAATGTCAAGGTCTGTTTGGGTTGGCTGTGAGTTTGAGCTTGCCTTTCCGGTTTTAGCTGTGGGTTTGAGTTTTTGGCTTTACAAAAATGAAGTTGGCGGAAGACATAACTTCTAACTTGAAAATGACTATGGCTCATTTTGAGAATTTAATAATACTGAATGCTGAACCTTAAACAATGATGTTTGGATTCCTGGATAATTTTACTTCGAAAATGAAGCATGTGATAACTTTTTCTTTTCATCTTGTCCTAATGTCGCTTTTAGCTTGAATGCTGACATCCTTGAAGGTAGGATGTTGGTCTGTATTTTGAGTTTTTCACTGAGTATATTAAGCTATTTGCTCCATTAGAAAATTTATGGGCAGTAAAATCAAATTTGTTCCTGATCTCAATGGTGCTGAGGTTTTCATGCATTGACTTGCACTTATATAGCATCAGAATTTCATGATTTGTTGGTTTACCTTTGAAACATAAAGCAGAGTGGTGACGAAGAGGAACGGGTGCCAGAGCAAGAGCCAGAATGGGAGTATACACCTGCTGGACGTGCTCTAAGGAAAAATAGTAAGTGCCACAATTCTTTATGTTTTTCTTCTCAGTGTAAGTTTTTTGCTGCTAATTCAATTGATGAAAGGGATGCCAATGCTTATTCAGTTGATGAAAGAGAAGTTGTGACTGCTCCTCCGCCCCCACCAGATCCTGAGCTGCCGCCCACTGTATCTGCAATAGCTCAATCAGTGAGACTGTTATATGGGGAAGATCAGCCTACCACTCCTCCTTTTATGATACCATGCCCTCCTCCTTCTCGACCTAAGGATGCAAGACTCAATTCTTTAAAAGAGAAAGAAGTCAGAGCAAATGCGGCCCATCCAGGCAGAAGTCCAGGAGAGCAGGCAACTCCCTCTGCGGAATTTCTTAGGTGATGATGCTGCTTCAAGTTCTATCCCTCTGGTCCCTAAGCTTAATGCATTTCCACCATCGGTGGCCACAATGCCAGGTCCTGCTCAGAAGGAGGCTCCACTTAACACATCAACTTCAGCGATGCGTCAACCTTCTTGGGAGAAAATGAATGCAGAACTGTCCCCATCATCTGCAGTACTTCAGTTGGTTGCGTCGAGCATTGGTCCGGGTCAACAGCTTGCCCTTTTTCTGCCCGCGAAAAGCTTAGATCTCCCTGGAAGTGATGTATCCTTAATGAAACACAGTCTTGACCCTACTGGCAAGTCTGAACCAAATCATGCTGGAGGCAAGGAGCAATCACATCTCGTCGATGGGCTTGCAGAGGAAGTCTTGTCTGAGGAGACTATTTCAAGTCATCCTGAGAGTGACACTGATTCGTAAATTCAAGGCAGGGGAGTGACAATCTATGGAAATCACAATTCTTTCATGGGACTGGAAGCGTTAGGGTGCTCTGCAGATGGTGGCATAAATTCTTTTCTTGTAGACTTTGAGCAGTGACGGTGAGCAATGAAACCGCAAAGATAGGGACGATTAGCCAAATTAGGACACCCTTGTGTAAAGCTTTTGTTATAGAAAATGAGATTATAGTGTTAGTCGATGTACATTCGTCTTACTCAAATGTTGCAGGTGCTAGATTAGCATAAAGATGAGTTAGTGCAAGCGGTTAACTAGAGTAAGGTTGCTAAGTGGCTCTGTCCAATACATCAGCCTTAGATCAAGTCTAATTAGTGCATTTACCTTTCTTTTCTTCACTTGCCTTGTTCTATC
Source organism: Eucalyptus tenuipes (assembly GCA_014182365.1). NCBI lineage: Eukaryota > Viridiplantae > Streptophyta > Magnoliopsida > Myrtales > Myrtaceae > Eucalyptus > Eucalyptus tenuipes. The sequence continues at coordinate 24,685,326 of CM024547.1, read as the reverse complement.
TGCCCAAGCTTTTAGAAGATTCTTTTGTATAAGACTAAAAGCTTGTATCATATATATTGTATCATCAAAATATCACAAATTTTCAATGTTAATAAGGGTTCATTTTCAAGTTGTAGTGTAATGAATTTTTTGCATAATCAGCAGTATTAGCAACCATGAAAAGCCGTTGTTAAAACTCTGCCAAGCTTTCAAGAGGACAAAGGGGAAACGCGCATATAATTTACCTGATTTGTGCATCATTTCTTATAGATTCATATTAATCGAAATCGGGACTATGAGACTGCAAAGTGTAGAGTTTTATCTCTTTAGGCACAGAAACATACTTAGTGAAATTGAGTTTTACTATGATGACCAATCAAACTAATGAGATTTAACTAGCTGAATTGAGAGCTTAAAGGACCAAAGTGAACGGTTAAACCAACATCTCGTCAGAATTGAACAATGCTGCGTCTTCTCATCCACATTATCATGCGAAATCGAAGCAGTGTATTTTGTATGACACTGGCATTCTATAGTCAAGGGCCAAAAAGAACTCGAACATAACATTTCGATGTTTGAATAACAAAGTTTTCAAGATATCTTCCAACAATACAAAGAGTGAGAATTAATAACCACCATATTCTTTATAACAAGAATTAAAAATTCAAGATTTTTCTTATTTCCAAAAGTAACTGAAAGTTAACTAATGTCAATTTTGTTTGTATATCTTCACACTCAAAAGCTGCAGAAATTCTTTAGATCCTCTTCCTTGGCATACCAGCTTGGTATTTATCTTCGAAATGTGAGGATACAGATTCTTGGAGTTCCTAATCATCCCCTCGGTGACTCCGGTAGCAAGTGATATATCTGCACAAACATTCGGTTATTTAAATGCACGCGCTGTTTCAAATGCCATTTACATATGCACCAATATGTCTTTAGTTGTTTAAATTGAATAGGATTGGAGAAACTAAAACCTTGGGGAGACTTCTTCTCATCAGAGAGCTGAGTGGTAATGTAAATAATAGCTGCTGCAATGGATATGGGACTCCTCTTGCAAAATTAGAGGATAAAAACAGAGGAGAATACGTTCAGCACTTGAAAAGGAACAACAGTAAAGTATTTGAACTAAACCCGGTAAGTAATCTTTATACACAGTAGGTCTACATTGACGAACCGGCTCAAATCACGTCTTTCAACCTCAATAGAAGAAAGATGAAATGTTGTCAACCAAGTTTTACAGTTTTCGACTCTTCCTCCAGCTTTACCATTAAAATTCCAGCTGATGAGAGAATAACCACTGAAAAACATTCAGATTGTGCAGTTTGATATCACTGTCAATGCTTATATCAGCTAGTCTGTCATCAGCAAGTCCACCCGTCTCTTGCATCTAAGTTTATTTCGCCAGGAAGTACTATGTCGATGTCTGTCCTGCTTCTCTGGAACAAGTAAACTAACAGAATTAAGGATGTCTACAATACATACAGAAACATAAAACAATGAACTTGCATCATTACCTCTAACACGACAGCCCAAAACCCGATCAACCTGAAAAGCAGAAAAGTATCAAATGAATTAAAGATGGATTCTAAGATCAATCACCAGAATCAAACAACAAAGTTGGTCATAGGTAGATTTACCCGGTGAAATTCACTCTGGCAACGTAAATGGCGCGACGAGCACCAGCATGTTAGGCATGAGAAAAATAAGGACTAGGGGAGAGAGAGGGAGTAGCATTTATACCGGTACTATAACTATCTCATATATGTACAGCTCAGTACATCCTCCCACAGGATGGCACACCCCTCAAGTGTATAGTATCTTCTCTTATACAGAATATGCATCCCACTAGCGAACTCAGGTTATATGCCTCTCACTAGCTTAGTCACATAACTGAGACCTACTGCTCAACCGAGCAGCACAGCATCTAGTTTCTCTGGACGCAGAAAAGCCATGAAAACAGCAAGGTTGTGTATGGATTTAGCCAGCTTTCTTCTGAATCACACGTGCTATGACGTCCGAGACTCCTCCGGCCTTCTTTTTTCTTGTTTTCTTCTCAAACAACAGTTCCATCTTTGATTGTAGCGTTTTTTTGTATGACTGTTATCCCTGACCTGATGTAGAATCCTTCTTCTGGTCTATCTGCTTCTTGAACACCCTGTAAGTGGAAGGATCACAACCAGTCATAAATCCGGATGGAATTGAAGTATCATGATTGCAAAAGGCAATACTTACATCGGTGTTGTGAATAACCACATTTTTCCCTATCCGGGCATTCTTGTCAATTATGCAGTTCCTTGAGAAAGGAAAAGCAAGGGAATTTGTCAGTGGAAGGATTGTGAATTATTCTATTAACAAGTCATCGATTCAGAATTTCCTGTAGACATGCCTATTCAAATAATGAACAATTACCTGATTTTAGTATTTTGTCTGACCCCAATAGGAACCTTCCCTTATGCCAGAAGAGATACGATTTCAGCTTCAGTCTAATAGTAATCTGCACCCATCATCACGGTATCCTGCAAATTCAAACGTGTCCCAAAAACCAGCACCCATTAAAGTATGTTGCCATTGCTACAGAAATTGGCACACAAACTAACCCCAGTATTGTGAACTTTTAGCAAATTTGGAATGTCTATACTGATGACTTGCTTAGTACATTAGCTTGACAAAGGAAATTAGTGTCTATAAAAAAACAAGTAAAACGACCATCAAGTAATCAAAAGACTTGTATTAGAAGCATCCTGACTTGTTCTAAGTCCACTATACCTTCAACTTAAGGAAATACAACCAATAGATGAAGATACAGCAATTCAAAAATATCACTGTACACCAGAGTTATATGAACAAATTGAATGGCATCATTTGCCCCTATTAAATCTGGTCCACCACCTCAAAATGTTCTGATGGGATCTATTAACCCAAAAAGTTGAAAGCTGAAAATGTCAACATTCCAACCAAATCATCCAAGAATCTGAAAATTAATTTTCTCAAGCAATCACCATTATGATCTTCAAAAGGTCAAAGAATGTATACGAAAGCAGCACACCTTAAACTCAACACCATAGTCTAGACGCGAGCACAAACCAACAATGGAGTGTTCAATGCTACATTCTTGCAAGAAGCAACCGTGAGAGATTATTGCATAGAGATTATTGCATCTACAATCTGCAGAAACAGTTCAAATAAGAGACAGTTCAGACCATAACAAAAACAGAGACTTATTGTGTTGACAAGCTTACCTTGCATTTATCAACTTTACTGGGGGGTAAGAATCTTGGAGACATGAAGAAAGGTGTTTGAGGATCATAAAATTCAAACTTTGGAGGCTGCATTACAGGAAATTAACCCACTATTAGAAAAGCCACTGTCTCCTCAAAGGACAAACAGTATCGCTTTATGACAGCCAAAGTTTGAACTCGAAGCTTCTATGATTTTTCTGAGAACGTGATTGAGATGAGGCCCCAGATTGACATAGAAATTGTAGCCAAAAAGATCTAAAGAGTAAGTATTTTTCCAGCCCTAAGGTTAAGCCAGCATATCAAGTGATTAACGACTATGGAAGGTGATGACTGAATTAGCAGATGACATTGACATCTCCAATTTTGAGCTATCGAGCAGAAGATGCAATACCACACACACACCTGCTCTGTTAGGGCCAAATTAGTGTCAAAGAATGACTTGATTGTTCCAATGTCCTCCCAGTAGTCATTAAACAGATATGCCTGACAAATCAATGCATCCAGATAAGTCAGCATTTCTGTTAAGGTAGCTTGCAAGTACAAGTTACATATAAACACACATCTCTAATGAAGGGGAGAGAGAGACAAAGAGAAAGCCCGCAGCTTAGTCTATGTTAAAGAAAAGGTCCTGACCTGGACATTATGCTCTGCAACAGCTGACGGAATTATTTCAGAGCCAAAATCATTGCATGAGGGGTAGCTCCATCTCAGAAGCTTTAGTAACACGTCGGTTTTAAATACATAGACGCCCATTGAGGCAATGTATGGCAAGTTCACTGCATCTTGCTTTGATAGCCCAAGAAGAGTACTGTCAACTTGCTGTGGGCAGAGGTTTGTGCAGGAGACGAGAATCCAAATAAGATTAGTAACTAGTTGATGCATTACATGATGTGCAGAGATGATGTCTGCTAAGGAAACAGCCAAAGCAGTCATGTCAAATGATAGGAAGTGTTTATTGCATTAATGATACCATTGCTTTCAGCTCATTGCCCTTCGGTTTTCCGGCAAATTGGATAAGCCGTCCAGTTCTGTCAATCTTCATCAGTCCATAACCCAAAGCACGACTGCAGCAACAAAAACCAGAAAGGGTTAGTTACAAAACTCATTAGTAGCTCTAAATTTAGTGCAACTGAAAATAGATGTAAGAAACAATATAATCACAAAAATTTGGTTCTTCCCAACCATAAGTGGAATGTCAAGGAGAACTGAGCTTTATATGCTCTTAAATCTTTTAAGGCAATATATTTAACCACAATAAGAACCTATCATCCATTGGGACACATGAAACTGTGATATCGGCATTTGTATCAATATGCTTCTGCAATCAAGCCACAACCGGTCAGTTTAAACTCACAAACATATTGGATGGAGTTTACGATGAAATCTTCAAAGTACCTGCACAAAATTCATGTAATTCATCCGGTATAGGTGGTCACCAGACAAAATCAAGATATTCTCCACATTCTTGTTCTTGGCATCCTGCGGAAATAATTTGAAACCGACATTCAACTTGAAGAGAAACTCCAAAAAACTTTGCACAAGTAATTGCCAAAACTCTAAGCACTCTTCAAAGACCCATATGAATTGCCTAACAGCATCAGCAGTCCCCTGGAACCACCTCTTTCCAGCTTCACCCGGAGTTTGAGTTGCCGCAAGGACCTATATGTGTTACCAAATTTTTTTCATATCAACTCCAGTTGTTTCTTGAGTTAAGTCATCAGGAATCCAAAATAATAAATCGGAAAAATATTATACCTCCACAAATCCATCACCAAAACTAACGCCATTATCAAAGTTGTATGTCCAGGAAAGGCGGTGATTGAGGGAAAAGGAATTAAACTGCATTAAGATGAATATTTTTCTGATACCACTGTTAATGCAATTGCTAATTGGGATATCAATCAACCGGTAGCATCCTGCAGATTTAAAAAACCACATAATTGATTATATAGTTGAGGGAGTGCTATGTGGGTAAACAATGGGCATATACAAATAATCACTGCCTGCTGGCTTGGCCCTTCTGCTAGTAAGTGGAAACAGTTCCAGCACCTCCTCCCAGTATAATTAAAGCAACACTCTTCAGGTCTGCTCTTGGAGTTTCCAACATTGGAGCTTGAAGAGTCTGAAATCACAGTTCAAGGAAAGTAACAAGTAACCCACATTAGGGAACAGCATATTGGGATCAAAAGTAAATCTCAGATAAGAGGACAGAGAGGAGAGCACCTGAGAACTTCCCCATTTTTAGACAACTAAATTATCTCAATCAAGTACGATAAGACAAATGACAGCAATTAACACATCGAACTCAAGGCAAGACCCCTCAAATAGCTATGAATTACCTTGAGAGGAGGATCAAGGCACTCAATATGAAAGGTCTGGGGAGCTATCACAACATAACAAGTTGCCCCCAAGATCACAAATAATGCCTTCATAGTAATACTGCAAGACAAAATGTTACAAAAACCACCAGTCAGAGAACAATAGATGGTCCTCAAAAAGTCCTCAACATCGAAATGATACGAATCCTCAAGACATCTAATTGACATAAAAGAGTATAAAATTTAATCCTGTAGACAAAATTCTGCGTATGGTCACTGTTATGATTCAACGAGGGTTTAGTGTAAATATAAAGGAAAACTATAAGGTGCCTCACGACTTAAGAAACAGGATAGTTACGAATAAACAGAAGTGGCATGTGATGCCAAAGAAATTAACAATATATTACCCCATCAATTCCTTTCTTCTTCGATGAATACCAATCAGGAGAAATTTCAGATTTTAGCTTGTTCCTGCTGGAAGTCGTAGTCTTTGGGACCTCCAAGGCTATTGAATTCTGTTCTTTATCATATTTCTGAGTGTCAGGACTGTTCTTAAGTACTCGGGGCAAAAGCCTCAAGCTACAGCTTGCCATGTAAGCTCGAGACTGAAAAACTTCTACGAACTCCAGAATTTAGCAGCCGATTCATCTCGATCCAAGAGCAAATAATACATTCCTCAGGGATATCTATGAGCTCAAGACAAGGGATGAGCGAGAGAAGATGACGGCGAGAGAGAAAGCGATCCACAGGAGATTAAACAGGTAGCAAATTTTGATTCTGGCAATTAAACATGAAGCTGTAGATGATGTGAATGGAAGTAATTTAGATAGATCACTTTCTTTATCAAACTCTAAACTACTTCATTGAAGGAAGAAATAAATAAGAGAAGTATAAAAGAAGTTCATTCGGGACATGCTGAGAGCATAGACATGATGAGAGTAGATCTTCTACATGCTGTGTCCATGATACGGAATGATACATTGTGAGGAAAGATATCCTAATCAATTTCAAGAAAATGCAGTGAATTCAATTCTAGAAGTTTAGAGCTCATCGATTCATGTGGAAATATTAAATAAACGAAAAACACGGTAATGTCGATATCATAAAGAATTTAACAGCAAAGCTCAAATAGGGATTCTCTCATAGATCTATACATCCAATGATTTGAATGCGAGATTCACCTTAAACATCGTTTCGTCCACTTCTTTAGCATAGAGCAATACCAACTCCTGCAAGGCTACTTCCTAATAAAGACAATAAAAAATGACATACGGTGAAAAGCTAGGTTAGGTGCTGATTTAAACCACCAAATAGTGCACATATTTGTCCATGCCATAGATTTTAGAGGGACTCTTTTTTGTTGAGGGAGAAGGAATGCGCTAAGCAGAAAAACAGAGTCGGCTTGCCACACAATTTGCCAAAAAAAAACCGAAGGAAGTGAGCAGCTCAGATTGCATTGAAAAATAGGATGGAGTAAAAGTTACCAAAAGGAACATAGCATGGTTTGGTTTGGTAAACCGTATTAATGCAGTTTGTTTGGTTCAGTGCCCAACTGAATGAAAAAGGGCCGTCCTCACCTCCAGTATCAACAGTGCAATGTGCATCGACCGACAACTTAAATGGATAGATCAATGAAGGTATAAAACGTTAAAAGAGCAGCACATTCCACGAAGCTGAATACCTGAAGGGCAGATTGCGAGAGGAGGATGGACACTTCGATCTTTAACGCTTCAATGGAGGATTATCGGGAGCCAATGCCTCTGCAACAAACTGAGGCCCAAGAGCTGAACCTCCTATTCCAACTGAAAGTATTTGAATAAAGCGATCCACGGGAGAAGGAGGAGGGGGCTTAATCTGCAATTTAAGCGTCAAACATTATCAAGTCAATCAATCTATCTGTGTCCGATGCAATCAGCTAAGCACACTAAAAGAAAAGCAACGATCAAAAACCGAATTTCATGCTGACAGAAAATTTTGAAATTACAGCGTCTCAGAGTCGGAAATCTCCATACATGATCATTTCAAGTGAATAATACGTAAACGAGCTCTCCATCTCTCCGACCAGAAACCAATTCAATTTATCACCGGCTTGCGCTTCCTCGAGCTACTAAGACAATGCTGGCATTTACCGAAAACCGACCTGGCATCTACGAACAAAGAAACCGATTCCAAAAAAGAACGCAGGGAACTACAGACTCTCTTACCACACGGAGAGCAACAACGACCGGAATTCCAGAACTGACCTCACCGCTGACCACGTCGGCAGCGAAATTGCAGACGGCGTCAAGCGTGCTCTCAATCTGCGCCTTCAGGAATCGGGCCGGCGCGAGTTCCGACTTCCTCAACCAGTAGTGCCCGACCATGCAGCCCTCGTCCAGGCCGGGTTCGCGATCGCGCCCTTCTCCAGCTCCTCCATCGCCTTGAACGCGGACTGGAACCGAGGCTCCATCTTCTCCACGAACTCATCAGTGAACGCGATTCGGCTCACGTCCAAGGAAAAACCCTAGCTCCGGTGCTGGTGCAGCCAATCCACAGCGCGGGAATCCTTCTCCAGCCCTCTAGCCCGCGCCTCTCCTTCTTCGCCGCGCCGTCGGCCCTGCCCAGGTCCACCGAGATCTCCCTCGCGACCAATCGGGCGGCCGATGTGGGGACAACACCCGGCCGACGGCGGGGAGCCCGGCGCCGCTCGGGAACGAGACCGAGGCCGCCTCCCTCCTGCCAGAGGCCGACGGCTTCGCGGCGGAGGCCGGCGGCAGCTTCGGCCTGAGGGAGGGGGAGGACGAGCAGATGCCAGAGACGGACGACGCCGTCGGCGGCGGCGGCTCGGAGTCGGAGTTGATGACGAGTTCGTCGGAGGGAGGCAATCGGACGGCGGCAACCGGCGAGGCTTTTTGGGGAGGCGGAGGCGGTGGGATGCGCTGAGAAGAAAACAGAGGAAGTGCAGCTCGTTCGGAGAGAGAACCCAGAAAATATTCAAGTGAGGAGAGAGAAATTTTAAGCGGGAGTGTTGCGCATTTATTATTCATTCACCCGTCTTTTCTTCCGCCAGCCGAGCCGAGCCGAGCCACCAGCCGAGAGTTACTGGAGAGAGAGGAGAGAGAAGAGAGAAAGGAGCGCTGGGTTGAGAAGCAAAAGAGAGAGCAGGAGAACGTGGCCGGCCCGGATGACAGGTGTCGAAGCGTGAATGGATCAGAGCACGGATGATGTGGCACTGTTAAGGTACCCAATATTTTCTCCTTATGCCCTTCAATACACGTGATTCGGTTCACGTCACTGACATCGTCGTACGATTATAATCCTCGTGCTAGACCATCCACAGTTCCGCGCCTTTATAAACATCCGAGGTCTTGCGTAAGTTGGTATGTGTCGTTTTCGCGCATGGTCGAGGACAGCTCATGCGCGTGTGGTTTCTTGCGGGTAATATGCTCTTGAGCTTTGAAATTCAGAAGAAGAAAATGTTGACCAGATTTGTCCTATCACGTCAAATTGATCCTAGTAATAAAAAGGATTAATAACATGAAAAATCCAAATCGATGCATTTATGATAATTTATCATAAATTAATTTTTTTACCATAAAAATCCTATACCAGTACACCTACGACAAAACTATTACATTTGCGATGAATTTATCTTTTGTTAGTTTATCACAAACTAATATACCTATGACAAATGAAAAGTAATACTCCAAATTGTTACATCCATTGATTGCCACGTGTCATTCAATATAGTAATTTGACGGTAAAATTTAACGGAGATAATATTCCATTTTTTTCACGGAAAATAACTTCCAAAAAATATTTTCCTGGATTTTCCGGATTCATTTCACGAAAATGAATTGCCTAGGGAAACATTTTCTATGAAGGGAAAAAAAAGTCTTCTAAACTAGAAGAAAATATTTTCCACTTTTGAAAAGTGGAAAACATTTTATTTACTTGGTCTCTCTTCCCTGACACCTCTATAAGCCCCCAGGATAAAATTAATATGTTTTTTAAATTCAAATTATTTTTTCTTTTTCTTTTCTTTGTTTTCTCTTTTCTTCTTTCTTGGCAAGTTGTCAGCCACAGTGATGACCAACGACCATCTTCAGGTGAGCCTCGAGAGGCTCACCCACTGCTCGCTGATCTGGCAAGCGCAAGTATCAAGCTCAAGGCCAGCAAGCTTGAGCTCACGCTCGCCAGTCGGCGGTGGGCGAGCCTCATGCTCGCCGGCAAGCTCAAGGCTCGCCTATGGCTGGTCACCGACTATTGCTATGGCCAGCCACCGGCCAAGAAAAAGAAGAGGCAAACGAAGAAAAGAAAAAGAAAATTGAAAAAATAATTTAATAATCAATTTTTTAAAATAAAATTAAAAATCAATTTAAAAAATAAAATAAATGAAAAGGAGTAAATGGAGGAAATATTTTTCAGGTTTCATCCAAACACTAAAAATAATTATATTTTTCTAAAAATATTTTTCAGAAACGTCACATTTTCCAAAAAATGAACGGAACTTTAATGGAGAATAAATTGTTGGATGCAAATTGCGCAATCCCAAGATCTCCATGACCAAAACAAGAACATACATAATTAAGTAGAAAGATTAACGCACCTCTTTTGGATCCATCGTTCTTGAAGCGAAAACGGAAAACTGATGTTCCACGCGCAAGTCATTCTCCTCTATTGCCCTTCGTATCACTAGCTCAATGAGATGCCCCATCACCCTTTAGCGTTAGGTTAATGCTCCTTATGTGAGGATACATGTGAGAATTAGGGTTAAAAGAGAGACTTGAGCACTATTTATGAGCTTCCAACCAGCTCCCCTCATTACGGGCGAGCTCAACTTGGTCCACACTAGCAATACCATATTAGACTAATTAAGAAACCTTCTATCTTACCTTAGACCAACCCCGTAAAACGGTAAATTACACTATCAATTAATATAATCCACATTAGGAAAACTCTTACATAAATTGCCATAGATATACTAATATGGGCTTTTAGGTGATCAAAAATTAATTTGAAGTAAATTTGTCACATGCATATTGATTTGGATTTTTTCGTGATATTAACCTTAATAGAAATGAGTAAGACTTTTATTGGTTTCTAAAAGAAGTACATAAACCCGATTTTGGCTCTCGCACTTTCATAAAATTGTTGTATGATGCGAATCATAGAGTTCACGTAATTAAGTTTTTTCCTGGCTGGGGGTAGGCTATAGCAGAGAGTAGTGCCTACGGTTTTGCCACCGTCTCCATGTTGTCACAACCACTGTGGTCGTGCCGCGGCCGCCGCCTCCACTACAACTCCTCCTTTCTCTCCCACCGCGCACAGATCCGCAATGGTTGATCACTCAAATCCGAGGCTGACTAGTAGGGTCGACCACCAGCGACCACTTCATGGGGAGGTCGAGATCGAGATAGAGAGAGATTGGCAAACTAAACTTCTTTCTAATCTGACGTTTTCTGATTTAATTCATCGTTTGTTTCTCTTTGGCTTAACTTGTTTTGATAATGAATGGGCATATTCTCACAGCATACGTAGCATGGAAATAGAGAAGATAGAGCTAAAATAAGACAAGCCAAAAGTTGCTCTCCTAGTCCCCCTCGTAATTAGCTAAGTGTAACATCAAACAAACAACAAGATTCATTTAAAATTAAGATGAATAAAAACTAGATGGTAGATTGACATCTAATTCGACCTTATTTTCATACTTGTATATATGTTGCTCATATGTAGACCCGTCAAACGGGTGAGTTGAGTCGGGTCGAAAATTGTTTGACCCATATAAATACATACTCAGCCCATATCAAATAAAACACTTTTATATTTAACCCAATTTAGGAAAAGTTCTATCAAAATTGAGATGGGATTGTAAAATGAGTAAGCACGAGATCGAGTAAGGACGAGAGAGAATGAACAAAGTCACAGAGGTAGGTTGAGTCCAAGTAAATTGTAAATTCATTTATGACCTATGTAACACTTATATTTAAACTCATTATGATTGAATATAATTAATCCGTTATTTTGACAGATCTACTCATACTCGAAATAAATAAAAAGACGACATGCACCATACATTTTTCCAAGTGTTATTTACATCTCTCGTCGATAGGATTTTCCACATAGGCCTTATTGTTCATGCATCGTATCATCAAATCAAGTTCAATCACTACATCAATCGAGTTTGAGCCCGCTTAGGCCGTGTTTAGTTCAAGTATTTGCAAGGGGCTTTAAGTCCAATACAAATGCTGAAAGCCTAAAGCTACTTGGGGAAACGCAATTGTGTTTGGTAAATTTTTTTTGCAAATGGACTTTGAGTTGAATATGCGTTTGTTAAAAAAAAAAAAACTTTCGCAATGAGCTTTGATGGGTATAATATATGTATATATATATTTTTAAAAATTGAACTAAATCCTTCGTCGTACGGCGAAGGGCTACGGCCGCCGCATGAGCCGATCTCGGTGTCGGCGACCGTTAGGCCGAGGTCGCCCGAGGTCGGGCGACCCTCAAGGTCGCGCGACCCGGCGACCATCGCTTGGGTCTCGCAACCACAGGCGGCCCTCGCCCGGGTCTCGCGAGGTTCGCGCGACTCCGCCGCCGTTGCTAGGCCCTCGCCTCGCGAGATCCAGGCAAGGGCCGCCTGCGGCCGCAAGACCCAGGCAGTGATCGCCCGGGTCGTGCGGCCCCTAGGTCGAGCGACCCTCACCAAGGGTCACCCAACCTCGGGCGACCTCCGGCGAACCTCAACCGGGTCGTGCGACCCTCGCCGGAGGTCGCTCGACCGGGGCCGACGGCCACCGGCGCCGAGATCCGCTCGCTCGCGTCGGCAGCCGTAGCCCTTCGCCGCCCGATGAAGGGTCTGCCTCCTATTTCAATTTTAAAAAAAAAAAAATTAGGGGCAAAATTGAAAATATGAAGAATTAGTGAGGGTAGTTTTGGAAGGAAAAAATAATTTCAACATTTTGAAGGCAAGTTAAAAGCGAAAGCAGAACCTTCAAAGTTGAACCAAACAGCTTTAACATTTTCCCAATGACTTTCGCCCCGAAAAGTCCTCAAAACGCCGAACCAAACGCAATCTTGAAACCGATTAGACAAGTCGTCGCCCAGTTCAATGAAGTATTTGGGCTTTGGTGCTCTTCTGGGTTTTCACGTTCTCCTGCGCCTGCCCAGAAAGCCCACCCACATTACAATACTTTTCCACCCCCCAACGCTCTTTTCATGAAAATATTATTATAGGTAAACCGACAGAATGAAGCAGCTGAGTGGAGGAGAAGGTTAGGAAGGTGGACGGGAAGAGTTGACGTGGCTTTTGACAGGTGTTGAGAGAGCGACAAGCCATACGGAATCCGGAATCATCGGGAAAAATGGGGAAGAAAAAAGGGAGGCGTGAAATGTCGTCATTTGTGACAACTAAAACCTCTTGTCGGTTCAAATAGAAACTAACAAGTAAAATCACGAAAACATTTTCCCGTGAAAGTGATGCACTTGTACATGGATTACAAACATACACAATTTGACCCGCTGTCCGAATTCTAGTATACATTTGGCCAAGAATTATATGTTCTGCATCTTATTGTATGAATAATAGTGTGTGATTTAGCATTGCCTCAAACCAGGGGGGCTAGGCCATAATACGATAAGTCAAGCTGTAGCTCAAACTCCTGGGAAGATAGTCAATATGGTATGGTCTAAATAGAGCTAGCTACTGTGTGAGCTAGCGAGAGTAAGGACTCCTTCAATTGCATCAACGGACAATTGCTACAGGTTGGTTGCCCTCACGGCCTCTTTGACGACATCAAATTTGATCACGAGAGTAGTAAACAATCACCTAAGCTGTACAAAAAAGGCCAAAAGCCAGTCCGAAAGAGCAATAAAGCTTCATAGCGTGAATTGTCAAGGATCAATGCAGTTAGGCCGCATCATTACTGTAAGAAATATATAACCTCTTGGAAAGACAAGTGCCTTGTCCATGGGCCATGTTATTGTCCAATATTACAAAAGCATCTTGTTCTTTGGTGCTTTAGTTGCTTTGGGCCTTTTGTCAGTTAAAATGAGACAATTCACCTACCCATAGTGATAATACATGCTTTGTAGATTCGGAAGACTTGACCTAAAAACAAGACCAGTTCATAAATGGCCTCAGATGTTCATCTTCGCTTTTGCTTTTAGTGTTTGAAAATGCCTTCATCCCAATATCTCTATATGTTTAGTAAAAGAAAGTTTTTTTTTTCTAGTTCTTTTTTTGGCACACATTAAATGCTTGTACCAGAACGGAAAGTTGATTTTAGTGATGGATATCTTTTGGAACTCTCTCATTCTCCAATTGTCTCCTGTACGGTCATCAAGTCAAAGCGCTTATAAAACGTCAAACTAAAGATAATCATGCAATCGATTCCCCTTATCCATGTATCTTGTTAGGGGTGAGCATATCGGACTGCCCAAATCGGGAACCACCCAAACCGGATCGATCGACTGGTTTGGTTTAGTTCCTAGAGGTATCGGTCGATTCCCAATTCCATTTTTGTGGAATTGGTAATTGTCCGTCCGGTTCCCAATTCCGAAGGGAACCGGCCTGATGGACCAGTCCCACTTTTTTTTATAAAATATATATTTTAATTTCTTAAAAATAACCATAAAAACTAAAAATAGTAACAATTCATGTATTTTTCTTAATTTTTATTTTTTTTTGCTAAGGGATCGATCTATGGGGATCGGACTGGACCAGTTGGTCAGGCTCGATTCCCAATCCTAGGACCATCTGTTCCAGTCCCTGGCCCCAAAAATTAGGAACCGATCCTCCCGTGTGGTTCCTAGTTCCTAGGTGAAACCAGACCGGACCGGACCGAGAACGGATCACCCTCTACATCTTCTAGCCGCAGCTACAATCCATTTAAAAATAAACTTAGTTAAACTACTCAACCACAATCGGACTGTAACTTGCTTCCTCGTCCCACGGCTTTTCTCTAGCAGAGAAACGCCAGAAAAACGCGAAATCTCAGCTTCTACGGCCCTGAAAAAGCTAGCCACCATCTAAGTCGAGTCAATCAGACCTTACCGACTTGCTACAGCAGATCTCCTTGGCCTTCTCCAGGACTCTGGCCGCGATCTTCTTGAGATCCGCTTCCACGAACGGCAGAACATCCGCGGTGCCTACAGATTGCCAACACCCAAAAACCACGCAAAATCACAGCCGAATCCACTAAAAAACTCACTAAGCTCTCGAAGCGTCGCGAGCTCAACACCGCCGGAACGGAAGGGAGCTCGGTGATTACCGAGGCCGGCGAGACCGACGGCGGAGGAAGCGGAAGGCTTGGCGTGGACGACAAAGAGCTTGAAGGGGTAATTCGGGGCGAGGGGAGTAAAGAAGCGGTCGAGAGTCCACTCCAGGGCGTTCGTGCTGTGCTCGCTGTCGTCGATCCCGATCACCATCGCCGGCTTCTCCGCCATCGCCGCTCGAGAAAGCTCGATCGTTTCGGTTCGGGTTGAGGAATGCGAGCAGAACTTCGATTTGACTTCGGCCAGCGAGAGTTCAAAGCAGGAGAGACGGAGAGAGAGAATGAGTGGGGAATCTGCTCTCGCGAATGATCAGGAAGCGGGCGATTACACGCTACGTCCGCTCTCAGTTTCGGCATCTGCGGTCGACGAATCTGGGCCGTCCGTCGACAGCGGCTCGCGCCCACGTGTCCGCCCGTGTGCGGCTCCGCGGGGAATTGCGGTTAGGAGTAGGAGCACGTGTTTTGCCCACGTGCGGCTACGTGAGACGCCTGGCTACGGCTAGGTGGGATGCGGGGGAAGGGAAGCTGTCGCAGCCCTAGGTTGTTCGGTCAAATTTTTGGTCTTAGATAGTGGGGAGATAATAATGCTAAAGTGGATGAAAGCGATGAAATTGGAAATGCAAGGCACGATGAGTTATTTGGAACTTTAATGATTCACGATCGATTCAAGTAATTTTGGTGAGTGGTTTCAATGAAAGCGATGATCCAAAGTTAATTGGTAAATACATTGAATAAAAGTTAGCAATTACTCAAAGTAAGGTTGATGAATTCATGTGTAAGTGATGCTGACTTTAAAGTGCCAGTAAGTTGTGCCGATAGAAATTGATTTTTGTTAGTCA